>JAZKJV010011184.1:0-600000 GCA_037367405.1 Ottelia alismoides | reverse complement strand
ATGTCAGTCTCACTTGACACATGGAATCCATACCTTTCAGGTGGTGCAACCACCCTCGAACTCCTTCGAAGAGGTATGAGTGTTTCATCTTTATTTATCTCTTCAGTTTCTGGTCCAGGAAGCTCAGAATCCTCAGAGGATTCAATGAGTTCCTCTACTTCATTTTTATCTTGACCTTTAAGGAAATCATCCTCCAGAAACTTCACATCTCTAGAGACAAAAACCTTTTGGGTCTCAGGGTCATACAGTTGGTATCCAATACCATCTTTAACATACCCAATGAAGTAACACGCACGAGTGCGAGATTCTAGCTTACTTGCATCCACATTCTTCGCATGAACCAAGAAACCCCAAACCCTCAAGTGATTAACACTAGGTTTGGTTCCATACCATAGCTCATGAGGAGTCCTAGGCACGAGGTACTCGCCACCTCGATCAGATCGAATCCGTTTAATCTTCCTATCGATTTGGTTCTCAACCAAAGCCTTGAACTCTTTGAATTTTTCAAAGGTTTTAGACTTATGACGTAATAGGAAGACAAACCCGTATCGTGAATGGTCATCAATAAACGTCAAATAATATCGATATCCATTTCGAGTCGCGGTACTGAAGGGACCACATACATTGGTGTGTATTAGGTCAATAATACCTTCGCATCTTGTAACCTTGTTACAGAAAGGCATCCTAGTCATTTTACCTCGAATACAATGTTCACAGGTAGGCAAAGATTGAACATGTAGAAAATCTAAAGGTCCATCCGTTATCAATTTGTTGATCCTATCAACAGATAAATGACCAAGCCTTTGATGCCAAATCATATTTGAATGATTTTTACTCTCCCTGGATCTTTTAGGACTTTTATTAGTGGTTGTAACATTCATGACATGCTCATTAATGCACAATTCATAGAGTCCACCAGAAGTTAAAATACCCTCTGCAATATATTTATCATAATGATTTATGACTAATTTATTACAGAAAAGGAATGAATATCCACTTCTAAATAGCTTAGATACTGATATTAAATTCCTTCTAACTTCAGGTATATAAAGACACTCTTTAAGTACTAGGACTCTACCACTAGATAATGATAGTCGACAAGTCCCGACGGTGACTGCTGCAACACTTGCATCAGATCCCATCTGGATGACTATCTCTCCTTCCTCCAGATTTCTAGTTTCCTGAAACAAATGTAACAAATTGCGTACATGAACAAAAGTACCAGAATCTACAACCCAACTTCCTTCTCGTCCAACGAGAAAGCTAGTTTCAATGATGAAAGTAGATTTCATACATGCTGGGGCTTTACCTTTGTCTGACGACTTCAGGTATTCTGGGCAGTTATGCCTCCAGTGCCCCGACTTTTTGCAGTGGTGACAGACGTCGGATTTCTTCTACGCTATCAGAGTGGATGCATTAAGATGAACCAACGCCTTGGCTCTTCTTCTTTCTCTTTTGGGCTGGGCCCTTTCGAGAACATTGCTTTCGATCGTACTTCCCTCTGACCTGTGCAACCATTGCACTACCAGCGGGACCATCTTTCTTCATTACGTCTTCTGCATACTTTAATGCAGCAAGAAGACCAGCGTTTGACAAGTCCAACTTGTTCATGTGGAATGAAACCACAAAATTATTGAAAGACTTGGGCAAAGACAGCAGAATGATGCCAGCTTGCATGTCTGCATCCATATTTGCCCCAAGAGTCTCCAGTTCAGACAAGTACCCAAATATTTTGAGCACGTGCTCTCGAACCGAAGTTCCTTCCTGCATCTTGCAGCGGACGAGCTCTTTCATAATATTGTAACACTGGGTGCGGTTAATGTCACCAAACATATCTTTTAGATTCTGCATTATCTCCTGGCATGTACTCATCTCCACATGTTACTTTTGGAGAACATTGGAGAGAGAACCCAGGCTATAGCATCTAGCCAAGACATGATCTTCATCATACTTGTCATTGTATGCTTTTTCTTCCTTGGATTTAGGGCTTTCATGCTTAACTTATGCGCTCAGCAGAGAGAACCGGCTCTAAATTACGGATCCAATCCGAGTAATTTGGACCGGTCAATTGGTTGACCTCAAGAAGCCTGCTTAGTGGGTTCAAGGACCTCATTTTCTGAAATTAAGAATGCACTATATTAGAACATATAATCATATATTCATATTTATGATATTTGATTAAGGAATTTTAAATCAAATTGTTCTTGCTCTGTCAACCTTGAAAGTTCCCTTAATCACTTTCAAAGTAAGAGATATATTTACCGTTATATCTCAAGCAGAACTGGGATCTCCTCCTTATCTTTGTCATATCCCAATAATATGAGAACCTATGACTCCAATAAAGAGAAGCAGGAACACATTCCGCCTTGCAAGTCCAACTTGCATTTCCCAATTAGGTCTTTAATACCCGGGCCCACCACCCCTAAGGTGATGTTGACCCGTCACTAATTGAACCAACCGTCAACAGGAATACCATCGCTATGCGCAATCCAATATCACCCTAATAATACGAGGACCCGATATTGGGGTCACTACGCATACGACCTTACTCTTTCGAGAAGCGACGAGCCCGATCCAGATGCGCTTGCATACAGGAGCTGTCACTTTGGACAGACGTCTCCCACATGCAATCCCTGACGACGAAACCCTTCGCCTTGACGGTAGACCATGGATGTCACTTATGTGATCATCCACCTCATATTCTTTTAATCAATTATCATGAATCATATTCATATAATTAATTCTTCCAAGGGAAATAACAACTCTATGTACAATAAAGTGTCTCAATTGGACATAATCAATTTAATCATATTAAATTAATTATCAATCCAATTTAATAAACAAACTTGATTAATTTACTTGAATATATATGGTAATATCTCAAAGTACGTATTAATTCGAACTTTAATAATTAGAAAATACACCTTGATTTTCTCCGACATTATCGAGTCCCTACCCGCTGTCATGGCCAGTACGGACGAGAGTGGGACCGACCACATACGTTGCAACCCGCAACCCCAATGCTCTCCAACTAGACACCATATCCACCTCAGGAAAGGATAATGCCAAATATATCAATTTGTACTTGAGATGATCATTGGTTATTCAACCGAAATTATACCATATAGTAATAATCAAAACATTTTTGATTATAAGGAAATTTGCTACACAAATTCCCAATCCTATTCATGCATCAAGTTTGATAATTGTGTTTCCAATTATGATCTAGATCAAATCTAATCAATTAATTGGTTGAGGCCAAGTCAATTAAGGAAATAATTATCTTCCAATATTTCACAAATATTTTCCATAATTATTTCATGAAATTAAAAACTAATTTTACTAATTGACAATCACATGGTTCTTGATTAGGACTGCAATTTCAGTAGTGACCCCTACTCACTAAAATTAACATATCTCAATCAATTTAAATCCAAATTAGACAAACTCAATTTTCAAAGATTGCTAACTTGATTTAGGACAGAACTCAAGTGATATTTCATGCATTTCGAGGCGGATCAAAACAGTAATTAACACGTTAATCATGTTAAGATTCGCAGTACCCGCAACAGTGCATACATGTTCATTAAAACAACCATATCTCGAGCAAACGAAATTTGAATTACGTAAACTCAGATCTTATGGTTTCCTTATATAATGAAGAATAAAATCCAAGTGATTAATTTGTGTTTAAACACTTTAAACATGTCCAAATTTATTCACTAAACAGATCTGCGAAAAACAAATGCGACAAAAAATTTCGCAACCTTAGCGAACCCAAGTCGTCCTAGGTTTACGAATCATAATCGAAACCTTCGACCTAAGGATCTGATACCACTTTAAGGATATGGTATTATCCTCAAACGCACCACGGAATCGTGATGGTCGTATTGGAAACGATGCAGAACGACTAGTCGTACTAGTGGTTCTGTGCAGCGGAATTTAAAACATTTTCATGCGATGAAACAACATGATCCAAGAACGATTCTCAGATCGTTTCATCTAGAACCACAAAAATTATAAAGGAATGTCTCTTGAAGCGTGGTTGATCGAGTCTCTAAGAGAAGAGACCTCCTGTCTCAAGTCCGATCGTGGGAGAGGTCGCTTGCGAGCGTGGGGATGAACAGCGTGATCCTCGCAATCCAACAAGTCGATCCAAGCACGATGAACTCCTGATCTCGTCGTACGAGATCGAACGTCTTCTTCGTAAGCGAAGAACTCCAAGAAGACGGAGAACTGAAGAACGTCGAAGCGGCAACGCGGTGGCGAAGGCGATGACGAGTCTCTCTTCTAGGGTTTGGTGGACGGCCACCAAGAAGAGGGAGAGAGGGTTGACGTGTGAGAGGAATGAGAGAGAGAGAGAGAGAGAGTTGGCTCCAATATTGCATAGCCCTAGAGAGCATGGTATGCCTCTCTATTTATAGGGTTTTGGGATCCATGGATCTCAATCCATGGGATATATAAAATCAATGGATGAGATTGATTTATATTCAATCCAATGGCCAAGATTGTTGTTGGTAAAAACCAACAAATTATGATTTAATTCAGATCAAAATATATTTAACAAAATCAAATATAAATCAATCCTAAATTACATCAACCAAATAAGGAGAGAATATACATGGAGATTACATCTCCCATGTATTCCAAGGTGGACGTCCACCCATTCCAAGTGGGACTTGGTGGTCGTCTCCTTTTTTCCATATGGAGGCAATCTCATGAGATTTCATGAGATTGCATATCTCCATGGAAATCTCCATTATTATTTCCAACAACTTTTGTTGAGATTTATTATTCAAAAATAATTCATAATTAATTTTGAGAATATTGCAATCTTGCCATTAAAAAATTGTGAATCATATTCACAAACCAAAACAACATATAATCTACATTTTCAATTAATTACACAATGTGTATCCAATACACATAATAATTAATCAACCAATATAAATTATAAATATCTCTCTCTAATACATTATAAATCACATTTATAATATATTATGAATAATTGGATATTTCTATCCACATTATTCTTATCCATAATAATCAAATCACATTTAATTATATTGGATAATTTCTACAAACATCAAGATGATTAAATCACATTTAATCATTATTTATTCAATGCTTAGATCTATGGAATTATTCTTGAACCCTTTCAAGAATAATGCGATTTCTCCGTAGATACTTGGAGATAAGGACATAGCGATTGTATTGTTCCACGTATAGTGACTTGGATGTTGAGATCATATCTCAAATCCAGATCCCATGGACCTCCCATAGATGCTTGATCAAATCAAGACCGCAGACCTAATCTTCTCATCGCATCTAAATCTCATTCAGATCAATGTCTAGTACATGGACTAAGATTAGGTTACTTCTCTAATGAGAGGAGTCACTAAAATCCAAACTTGTTTCATCACTCCCTCGGAATGGAAGCGTCATGGTTATACAATCGTTTATGATCACATCACCCTCATGTATTCCCAACACCTGTACATCCTGCATACTGGAAGACCTATGATCATTCTGAAGATAAAGATCACTTTTATACTATCATCTTCAGGGTTTGATCATTAAGTTTCTCAATCTTGGTCATTAGAAATTGGTATAAATCATATGCTTTCCCAAAGCATATATCTTACCTTCAAATTCATGTCATGCTTCCAAAGGATGACGACCATGCATGGAATTTGATCAGTCCCAATACCTCATGAGCGAGCTCATGTCTCCCGGTTCATAAGTGAACATGTATGATCCCTTTGAAAGATCGTATTACTCATATTTCCTTACATGCACATCAGCTCGTCGGTATATAGACCTTGTTTAGGTCATCAACCTATTGGTCTGTCAAATGTACACACTCAGACATATAGCAATACATCTGTCTCCGGTCAGAGGATGCATGCCTATGTTGTGACAACATTCAACATAGGTCTTTGATTATCTCGATCTCGTTAAGTCAACCCATTGACGCAACTAATCTGACACCTCCAAATCACTATTCCCATGCAGAGGACCTGCATCAAGAGGTCAGTCAGATATCAACCATTTGAGAAAGGATTGACATCTCCTACTCAAGCTCGAGATCATCACTTGATGATGCTTGATGAGTCCTCTATCTAACTCCTTAAATATTCATCCAAGCATCAACATCTATGATTCATTTAATGAATCAACAGCTGTATGATCATCAAGTTGGCCATGGTACATAACCCTTATTGTATAGAGGGACCTTATAGTGCATTCATTCATTCAATCTCAGAAAGGGAGTGAAAATAATCAATAACTTTTATTGATAAATCATTTATTACAATAACATTTATTGTGAGAATGGTTCACCTCGGGCTCACATTGCTACTGAGTGATGAAACGGGTCTGGATTTTAGTGACTCCTCTCAGTAGAGAAGTGATCTAATCTTGGTCCAAATATCGGACATTGATCTGAATGTGATTCTGATGCAATAAGAAGATTAGATTTGCGGTTTTGATTTAATTAAGCATTTATGGGAGGCCCGAGATCTGGATTTGAGATGTGATCTCAATATCCAAGTCACTATACATGACACAATATAATCGCCTTATCCTTATCTCCAAGTATCCATAGAGAAAGTGTATTATCCTTGAAAGAGTTGAGGATAATTTCATTGTTGATATTATATATCTGAGCATTGAGAAAATTGATAATTAAATGTGAATTAATTATTATAAATAATATGAATTTTGATTCATATTATAAAGAGAGTTACCTTAGATAACTAAATGCGATTTAATTATCAAAGATGTGAATAATGTGAATGTGATTCATATTAGACTAAATGTGATTTAATTATCATGGATATGAATTATGTGGATAGCACTATTCATATTGATCATATATTTTATAAATGTGATTTATAATAGATAAGAGAGAGCTAATTGTAATTTACATTTGTTAATTAAATGTTGATGTGAATGGGATTTACATTGAACAATTAATTGAAAATGTAAGTCACATTTTATTTTGGGTTGTGAGTGCGATTTATAATTTTCCAATGGCAAGATTGCAATATTCACAAAATAATTATGATTTTTTGAAACAATTTACAACAAGTGTTTTTGGAAATGTTGGAGATTTCCATGGAATAATGTAATCTCATGAGATTACATGAGATTGCCACCAACTCCCATATTATGGAAGGTGGCAATCTTCATTCCATAATCTCCATGTTTGATTGATTTAATTTTAGGATTGAATTATTTTGATTTATCAATATATATATATATATTAATCTAATTAAATTAATTATTTTTGTGTTTTTACAACAAAATCTTGGCTATAAAAAGAAACACAAATCAATGTGAGCCATTGGATTTGTGTTGTCAATGGATTGAGATCCATGGATCCCAAAATATTATAAATAGAAGGACACCCCTTTCTCTTCAAGTTACAACTTTAGGAACTTCATATGCTCTCTCTCTCATTCTCTACATGCCCTCTCTCTCTCATTGTGGCCGTCCACTATGGAGCTCTAGAGAGAGTCACCATCACCACAGCGTCGCCGTTATGCTGCCAGATTATTTGCTCGTGGATCTTCGTATCCTTCGGTGTGCCTAGATCGTGAAGAAGACATCAGATCTTGTATGATGAGATCACGAGATTCATCGTTTGGATCATCAACATGGATTGCGAGAAGCACATGTTTCATCAACGCGCTCGCAAGCGTCTCCTACATCGGATCGAACTTGACATAAAAAGTCTCTTCGTTTAGAGACTCGATTGCAACCACACTTCAATAGGTAAATCTAATACTAGTTTGTGGTTTAGACAAAACAATTTGAGAAGTGTTCTTGGATCATGTGATTTCGTCACATGAAAACTTTTTAATTTCCGTTGCCTCGAGCAACTAGTGCAACTAATCGTATACGATGCGATCCTCACGCTTACGTGATGCGCTTAAGGATCTTACCATATCCTTAAAGTGGTATCAGAGCCAGGTTGAAGGTTTCAGATACGATCCATAAATTTAGGACGACTTGGGTTCATTAGGGTTTGCAAAAGTTTTCTCGCAATTCATTTTCGCATCTTTGTTTAGTGAGTATTTTCGGCCCTGTTTAAAATGTTTAAACATGAAAATAACACTTGATTTTTTATTCATTAAATAAGGAAACCATAGGATCTGAGTTTGTGTGATTTAGAATCCATTTGCTCAAGTTATGATCATTTTAGTGAACATGTATCCACTGTTTCGAGGACTGCGAATCTTAATGTAATTAGGGAGTTAGTTGCGATTTTGAAACGTCTTGAATGCGTGCAAACCATATAGGTTCTGTTGTAAATCAAATTAGCAAACTTTGGAAACTTATTTCTCTTAATTTGGATTAAAATTGATTGAGATATGGTAATTTTAGTAAGTGAAGGCCACTGTTGAAAATTACTTTCCTAATCAGGAAACTTGTGATTGTCATTTAAACAATTAGTGAAATTAAATGATTTAATTTCCTGGAATAATTATGGATAAATATTTTTGGAATATTTGATGATGTTTATTTCCTTAAATGACATTGCCTTAACCAATAATTGATTAGACCTAGATCACAAATTGGTTACATAATCTACATGACCTACTTTCCAACAAACATATATGCTTAAATAGGATTGGGAATTTATTTTGCAAATTTCCTTATAATGTTAATAAAAAATATTTTGATTATTATTATATGGTATAACTTCAGTTGAAACCCCGATTATCATCTCAAGTACACAATGATCAATATGGCATTATCCTTTCCTGAGGTGGATATGGTGTCTAGTCAGGGAGCATTGGGGTAGGATGTTATACCGTGTGCAGTCTGTCCCACTCTCATCGGTACTGGTCATAACAACAGGTAGGGACTCGATAATGCAGGAGAGATCACAGTGTATTTTTTTAATTATTAAAATTTGAAATAATAAGTATTGGAGATAATACCATATTTCAACTAACAATAAAAGATTGTTTTTTGGATATTAATTGGATCATTAATTTAATATGATTAGATTAATTGGAATCCAATTAAAACTAAAACACTCTATTATGAATAGAGTTATTATTTCCCTTGGAAAAATTAATCATAATGAATATGATTCACGATGATTAATTAGAATTTGAACATGATAAGGAGGAACACATAAGTGACATCCATGGTCTCCCCTCAAGGCGAAGGGTTCCGTCGCCAGGGATTGTATGTAGGAGACGTCTGTCCAAAGTGACAGCTCCTGTATGCAAGAGCATCTGGATTGGGCTCTTTGCTTCTCGAAAGAGTAAGACCGTATGCGTAGTGACCCCAATATCGAGTCCTCATTATTTGGACGATACTGGATTGCACATAACGAGTACTAATCATGTAGCCGGTTCGTTCAATTAACGAGGAGTCAACATCACCTTAGGGGTGGTGGACCCAGGTGTTAAAGATCAAATTGGAAAATGCAAGTTAGACTTGCAAGGTGGAATGTGTTCCCGCTTCTTTTTATCGGAGTTACAAGTTCTCATATTTTTGGAATGTGACAAAGATAAGGAAGGAAATCCTAGATCTTGTTTGAGATATAATGGTAAGTATATCTCTTACATTGAAAGTGATTAAGTGAATGAACTTTCAGTGTTAACAAGTCAAGACAACTTTGATATAAAAACTCCTAAATCAAAGTAAAATATGTATATATAATATATATACATACTTATGCAAATTTCTTATTTTAGATAATCCTTCATTAATCCCACTCAATACTATACTTAATAATAATTAGTATAATATCATGGATTGGATCCATGATCAAGATATTGTACTTGCAGTTGAACACACAATGTATGTGGTTACAATGTACAAGTTTCCTCATAAGAACGAGGAATGGCAATTAAATAGATAATAGGAATACAACCCTAGGTTTTGTATGTCTTTATAGTCTTGATCTCATCGAATGTACTTTGGAAGTGACATGTCGATGATGGTCGTAATGGTCAAATAATCCTTATAAAATCTAAGAAGATTTTTTGGCATGCATATGTGCTCTCAACATTTAATCATGAATGACATGGTTCACTGCATCATGCATAATGGTGGCTCTATAAGAGAAATGTTTGAGTACCTACGTGAATCAAATGTAGATATGATGAGTGTCATCATTCCATTGTCTGTACTCTAGTCATTCATGATGCTTCATAATATTCATATTGTATGAATTGAATGAAGCATGTATAAATGTTTAAATGCTCTTACATTGAATTTTTTTGAGTTCAACATAAGATATACTTTGTTTTAAGTGATGGTTGCTTATAGATGAAAGGACTGCAGTGGAAGCATGGGTCAGACCCAAGTTGAGAAGGAAAGTCAAAGAGTTGACTGTACTTCTATAACTTTCATATGACATCCAAAGAGTTGGATGAATGCCAATACTGCAATAAGCTGATGTGTTGATAGTATGACTATCAAGTCTTATCTAGAATCCTTAGAGAAGGACTCGGATAGTGCATCGGGATAATTTACATGTAATCATTGAAATTGACTTTCTTATTTGATAAGATCGGAGCCTATTAATTGTATCTCAATCTTCTAATAACACTTGCAATTGGTTGCATATGTTTTAGAAGACTGGAAATTTAGATTTTAGGGTTTAATAGTCATCTATAGATATTGATGCAATGGTTGCAACAATCTCTATTGGACAAATAAACTTCATAATTTCAGTAGGAGCCCTTAGTCTTAGAGAATGTCTTTATGACCGGGATATCAGAATACACTCATAGCTTATTTCTAATTGTTGGAAATAAACATGAATTCTGGAATAAACCTATCATAAAGAGTTATGGTAGATATATTTCAGATAGTAATATAACATCTAGTGGACTCTACTTAATTAGAAAAATTAGTGAATGGTTCATTAACATTTCTAATACTGAAAATTTAAAACCTTAATAGATCAATAGGAGGATGAAGATCATTTGATAATGATCTAGCATCAAGACTTGGACATATGTCTTCTGATGAGATCAATATACTAGCAAGAGATGACTCTTTATATTGTCTATAAATTCAAATCTTACATACTTGTGAATATTGTATTCAAAAGTAAAAATATCCAACACACCCTTCCTTGGGAATGGTGTAAGATGTCAAGGTATTCAGGATCTTATACATATTGATGCATGTGGATTATCTATATCAAAGTAAACATTATGGATATGTGATATCTATTGATGATTATGCATGATATGAGATTTCTTCTCTTTATCTTAGAAAGCTTTGAAATGTTCAAAGATTTCACAATTTTGGTTTAGAACCAAAGTGTGAAGGAAGATGTAATGAATTTGATCTAACCTATGTATCTTGTACCTATTAGATGGATTCATGGAGTATCTTATGGAAAAATGAATATCATTCCTGTCTAACTCCTCCTGATACACCTTAACTCAATAGAGTTGTAGGGAGATACAATTGGATCATGTGTGACATGATTTGACCAATGATTAATCTGAGCATAATTACCTCTTAGTTTCCAGTTATATGTGTAGTAGAGACTAATATATATATATATATATATATATCCTTAATATGGTTCCATGCATGAAAGCTGGAATCTAGCATCAGAGAATTCTACTTCATTAGGAAAATAAAGGATGGTATTGGATACATACTTTATGACCTTGAGATTCTTAAAAAAAAATTCATCTCTAAGGATATAATTCTTAGAGGATGACTCTCTTGAGAATCAAGACAAAAATGAAGTAAAGGAACTCATTTAATCTTGAGATAATAGTGAGGCTCCTGAAATCGGAAACTAAAAGGACAATTAAAGATGAAACACTAATACCTCTTCAAATGAGTTTGAGGATGTATTCCATATGTCAGTTAAGTCTGACAATGATCGAACTTCATGTGATGAAGCTCCTGAGGATCATGACATGGAAAGATGGACTTTAGCAATAAAGTCTGAAGTAGACTTCATATACAATTGTTGTATATGGACCCTCAAGGATCCACCTATATGGGTAAGACCCGTTAAGGTGTAAATGGATCTTCTAGAGAAAGAGGGAACCTGGTGAGAAGATAGAGACCTTCAAAGCACGGTTCATAGCCATGAGTGATAAGCGTTCCGAACGACTAAGGTAAAGGTACAAAAATGGTCGTTGCGACCTCGGTCGCTCAATGCGCTAAATCAAGAAAAATCGAACCACTAATAGCAATAAAATCAATCGAAGCGAGGAAGTGGTCCTGCTATGAGATTAACCTGGTATAGCACCCAGGGTCGAACTCAAGGAGCACGGATTGGCCAAAAGGCCTACGAAGTAGTCAAAATGAATAACATAAAAGGCAAAATATCTTTAGTGGTTTTTAACAATTTTTAAATTTTTTTGGAATTTTTAATATGTGAAGAAAATAAGAAAAGCAAAAACAAGCAAACTTTGACAATTTATTTAATGCATCAAAAATCAAGCAAAAATTCAGAACAAAATATTTTTATGTTTTTTTATGTTTTTTAATGTTTTTGGTGAATTTTTGGAATTTTTATGGTGTGTATTTTATTTTCTAAAAATCAAACAGTAACTAAAATGCAAGGTACTGTCCAGCCATGCCCAAAAGCCCTAGATAAAATATCTGGGGACCTCAAAAGGGCCTGGAGGTATTTTTCCTGTAAACTAGATAAAACAAGGAAAATTTGAGTACCAAAATTATTGTTTTTGGGTTTTTAGATTATTTATTGGAATTTTTATGAGGTTTTAGGTGTTTTTAAGTTTTTATGGTTTTTAAGCAGTGAAAAATAGAAAAAATTGGCTAGAAAATCAAGGAACACAAAATAAACAGTACCAAATTTTTATAGAATTTTTGAGGGGGTTTTTATATTTTTTTGGGGTTTTTAAAACTAGACAGTGGCTAAAATGATGGTTTTTGAATTTTTAAAAATAACAAATAAACTCAGAAATGTCCTCCAAAATTCTCAAAAATCCTACAACATGGCAGGAGCCATGTGTCAAATTTTTATCGAATTTGGAGATGAATTGATATTTTATTCAAAAATCACAAGAGGGCATTGTGCACAAGGACCAAAGTGCAAATACCCAAAGTTCTGGAGGTCCTGGTGCAATTAACCCAAGGAGTCACGCGCCAAGCGCGTGCCTGGGGCACTCAGGGACCTATATGTAAAGAAACTAAGGTCCGGGGACTAATTGATAACACGTACCAAAAGTCCGAGGACCTCAGCTGCAAATAACCCAACAATAAACGCACATGCGGAATAAAACCACGCACAGGGGTATAAATGCAATTACTCAGAAAGATTCATTCATTCATTAACAACCAGAACAATAAGGGCACAGACTGCAAATATCCCAATAAAACACGTGACGATGCACGTGGCTCACATCAGGCAGGGGTATAAGTGCAAATAAACTAAAGCTCCGGGCCCAAAGTGCAAATTACCCTAAAACTAAACAACGTCTCTAAATATTTACAAGACTAATGCGAAATAAAAGATAAGGAAGGGCCTAAGGGTAAATTACCCTTTATTAAGTCGAGCCGATGGATGGGCGCCACGTGGATAGATGGACGGCTGGGAATGGGTGGCGCCCAGGGCTGGATCCTCGGCTTTGATCAGACGGTCCAGGCGCTGCCACGTTGCAGATCGAACGGTGGACGGGAGTAGTGGCTGAGCCTCGCTGGATCGACGGTGGAGATCGACCCTCGAATGGATCTGGCGGTTAAAGCTGCTCCTCGAATGGACGATCGTGATCGAATCTGGAGCTCGGGGTCGATCGGACGGCGGAGAAGGATGGTGGACGAACAGGGCTCCGGCGAACTTCGCCGGACTCGTGACGGCACTGGTCTCCTCCTGGAAGCTCGCTGAAGGTCGGAGAAGGAAGCTGCGGGCCCTCCGCGTCTAATGAAGGCCTCCGATGACCCAACCGAGTCCTGGGGAACTCCGGCGAGGTCGGTGGAGGCGGAGCAGCTGGACCAAATGGTCCAAGCCCTCAGATGGGCTTGGATGAACCTGCAAAGTATCCCAGCAAACTCGCGGGTCGAGGGCAAAGTGCCTCGACCCCGTTAGGCGTGGTGAAGTGATCGGGGAGGCGAAGTGGTCGAGCTCCGGCGATGCGATGGGCGGAGGAGCTCGAATCCCCAGCTCCTGTGCGAGCTGGGTTGAACGGAGGTGCGGAGAACGTGCGCGGGAGGAGGGCGGAGATGATGAAGGATTCCGATGATCGAATGGAGGTGTGAGGTGGTCGGAATCAACGAAAATCGACGGCGGCGCGAATTGGGGCAAAATGGAAATTAGGCTAAATGGCTAAGCTAAAAGGTTACCTGCGTGGGTGAATAGACTGTGCTGGAGCTGGTGGTGCTCCCGGTCGTGGCCTCAAGGGTCGTCTCGGCCCGAGGATCGAGCTCCTGCTCTGGGCGGAGCACGGCGGTGCTGACTCGCCGGATCAGTGGTATCCGGCCCCTCTCCTCGCTGCGACAGCACCTGGAGCGAGCTGTCCCTCACGATCGAGCACTGGAGGTCACTGGGGGTGGAGCGGATTAGCCAAAGATGCCGATTGAAGGTGGCGGAGCTCGAGATATATATGGGTGCCGACCCGACTAGGGCTGGTCGGGTAGGGCAGCATGAAGCGCGGACCCCGATGCAATCCCCCGGGCGGGGGTCTCGGATGCAAGAAGAAGAGGGTCCGGCATGGAGGGTCGACAACATGGAAAAATCAGAGAAATCAGAGAAATCGGGTCGACAGCCTCGGGTCGACAGCCTGATCCGCGAGAGAATTGCGCAAATGGAGGGCGGATCAGGCATGGAAAAATCAGAGAAATCGGGTCGACAGCCTGATCCGCGAGAGAAGAGGGTCCGCGGGGGGAGTTGGCCGAGGGTCAACATTCCCCGTGGACCAATGGGAAACAGCCACGTGGAAAATATTTAAAAATTCAATTAAAAATAGCAAATGGCTGAATTATTAAAAACTTAAAACATGAAATATTTTTGTTTTAATTTTTTCTATTTTTGGTGATTTTTAATTAATTTTTCAAAGTGAAAATAGGGTATTTACATAGTATAGCTATACATAGGTATTTGTACAATATGTCTTTTTAATTTTTTTTGATTTTTAATTTGTTATTTTTGTGCATTTTTATTCCCATTTTATATTTTATTTATTTACATTATAAAATAAGGAATAAAAGGGTGTTTTTATTTGATTTTTATTATTTATGTATATAGGTAAAATAAATAGATTTATACATCTATATACATGATATATATATACAATGTATTTTTATGTTTTGAATTTTGTAATTTTTATTTGCTTTTTGTTTTGATTCTTCTTATTTTATTTATTTACAATATATAATATAGACTATTTACAAAAATTATAAAAAATTACTTTTGTATATTTACAGAGCTAAATAAATATATATGCATATGTGTGGTTTATGTGCATGATGAAAGGGGTATTTTTGGATCTTTTTAATTTTTAACTTTTTATTTTGTTTTTATCTTTTATAAATATATACAAGCATATTTTTGGGTGAGGAAAATATAGTTTTATGTATTTACACCAATATTTACAGATGAGCCCCTATCTCCCTCTACTTTGGCTTTTATGCGGTCAGGCCCATGCTGAGCCCTCCCTTGGGTTAGGTTGCTCAATATTTATTCTAAATATTTCCCTCTTTTTCTTTTTACTCTTTATTCTTTTAGTTTTGCACAAAAACATGCTAATTACAGGTTTTTACACAATGCATGCTTTTGGTAATTATTTGTATTTACATATATCGACATGTATTTACAAAGGTTTTTGTAGCTAAAATAGAAGAATAAAGAGTGATGAATGGGTATTCATCACCCCCTATGCTTAACTTTGCTAGTCCCTTAGCAAACACTTATTTTAAAAGGAGTGAAAAAGAAAGAAAGAAAAAGAAAAAGAGGATGTACATGGATCAAGGTTGAATTATTAAACTTGCCTTCATTAAATTGGGATATGGAGCTTGATCAGATCTTTGGATTATTAATGTGTCGGAACCTTATTTGGACTTAAGCTTAAAACTCAACAGCCTCTAAGTTCCACCAATCTATGGGCAAGACTCCTCAATAAACCAGATCAGAACAAGTCTACATACACAAACTCTAATGACCATGAGTCTTTCCAAGCAGTGTAAGTGATGGGTGGCTCCCCACCTCAGAAGTAACAAAGAAACAACCTCCCTTAACCTGGTAACTCTAATGCCTCGGTCTAGCAACTCTTTCCTCGAGAAGCGGGGTATTCCCTTCTAAGTTCAAGTGCAACTGGCTCAAGAAGAGGGGGAAGAAGTATAGAGTTTTGGAAGCTTAGCCAGTGTAGCTAAGTCTCCCGCTGCAAGCTTCATGAGATGTAACATGGATACCATAAGCTTTGCTTTATTTGACTATATACACTCCGGTGGGGTTATTAAATTTTCAATCCGACCCACCACTTTTTTGGAGTTCTTTTTGCATTTTGCATTTTTTTAAGGACTTCTATACAACATATCTACATGGTGCAGCATATTTACAAGAAATTTCCTCTTGATCCAGTAGACTATCCCTCTTTTGAAGCTTTATTGCAACCCACAGCTTCTGTCTTTAGCCTTCATCACCACTAGACCAAGTTGAGACGCACTTCCTTTACTAGAAGAAGAAGAGAGGTTCCGCCTAGAAGTACTACCCTCATATGCTACCCCAAGCCAAAGGAAACTGCCTCCTCACCACCTCATCCGTGGAGAGCTATGTGTAAAGTGCACGTGCAAGTCAAGCCATTGTCTCTAAGAGTCATGCGTGTGTTGTTAAGTGCTCTACTTAGGCTCATCAAGATGACATATGCTCATAGCCTAGTGGACTCAAAGGATTAAGTCCTTATGGACCTGAAAAGCCTTAACCCTAAATCCTATAAGGTTCCTCTTAAAGTTAAGTGGATTAAGATCTTATTCAAGCTCCATTTCTCAATTTAATTCCAGGCTTAGTTTAAATGTCAACTCTCATCCAGGGAAAACTATATACATATATGTACACAAGATGCTATTTACAAATATTTTACAATCATGCAAAATTTTTGAAAAATGTTTTGAAATCATGGATGATGATGATGCATGAAGTGCAAGTTTTGCAAAAAGATATTTACAAACATTTACACAAGATTTTTGCAAACTTTTGATTTTCAAAACATTTTGGAAAAAATTTGTACTATATACATAATTTTGATACAAAAATATTTACACAAGTTTTACACAAAAGATTTTTGACATCATTTTTACAAAAATACTTTGTACACTAGCTATGTATGTGCATGATAAGATAAGTTTATGTACACGAAAAATTTTTAATTTTTGTGATTTTTAGCCATTTTATTTATTAACACACTCACACAAAGTACGAGTTATGGCTAAAGTATATATGAAATATATACACCCCCCCTATACTTATCTCGAACGATGTCCTCAGAGTGATAAAGAGCGATGAAGAAGACATAACTCGTGCTTAGTAAAAGGGAAGTGAAAAGGAATGGCTAAGTACAGAAACGAATAAATGAATAGAATGGGAGGAACTCGGTGGTTTCCCCCTATACTTAGGATTAACTAATCCTAAGTATAGCAAGCTGTACATGAAGGGAAATCCGAGTGAAGAAGATACAGAGTCTGCCCCCCCTATACTTAGGGTAAAATATCCCTAAGTATAGGCAGCAAGACAGGGGCAGAACGAATGAAACGAATACCCGCAGGTCCTACGTCCCCCCTATACTTAGGGTAAAGTACACCCTAAGTATAGCATAATCATAAAATGAGAAAAGGGATGTGGGACTAAAGAATAGAATGATATGGACAACTGGATCTATACAAGGCGGAGGAACTGTGAAAATCAGGCGTGAGATGCAAAAGATGTGAGTCAAAAGACCACATCTCACGCAAAATGAATAGGGGCAACAATAACGTCCCGCGGCTCATGATCTAGAAATGGCTTGAGCCGCTGGCCGTTCACTCGAAAGGTACTCTCAGAAGACAACTCGGATATATCAATGCTACCATTGTCGTGTACCTTTCTGACGAGATAAGGTCCCTTCCATTTGCTCTGTAGCTTCCCTGGAAATAATCGTAACCTCGCATCAAACAGCCATACTCTCTGTCCAATCTCAAAATGCTTGTGGCTGATATGAGAATCATGCCACTCCTGACTTTCTCCTTATAATGTAGGCTGCTTGAGAAAGCTGCATCTCTAATCTCTTCCAGGGCAGCTAACTCTGCCCTCCTCTGGTCTCCCATACCATCTGGATCCATAAGAATATCTGTGACTGCCCAGAGTGACTTGTGCCTCAGCTCAACAGGTAAATGGCACGGCTTGCCATAAACGAGGCGAAAGGGAGATGTGCCCAATGGAGTCTTGAAAGACGTCCGATATGCCCACAAGACCGAGTCCAAAAGTTGTGACCAATTCTTTCGGTCAGGGCGGACGACTTTCTGCAAAATATTCTTGATCTCCCTATTCGACTCCTCAGTTAGACCATTCGTCTGTGGATGGTAAGGTGTGGCAACACGATGGTCTATGCCGAACTCGCTAGCAAGGGCCTTCACCTGGTCGTTGATGAAATGAGACCCCCCATCAGAAATCAGAACTCGTGGAACCCCGAACCGCGTGATGATGTGCTTCCTCAAAAATCTGCAAACTGTCCTCGCATCAGCGGCTCGGGCGGGGATAGCCTCCACCCAACGACTAACATAATCAACGGCCAACAGAATGTACTCAAATCCCTGACTCTTAGGGAATGGACCCATGAAATCGATGCCCCATGCGTCAAAAACCTCACAGAAGTGAATGGGCTGCATCGGCATCATATTACGCTGTCCACAAGTGCCCATCCTCTGACAGTCAGTACACCTCTTCACGAACTCATCAGAGTCCTTGAAGAGGGTAGGCCACCACAAGCCGGATTGGAGCACTTTCTGTGCCGTTCTCCTCCCAGAATGATGTCCTCCTGCCTCAAGCTTGTGGCAGTAAGTGAGGACGCTATGGTGTTCCTCCTGAGGAATACACCGTCGCCAGACGCTATCCCCTCCTTCGTGGTAAAGGATGGGATCCTCCCAGTGGTAGGACTTGGCTCTCGCAAGGAAGGTCTCAAGCCTCTGCCTGGGCCAATCTTGTGGGACTTTCCCTGCAACGAGAAAGTTCACAATATCGGCATACCACGGGAGTGAGGCGATAGCAAGGATCGCCTCATCTGGGAAGGTATCTCGAATGGGATCAATCTGCTCAGAATCCTCAGGCTGCTCTAGTCGGGAGAGATGATCCGCCACCACATTCTTGACTCCAGGCTTATCCTTGATCTCAATATCGAACTCCTGGAGTAGAAGGATCCATCTAGTCAGTCTGGCCTTGGCATCCTTCTTTGCCATGAGGTACCTGATGGCGGTGTGATCTGTAAACAAAGTCACTCTAGATCCAATGATATACGATCTGAACTTATCTAGGGAAAACACTACGGCTAGCATCTCCTTCTCTGTGACCATATAATTCCGCTGGGAGGAATCCAATGTGCGGCTAGCGTAGTGTATGGCAAACGGAACTCCATCCCTCCTTTGTCCCAGCACTGCCCCCACGGCAAAATCGGAGGCGTCCGTCATGATCTCGAATGGGAGAGACCAATCAGGCGGCTGAAGGACAGGAGCCTCAATAACATGCTGCTGGAGAGTCGCAAAGGACGAGAGACACTTGTCATCGACAAGGAACTCGGTGTCTTTCGTCAAGAGGTCAGTCAACGGTCGGGCAATCTTGCTGAAATCCTGAATAAATCTCCTATAAAATCCAACGTGCCCCAGGAAAGACCGTAGCTGCCTCAAATTGGACGGCGGTGTGAGTTTCCTAATGACATCAACCTTCGCCGGATCAACCTCCATGCCCCTGTTGGAGATGATGTGGCCAAGCACCGTCCCTTGAGTCACCATGAAGTGACTCTTCTCCCAAGATAGAACCAACTGGAACTCAATACATCGCTGGAGCACCCGGTCTAGGCAGTCGAGACAAGAATCGAATCCGTCACCGTAGACCGAGAAATCGTCCATGAAGACCTCCAAACACTCCCCTACCATGTCCGAAAAGATCGGCAGCATGCACCTCTGAAAAGTCGCAGGGGCGTTGCATAGCCCAAATGGCATGCGTCGAAAAGCATATGTGCCGAAGGGACAGGTAAAGGTGGTCTTCTCCTGATCCTCAGGAGCGATGGCCACTTGGTTGTAGCCCGAGTACCCATCCAGGAAGCAATAATGGCTCTTCCCTGTCAGTCTCTCAATGATTTGGTCAATAAAAGGCAGGGGAAATGGTCCTTCTTGGTGGCTTGGTTGAGTCTCCTGTAGTCAACACAAACCCTCCAAGAGGTAGGTACTCGTGTAGCGATCTCCTCTCCCGACTCACTGATCACAGTCGTGATGCCCGTCTTCTTGGGCACCACATGCAAGGGGCTGACCCACTTGGAGTCGGAAATGGGATAAATAAAATCTGCGCTCCACCATTTTGATATTTCTTTCATCACGACCTCTCTCAGGTTGGGGTTCAAGCGCCGCTGGAACTCACGCGACGGCTTCGCCCCCTCCTCAAGATAGATATGGTGGGAGCACACTGCTGGACTAATCCCATGGAGATCCGCTACGCTCCATCCGATCTCCTTGCGGTTCTTTTCAAGAACCCCCATCAAACGGGATTCTTGCTCTCCAGTCAACTCGACGGAGATGATGACTGGGTACATCTCTGGATCGCCCGCAAGGAATCGATACTTCAGCGAAGTAGGGAGCGGCTTTAGCTCTGGAATGCTGGGTGCTGGCAAATCTGGCTGCGGAAGAAACTGAGTGAAAGCTGCTAAGTCTGCCAAATCTGCCTGGGAAAGTGAAAGCGTACTCTCGCAAACTGGATCGGGAGAAGGCTGCTCAACTGCACTGTCTCTGCTCGGCTCTGCATCTACCTCCTCCTCATCTGTAGGCTCAGGTGGACTCATGTCTGGCATCTGATCATAGCAATCGGCCCAATCAGACTCTGAATCCGAGGGATCTGTATCAATCGCGGTGGCATCAGTACCACCGGAAAACAAGGTGGCCTCAGCACCACCATCACTAAGCATAGTGTCGCGATCAAGGACCGGCTCTGCTGCCTCTATGGTATCCTGAACCAGGGCTGTGCTCTCCAGGCTCTCCTCTGCTATCATGTCGGCATCAGCTGTGTCTGAATATGAGAGGATGGTCTGTGCTGCAGGATCAGCCCAAGCTGCCTCATCGTCTGTGATCACAAAATCACAGTCCTGGTGGATGTCTGGCTCCGTGTCTGTCAGCTGCTCTGAATCTGTACTCGCATCTGAGCGGGCTCTATCTCTAGCTCTGTAGTCCTCGACCGTCTCTATTTGTATACTCTCGCCCTCGACGCGAAAGTGCACCTTCCCGCTATCATGATCAGTCACCGCCTTGGCTGTGGCCAAGAACGGACGACCAAGGATGATGGGGGTATCGGCCACTGACTCAGGGATCTCCATGTCCAACACTACGAAGTCCACGGGGAATTTCAGGCCCTGAATCGTGACGATAACATCTCGTAATAACCCCTTCGGCCTCTTGACAGATTGATCAGCGAACTGAAGGACTGACCTGCTCTGTCGAAGAGTGCCCAACTCGAAGCGGTCGAGAAGGGCTGCCGGAAGAAGGTTAATCGACGATCCGCTATCTAGAAGAGTACGGTCGAACCTCTGCTCACTGATCTGGCATCTGACATATGGGGCCCCTGAATCTGGCCTCTTGGCTAGCAGGCGGTTCTGAATCGCAAAACACGTGGCTTTCGTCAGCACATGTATCTCCGAAGTGTGGTTCCTCCTCCTGACTGTAGTCCTGTCTCTCAAAGAACGCTGGAGAAGGGGGATGTGCTGCAAAGCCTCCTAGAGGGTCTGCTGGATGTGGAATCGATCGATCATGCTCTGGCTGAACTCCTCAAACTCTCTCTTTTTTGGATTTTCTTTTTTCTTCCCCTTCCCCATCTGAAGGGCTCTAGGGAAGGGGATCACAGGGTCCTTCTCAGATGAAGGACTAGGAAAAGGTCTAGACGGTTCAAGGACCGGATCCACACATACATCATGCACCACAGTAGGACCAGAAGAAAGTAAACCTTTTCCTTTATTCACAACAGAGTTCTGAGATACAGGAATGCGAGGAAAAACAACATCTCTCTCAGTACAAACACCGGTGGCCTCAGTACCACCTCTGGCTGGCTCTGCTGCTGCTGCTGCTGGTAGACGTCTCGCGGCATCAGTACCGCGGGCTGGCTCGGCTCTGCTGGTGGCGTCAGTACCACCTCCTCGAACTGGTGAAGCGGCGGCCTCAGTACCGCCGGTGGGATCAGCATCCTTGGTGGCATTAGTGCCACCATCATCATCTGGAGCGGCCTCAGTACCGCTCTCCTCCTCCTCATGTGGCGCCTCTGGAGTATCCTCGTGGTGAAGCTCAGATGAGGCGCCACCGCCTGCTGGGGTCCTACCGCTCCTAAGTGTGACAAAATCAGCATCAAATAGATCCGAAGATGTATCATCAAATGGGTCACTAGGAGTGGCTAACTCAGTATGTACTACCTGCTCAGATTTCCTCTTAAGGTTGTTCGGATTCGGCTCGATCTGGGCTGGTATGGCGGCCTTCCCTCTCACCAGGTCCCGCATCTCCTGGCGGAACTCGTCCATCTCCCGTCTGAATGTGGCCTGCTGGTCTGTGAGGAGGCGGGCGATGTCATCCAAAGCGGGGCTCTCGTGGGAGCCCGACGGGTAGCCTCTCTGTGGGTGAGGCTGCTGGATCTGCTGCTGATGGTGCTGGTAGGAGGGATATGAGGACGGGTGCTGCTGCTGAATCGGGTGAGCATGCTGCTCACGTCTCCATGACTGTCCCTGCTGCTGATAGGGACGAGGACCGTAGGATGATGGCTGGTGCTGCTGGTGTGATGGGTGCTGCTGCTGCGACTGCTGGAGATCTCTCTGCTGGGAGTACTGCCCTCCCTGTCCTGACGGCTGCTGCTGGGGCTGGGCACCACCACTCCCCCACCTGAATCCGGGATGGTCTCGTCGGATCCCAGGCTGGGGGCGGTCATACCAAATCCCGTTAACATCCATCAACGGCCCTGTCTCGTAGGGGTCTGGCGGGAGTACTGCCAGAGGCTGATCCGGCTGGTAGACCACCATCTGCATGTCCGGAGATGGTGGGGGCTGGTAGGTAGGCTGCGGCTGCTGGTACGGCTCCGCCTGTACAAGGTGAACCTGTCTAGGCTGCTGTGAGGAGCTGGAGCGCTGGGACGAGCTGCTGCTGCCGCCGGTATCGCCTCACGACAGAAGACGGGGCTGTGAAGCCGTCTGTGTCTCCTGGAGACACATGAGCTGGGTCTTCATGTCGCTCAGAACCTGTGCCATCTGTTCCATCTGAGTGATGCTCTGGCACTGCTTCTTCTCAATCAGCTCCATGCGGTCCAACTTCTCGCTGATAATACCCATGTCTGCAGCGGATAACTCTGCCTGTGCTGCTGCGACTGCGGACGAACTGGAAGGACCTGCATCTACCCGTGCTATCCGCTGGTACTGCACGGGTCCTGGCTGCTGAGGCTGGGGTCTCTGAGTATACAACCTGGTCTGAGACATCACCATGTAGTTTTCGGACATCTCCTCGTAGATGCCCCAGACCTGGTCGTGGTCCTTGGCAAAGTAGGACCCGCCGCAAGAAGCGTTCACCAGACCCTGAAGCTCTGGCGTCAACCCGCTGAAAAAGCTCTGAACTAGGTTCGGCTTGGAGATGTTGTGGTGCGGGCATCTGTCTAGAAGCTCTCGAAACCTCTCCCATGCCTCGTGAAACTGATCGTTGGGGAACATGGAGAAGTTGCTGATCAGGGCCCTCGCTGCATTCGTCCGCCCGAGTGGATAGTACTTTTTCAAGTACTCGGTGCGGAGCTGCTCCCAGGTGTATACAAACTTCCCTAGAAGCTTCAGCCAGGTGGCTGCTCTATCTACCAGTGAAAAAGGGAAGGCTATCATCCGGATCGTATCCTGGTCCACGTGGCGATCGTGGACAGTGCTGCAGATCATCAGGAACTCCTGGAGGTGGAGGTGGGGCTCCTCAGTGGCAAGTCCATGGAAACGGGGCAGCAACTGCAAGGTGTTCGGGGGGAACTTGAAGTCCCCCACGATTGCTGGCACTACTACCCAGTGATGCATCAGAGTCGATCCGGGGTTGTGCAACTCCCGCATTGGTCGTGGTGGTCCTCCTGCCGCGGCGGCAGCAGCTGCGGCGGCTGCTGCGGCTGCTGCGGCTGCGGCCTCTGCATCAGGCATCTCTTCAGGCTCGCTCTGCTCGTCTCGCTCTGCTCTGAGCCTCTCCAACTCTCGCCTCATCTCTATCATGAATGCCCCCTGATCGCGTAACTGCTGCTGAACTGTCTCGAGCGATGCGATCAGGGTGGAGTTGATCGCCCCCTGGTCAAATACGACATGCTGGTCTCCTCGTGGACCTCTGGAGTGATCGTCTGAACTGTCGGCCATGGCGACGTCTGCAAAATCAAATGAGCCCAACTCAGGTGCTGTCAAATCTGCTAATCTCTCCTCGGGCTCATGTCTCTCAGTGCCGAAAGAAAGGGGGTCGAGGGGGAACAGGGCGGAGTCGTACTCGGGCTCGGAGAGCTGGTCTTGGCTCTCACGGGCCAACCTAGATGATCGGGTAGACGTGCCCGAAAGCGGTGCAACCAGAGGCTGCCTAAGAGACCGTCTACCCATCATCTTGATCTGGCGAGTAAGGCGGATGAGATCTGGAGTCAACTATGATCACAAAACAAACCCTCGGTTCACCAACGCAACGCAAGCTGAAGACCGTGAAAGTTCGGTCAAATTATCTTGTCTATTTTATTTTGGTGAACACACAAAATATCAGAGCGCTTACGTGACCTGTTAGGATATCCGATGCTATCCCAACCGACTGGCCCGCACGGAAGAGTCGGTAATCAGTCGGGACTAGCACCGGGAGGCTCTACCTAGGGTACGGGTCACTCTCTCGCGCATCCAAACCATACAATGAGGGGGTTGCTCTCCCCAAGACAAAATTTTTAGGGTGAGCGGTTTTTAAGGTCAATAGTCTTAGCCAGTCCCAATTTTATGGTTTTTCTTTTTAATATTTTTCAAATCAAACAAAAAGGCCTAACGAATTTTTCGGTTCTCCTGATTATTTAGTCCGAAAACAGGGGGAGAAGACGAAAAAGCCGATGCGCGAGAAATCAATGATGCATGCTGAGATAGAAATGCGTACCTTGTCTCCAGCACTCTACATGCAAGTGATCCGCGCAGAATTTAAATACAGGAAATAAACTACCTAAATGATGCAAGCGGAAAAAAACCGAGTCCTAAACGAGCAATTTCTAGCGCAGAACCGTCTAACTCAGTCGCTCGCCCTCGATCCAAAGAGTCCGGTCTAGACCCACCCCTCCTCTTCTCGACAGGTCGAGTTCAGGAGTAGCGCTTGACGGGGCAGGCTCGCGGCGCATAGGCTCTCAGGAAAGCGACTAAGTTATTTTTATTATTTATTTATTAGTAGGTCCAATTAACGTTCTATGGGAACATATAAGCAGTTAGGTGTTTGGATCCTACTAATTACGGCACAATCACCAGAAATTCCTAAGTCTAGGGGCTCGAGCAAAAACCGCGTAAACACCGGAAAAGGCAGTAAAAAGAAGAAGAAAACCGCGTCAAAAACCGCGAAAAACTCCTAAGGGTCCCCCGAGCACACCGGTGCTCGGCGAAACAGACCCGCTAAGTGTCAAGCACAGTTCAAGTCTGAGTCCCTGTATTATTACAACAATTAAATAGTTCTAAACTATCCTCACCCACTCAACTCTCTCTCTCTCTCTCTCGCTCTCTCCTGCGGCTCCGTGCAGAAGGGAGCCGCCTCCGAGTTTCGCGGTTGCGTCGGCTTCTCGAAATCGGCCGCCTCGATCCTCGGGCCCTCGCAAGAAACAGAGAGAAGTGGTCAGTCCAGGTTATTATCAAAAAATATCAGAAAAATATCTACACAAATCTATACAAAAAGCCGCGAAAATCAAAAAGCCGCGGAAAACTCAAAAAAAATGACTACTAAGCCGTGCTCCCCGGCAACGGCGCCATTCTGATAAGCGTTCCGAACGACTAAGGTAAAGGTACAAAAATGGTCGTTGCGACCTCGATCGCTCAGATGCGCTAAATCAAGAAAAATCGAACCACTAATAGCAATAAAATCAATCGAAGCGAGGAAGTGGTCCTGCTATGAGATTAACCTGGTATAGCACCCAGGGTCGAACTCAAGGAGCACGGATTGGCCAAAAGGCCTACGAAGTAGTCAAAATGAATAACATAAAAGGCAAAATATCTTTAGTGGTTTTTAATAATTTTTAAATTTTTTTGGAATTTTTAATATGTGAAGAAAATAAGAAAAGCAAAAACAAGCAAACTTTGACAATTTATTTAATGCATCAAAAATCAAGCAAAAATTCAGAACAAAATATTTTTATGTTTTTTTATGTTTTTTAATGTTTTTGGTGAATTTTTGGAATTTTTATGGTGTGTATTTTATTTTCTAAAAATCAAACAGTAACTAAAATGCAAGGTACTGTCCAGCCAGGCCCAAAAGCCCTAGATAAAATATCTGGGGACCTCAAAAGGGTCTGGAGGTATTTTTCCTGTAAACTAGATAAAACAAGGAAAATTTGAGTACCAAAATTATTGTTTTTGGGTTTTTAGATTATTTATTGGAATTTTTATGAGGTTTTAGGTGTTTTTAAGTTTTTATGGTTTTTAAGCAGTGAAAAATAGAAAAAATTGGCTAGAAAATCAAGGAACACAAAATAAACAGTACCTAATTTTTGTAGAATTTTTGAGGGGGTTTTTATATTTTTTTGGGGGTTTTTAAAACTAGACAGTGGCTAAAATGATGGTTTTTGAATTTTTAAAAATAACAAATAAATTCAGAAATGTCCTCCAAAATTCTCAAAAATCCTACAACATGGCAGGAGCCATGTGTCAAATTTTTATCGAATTTGGAGATGAATTGATATTTTATTCAAAAATCACAAGAGGGCACTGTGCACAAGGACCAAAGTGCAAATACCCAAAGTTCTGGAGGTCCTGGTGCAATTAACCCAAGGAGTCACGCGCCAAGCACGTGCCTGGGGCACTCAGGGACCTATATGTAAAGAAACTAAGGTCCGGGGACTAATTGGTAACACGTACCAAAAGTCCGAGGACCTCAGCTGCAAATAACCCAACAATAAACGCACATGCGGAATAAAACCACGCACAGGGGTATAAATGCAATTACTCAGAAAGATTCATTCATTCATTAACAACCAGAACAATAAGGGCACAGACTGCAAATATCCCAATAAAACACGTGACGATGCACGTGGCTCACATCAGGCAGGGGTATAAGTGCAAATAAACTAAAGCTCCGGGCCCAAAGTGCAAATTACCCTAAAACTAAACAACGTCTCTAAATATTTACAGGACTAATGCGAAATAAAAGATAAGGAAGGGCCTAAGGGTAAATTACCCTTTATTAAGTCGAGCCGATGGATGGGCGCCACGTGGATAGATGGACGACTGGGAATGGGTGGCGCCCAGGGATGGATCCTCGGCTTTGATCAGACGGTCCAGGCGCTGCCACGTTGCAGATCGAACGGTGGACGGGAGTAGTGGCTGAGCCTCGCTGGATCGACGGTGGAGATCGACCCTCGAATGGATCTGGCGGTTAAAGCTGCTCCTCGAATGGACGATCGTGATCGAATCTGGAGCTCGGGGTCGATCGGACGGCGGAGAAGGATGGTGGACGAACAGGGCTCCGGCGAACTTCGCCGGACTCGTGACGGCACTGGTCTCCTCCTGGAAGCTCGCTGAAGGTCGGAGAAGGAAGCTGCGGGCCCTCCGCGTCTAATGAAGGCCTCCGATGACCCAACCGAGTCCTGGGGAACTCCGGTGAGGTCGGCGGAGGCGGAGCAGCTGGACCAAATGGTCCAAGCCCTCAGATGGGCTTGGATGAACCTGCAAAGTATCCCAGCAAACTCGCGGGTCGAGGGCAAAGTGCCTCGACCCCGTTAGGCGTGGTGAAGGTGATCGGGGAGGCGAAGTGGTCGAGCTCCGGCGATGCGATGGGCGGAGGAGCTCGAATCCCCAGCTCCTGTGCGAGCTGGGTTGAACGGAGGTGCGGAGAACGTGCGCGGGAGGAGGGCGGAGATGATGAAGGATTCCGATGATCGAATGGAGGTGTGAGGTGGTCGGAATCAACGAAAATCGACGGCGGCGCGAATTGGGGCAAAATGGAAATTAGGCTAAATGGCTAAGCTAAAAGGTTACCTGCGTGGGTGAATAGACTGTGCTGGAGCTGGTGGTGCTCCCGGTCGTGGCCTCAAGGGTCGTCTCGGCCCGAGGCTCGAGCTCCTGCTCTGGGCGGAGCACGGCGGTGCTGACTCGCCGGATCAGTGGTATCCGGCCCCTCTCCTCGCTGCGACAGCACCTGGAGCGAGCTGTCACTCACGCTCGAGCACTGGAGGTCACTGGGGGTGGAGCGGATTAGCCAAAGATGCCGATTGAAGGTGGCGGAGCTCGAGATATATATGGGTGCCGACCCGACTAGGGCTGGTCGGGTAGGGCAGCATGAAGCGCGGACCCCGATGCAATCCCCCGGGCGGGGGTCTCGGATGCAAGAAGAAGAATTAGGACCCGGGGTTTGCGCAAATGGCGGGCGGATCAGGCATGGAAAAATCAGAGAAATCGGGTCGACAGCCTGATCCGCGAGAGAAGAGGGTCCGCGGGGGGAGTTGACCGGGGGTCAACATTCCCCGTGGACCAATGGGAAACAACCACGTGGAAAATATTTAAAAATTCAATTAAAAATAGCAAATGGCTGAATTATTAAAAACTTAAAACATGAAATATTTTTGTTTTAATTTTTTCTATTTTTTGGTGATTTTTAATTAATTTTTCAAAGTGAAAATAGGGTATTTACATAGTATAGCTATACATAGGTATTTGTACAATATGTCTTTTTAATTTTTTTTTGATTTTTAATTTGTTATTTTTGTGCATTTTTATTCCCATTTTATATTTTATTTATTTACATTATAAAATAAGGAATAAAAGGGTGTTTTTATTTGATTTTTATTATTTATGTATATAGGTAAAATAAATAGATTTATACATCTATATACATGATATATATACACAATGTATTTTTATGTTTTGAATTTTGTAATTTTTATTTGCTTTTTGTTTTGATTCTTCTTATTTTATTTATTTACAATATATAATATAGACTATTTACAAAAATTATAAAAAATTACTTTTGTATATTTACAGAGCTAAATAAATATATATGCATATGTGTGGTTTATGTGCATGATGAAAGGGGTATTTTTGGATCTTTTTAATTTTTAACTTTTTATTTTGTTTTTATCTTTTATAAATATATACAAGCATATTTTTGGGTGAGGAAAATATAGTTTTATGTATTTACACCAATATTTACAGATGAGCCCCTATCTCCCTCTACTTTGGCTTTTATGCGGTCAGGCCCATGCTGAGCCCTCCCTTGGGTTAGGTTGCTCAATATTTATTCTAAATATTTCCCTCTTTTTCTTTTTACTCTTTATTCTTTTAGTTTTGCACAAAAACATGCTAATTACAGGTTTTTACACAATGCATGCTTTTGGTAATTATTTGTATTTACATATATCTACATGTATTTGCAAAGGTTTTTGTAGCTAAAATAGAAGAATAAAAAGTGATGAATGGGTATTCATCAATGAGCTACACAACGAAAGAGAAGAGATTGCTTGCGATGAGACTTGCTCTTCAGTAATCATTCTTAAACACATCAAATTATTGCTAACTGTAGCTACACAACTTGACTTTTACATCTTCAAGATGAAAGTCGAGATGGCATTCCACTATGAATACCTCTTTGAGGATATTCACATGAAGTAGCCCCATGGCTTCATTGTTGAGAAAAGTAAGGTGTGCAAGCTAAAGAACTCCATCTATGGACTCACATAAGCATCTTGTAGTTGGAACATAAGATTTGATGAAATTATAAATGTTATGATTTCATATAGAATTTTGATGAACCATATAAAGCTTAGTGGGAGTGCCTTTGTGTTCATCATGCTAAATATATATGACATCCTAATCATTTGAAATGAGATATGGATGATAATAAGTGTTTTATAGACTGACTATTCCATAACTTGAGATATGATCTCAAGGATACCTTTTGAATCTTAGTTCTGAAGGTGTTCAGAAGTGAAGAGAAGAGGGCATTGGGACTGTCACATTAGTAGTACACCTTGGACATTTCCATTTTCTGGAAAACACCAAGGAATGCTTCCTTCCCTTAAGATATGAAACTGGCCTATCTAAAGGGATAACAGCTCAAAGAGTTGAGGAAGTGGACGCTAGAACTGCTTGCACTTGTACATCAATTAAGAGAAGCCGAGTGTATGCTAAATGTGTACAAAAGTCAGATGTCTACCATGCAGTGGGAGTAGTAAATGTTACTAATCCTAATATGGAGATAAAACACTTGATTGTAGTAATAACAATATCTTCAAAGACGAGAAGAATTTAGAGAAAATGATCTCCAAGTCTTATCTTCAAGAAATCAAGACTTTATAGATTGTGATATAAAAGGTTTTAATTACAGATACCTTAGGAGATAGAGATCTCCAGGAATAAAGGTATTCTGATAAGGACGATGGAAAAACTTGTTATAATAATTATCGAGCTATAGTGTCAAGGGCACTATAACTGACGAGATTGAGTATTAGTTGCATAGGATGCAACATTCACATCGGATGCGAGCACTGTTATTGGGGGATATGCAAGTGCCGCAAGGACTTAGCATAGTCTCTTGGGAATAGAGTGACTGATCATCTTACCTAGCTATTTTCTAAATAGCCTATGATTGTCACATGAGTGTGGGTTTAAAGATTAGCCCATTAATGTCTCTTTGGGCTAATGGGAGATTGTTGGACATGAGAGCCCGAGCCCTTATGCAATGAATGTTATTGCCAATATCATTCCCTGATCTGAAATGAAGAATAACTAATTTGCATAAAAGGTCCCTTAGTACAATTAGTGATATGTACCATAGTCGTCTTTGTAATCATACAACAGTTGATTCAATAATTGAATCATAGAGGCTAGTGCATGGACGAATATCTAGGGAATTAGATTGAGGACTCATCAAGCACTGTCAAATGACTATTAAGAGATGATATCCAGCCCGAGAAGGAGATGAAAATCTTTTCTCTATAGGTTGATATCTAACCGACCTCTTGATGCAGGTCCTCTGCATAGGAATAGAGATTCGGAGGTGTTAGATAAGTTAGGTCAAAGAGTTGACTTAACGAGATCGAGATAACCAAAATCCTATGTCGTATGCTGTCACGATATAAGCACGCATCCTCTGACCGGAGACAGATGTATTACTATATATCTGAATATGTACATTTGGCAGACCAATAGGTTGATGACCTAATCAAGGTCTATACACCCGCGTGCTGGTGTGCATGCAAGGGCATATGAATAATACGATATCTTAAATGGATCATACAGATTCATTACTGAACCAGAAGACAGGAGCTCACTCATGAGATATTGGGAAGAATCAAATTCCGTGCACGGGCATCTCGCTTTGGAAGCTTGATTGAATTTGTAGGTTTGATATATACTTTTGGAAAGTATATGATCATGACCTAGGTATGATATATGCTTTTGGAAAGTATATGATCGATACCGACTCCCAATGATCAAATGAGAAACTTAATGATAAAATCATGAAGTGGACAATGTAAAATTGATCTTATACTTCTAATTTATTCCGGGTCTTCCAGTATGCAGGATGTATAGGTATTGGGAATACCTGAGCGTGATGTGATCATCAATGATTGTATAACCATGACTCTTCCATTCCTAGGGAGTGATGAAATGGTTCTGGATTTTAGTGACTTCTCTTAGTAGAGAAGTTATCTAATCTTGGTCCAAATATTGGACATTGATCTGATTGTGATTCAGATGCAATGAGAAGATTAGATTTGCGGTCTTGATTTAATCAAGCATCTATTGGAGGCCCAAGATCTAGATTTGAGATGTGATCTCAATATCCAAGTCACTATACGTGGAACAATACAATCACCCTATTCTTATCTCCAAGTATCCGCGGAGAGAGCGCATTATCCTTTAAAGAGTTTAGGATAATTTCATTATTGATATTATATATCTGAGCACTGAGAAAATTTATAATTAAATGTGATCTAATTATCATGAATAAAATGAATTTTAATTCATATTATAAAGAGAGCTATCTTAGATAATTAAATGTGATTTAATTATCAAAGATGTGAATAATGTGAATGCGATCCATATTATTTGGACACGTGAGAATAGAGATCCAAGATGATTAAATGTGATTTAATTATCATGGATACGAATAATGTGAATAGAACAATCCATATTAATCATATATATTATAAATGCTATTTATAATAATAAGTGAGAGCTAATTGTAGTTTACATTTCTTAATTAAATGTTGATGTGAATTGGATTCACATTGAACAATTAATTGAAAATGTAGTTAACATTTTATTTTGGGTTGTGAATGTGAGTCACAATTTTCCAGTGGCAAGATTGCAATATTCACAAAATAATTATGAATTATTTTTGTAGAATAATTTACAACAAATGTTTTTGGAAATCTTGAAGATTTCCATGGAATAATGTAATCTCATGAGATTACATGGGATTGCCACCAACTCCCATATTGTGGAAGGAGGCAATCTTCATTCCATAGTCTCCATATTTGATTTATTTAACTTTAGGATTGAATTATATTGATTTATCATATATATTTAATCTAATTAAATTAATTGTTGTTGTGTTTTTACAACAAAATCTTGGCCATTAAAAGAAACACAAATCAATGTGAGCCATTGGATTTGTGTTGTCCATAGATTAAGATCCATGGATCTCAAAATATTATAAATAGAAGGACACCCCTTGCTCTTCAAGCTACAACTTTAGAAACTTCATATGCTCTCTCTCTCTCTCATTCTCTACATGCCCTCTCTCTCTCTCTCATTGTGGTCATCCACTATGGAGCCTTAGAGAGAGTCACCATCACTACATCATCGTTGTTATGCTGTCAGATTATTTGCCCATGGATATCAGTCTCCTTCGGTGCGCCTCGCTTGTGAAGAAGACATCAGATCTCGTATGATGAGATCAGGAGATTCATCACTTGGATCATCAACATGGATTGCGATAAGCACATGTTTCATCAACGCGCTTGCAAGCATCTCCTCTGTCGGATCGGACTTGAGACAGGAGGTCTCTTCGTTTAGAGACTCGATCGCAACCACGCTTCAAGAGGTATCCCTAATACTTGTTTGTGGTTTAGATGAAATGATCCAAGAAGTGTTCTTGGATTATATGGTTTCGTCACATGAAAAAAAATTTAACTCATGCTGCCTCGAGCAACTAGTGCGACTAGTCACTCCCGATCGCATACGACATGATCCTCACACTTTTGTGATACACTTAAGGATCTTACCATATCCTTCAAGGAAACCTATCGATGAGATCTCTAACACGATCACAGGCTTCATGGAGCTGTTCATTCAGGATCAAAGTGAAGATGTTGATCAATACTTTAAATGCGTTGGTCCGGGCGAGTGGATAGTACTTGTTCAAGTAATCGGTCCAGAGCTGATCCCAAGTAGTGACCACCTTCCCTAGATGCTTCAGCCAGTAGGCTGATTTGTCTACCAAGGAGAATGGGAAGAAAATCACCTTGGTGGTGTACTTGTCCACAAATCTATCGTGTACGGTGCTGCAAATCATATCAAACTCTTATAGATGGGGATGGGGCTCCTCGGTGGCTAGCCCATAGAACCTAGGCAGTAATTGAATGGTCTGGGGAGGAAGCTCAAAGTCGCCAATGATCTCGGGCAGCTGGATCCATCTGTGGGTGAGGGTTGCACCAGGATTGTGCAACTACCTCATAGTGTGGGTTGGTCTGGCTGGGTCCTGTGCCTCATCTTGGCATCTATCTCCGCCCTCGGGTCTAGGTATCTCTCCATCGGCTGCTGGTCTCTACGGCTGATCTAGTCTTCCATCTCTCACTAAGTAATTTCCCTCCTTACTTCAACCATAAATGCTCCTTGGTCCCCTAATCTGTCTCTACATGGTCTCTAAGGAGGCTAGTAGTGAGCTTTTGATGGCAGCCTGGTCCAATGCTAACGTAGAAGCTTGAGGCTGCTCATCAGACCTTCCCTCACTCCTGGCCATGTCACCGATCTCTGCAAAGACAAAAGATCCTATCTCAGGTGCGGTCAAGCGAACAAATAGTTGTGTTGGCCTCGTTGTTGGTACCTTAGGTGTGGAAGAAGGGTGGTCGAGGGGGAATAGCGTGGAGGCGAATTCGGGTTTAGAGAGCAGGTCTGAGCTCTCTGAAGCCGTCCTAGATTCACGAGCATGAGTGCTGGAAAGTGGTGCTGCCAGAGGCAGTCGAAGAGGCCTCCTTCCCATCATCGTGATGTGGTAATTTATGAAGAGTAGATCTAAAATGCAAGCAAGATGAAAAATCAAATCCATGATTCACCTACGCAACATTCTGATGACCGTAAAGGCTCGTTCATTTATCTTATCAAATTTTATTTAGATGATAATCCAATCTATCAGAGTGGTTAAGCGAGTTGTTAGGAGCTCGGTTCTCCCTAGAGACTGACCCAAATTCCTACAACTAGTTGTGCCTACTTCCCAGCCAGTATGGGTGTAAGTACAGACCATTTTCGACTACCCATTTTGCTTGAGGATCATGCTTTCGCGGTGTCCTCTAAACCACCCACTCTGCTAAGCGAATGCTGACCGTTTACCGGCTACCCGCAGATCCTCACTGAAGAAATAGCTAATCATTTTTATAACCAGTATCTAAAGAGAGTTCAGGCATGGCTCTATCCTAGTGTGCGGTTCACTCAACTCTCTGCAGATAAATCAGGCAATGAGAGGGTTACTCTTCCCAAAACAAGAATTTTTCAGTGAAGTATGGTTTTAGGTAAAGTTTGCTTTAGCAGTCCCACATTTTATTGGTTATCTCTTTTTTTAAGTATTTTTTCTGAATAAATCAAATGTCTAACTAATTTTTTGATTTCCTTTTTATTTAAGTCCAAGAAAACCGGGGGAGGAATATGGAAAAGTCAATGCACGATCAAACAAGATGATGCTGCAGAGATAAAAATGCGTACCTTGATCCAACACTCTACATGCAGGGTGATCCTCACATAAATTTAAAGACAGAATTAAAACTAATCTATATGATGCATGAGGAAATCGTTCCTAAGACGAGCAACTTCTATTAGCTGGAAGAGCTGGTAGTTAACTAATCAGAAAAGAGACCTGAGTTTGGTCTTGGAAGTCGCTCAGTGCCCACTGATGAAACCCAGTTTCTAGTCATTAATTCGTGGTTATTAACCCCTTGCTTAAAGTTGTGTCAATAAAAACCAGAAAAATATGTGTTTATAGTAGAGACATGGAATAAATTTAAAATACAAAAAATAACAAAACAAAATTCGTAGTGTTTTTAAGCCTTTAAAAATGCTCATAAAAAATATTATTCCCTTCATTTGACCTCATCTCCATTTTTGGTCATCATGAAACTTGTATATCTCATCGAGATCTACAACTTTCATGTTTCAAGTTTTTCAAAATTTGGCCTCTTTCTCTCTCCTTCTTCACATTCTTCTTTTAATCTGATTGGGTCATGTGGCGCATTCTGGTGGTGTCATGCGGCCCGTCCCCTCGCGTGCCACGCGCCCACCACTTATAGCCATTGGATGGCCTTCTGAATCCTCCCATCACACTTGTTCCTTCCCTCTTCAAACCTCATCCATCCGATCAACCTTCAGATTCCTTCTCCGTCATTCGTTGCCGCCTAAACCTCTTCTCGCCACGTGTCACCATCTGCACCGCCCGATCGTGTCATGGAATATCCATCTCCACCGCACGTTACCACTCCCTCCTCAACCATTGGATCGTCCAAAGATTACATCATCTCTGTTTGCTCCCACCTTCCTCTTAGCTCGAGACGTGGCGCTTCCTGTACCGCCCGATCATGCCACCATCAATAAAATCCAAACCATTCATGTGCACCCACCTCTCAGCCATCGGATCACGAGATCCAATGGCCAAGAAGCCATCTTCCACCTCCGACCCTTCTCTTTCCCACGATCGCCACCTTACGGAACCAGCGCCCCCTTTCTATTCTCCCGATCACATCTCCCATCATCTCCACTCAAATCTTCCCACGTTGTAGCCACATCTTCCATCATCCTCGTGTGAACCCACGTTCGCCATAGCATCCCTCCTCTTGATCCATTTTCCCATGCAAACCATCACCAGAACCACCATCTCCACTCTTTACATATCGTGCTCCCACCCCACTTCACCGAAATCCACCTTTACATGGGGCGAGGCCCAGCCCTATTCCACCTCCCCGTGACAGGGGGAGGTTCGATCAAGGAGCGAAGAAGACCATCTGCTTTCGGTGTTGACCTCTAGACCATCATGACCAGGTCCACGGTGGCTCCGCCCTGCCTAGCTGCCACCAGTAGCTGAGGTGGTCCAGCGATGACCAAAGCGTCTCCCAGACACTCGAGCCCAAGCTTTTGCTCCACCCAACCTCAGGTAAGCCACTTCGATCCTTCCTTGAATTTTCCCCTTAGTTTCTCTTAATTTATTAGATTCCTACGCACTACCTCACCCTCTATTAACCATTGATTCACCTACATCACGCTTCCCTCATTCACGTGCATCACTTCGATTCCCCATTCTCTCCCTCACGACCTCCGATCACTTCGACCCATCTCCTCTCCGAGCTCGCCGGAGAGAATGACCAAGCCTTCATCATCTTCACCTCGCTAGGCCTTCCGTCCAACTTCACCTCGCATAAACACCATGCTTCGGCTATGTTTTAACGATGCAAGTACTCAAAATAGTCATTGGCCGAAGCCTTTGCCGGAGCTTCCTTTGTGAGCTCCAACTCCATTATTTGAGTGATGACGGCCTCTTCCAGACCTTACCGCAGCTCGCCCGGACCTCCAGCTTCATCGACGATCGCTCAGGAGGCTTCGGGGAGATCTATCGGGTCCGAGCAAGAGAGGCGGGGTCACAGTGGCATCGTCGGAGGCTAGAACCCGCTTCCACCCCCGCGGTGGAGGAAGCAACTCCAGATACTACATGCTCTGTTGGATGCACCTCCCTGGTGTCCATCCAACAGCTCACACTCGACCACGTCGACGCCGTCCACAACTTCCAGCCACCGTCAGATCTTCAAGATCGGGCATCCCGCAGCAACACGTCGCCTCTTTCAGGAGGTACAACGACCGTTTGATCTTCCTTGATCAGACGGTCTGCATGCGGCCACTTGTCGATGCTGGGATGCTTCTCCAGACTTGCAGGCTTGGGTAGCCCAACCCTACCCCGAGCCACTCCCGAGCCTCTCGAGCCATGATCCTAAGCTGACTCAGTAGCCGAAGCAGATCCGAACCAGCTCCAAGCCTACAGAACCACCTCAACCTCGCCATCTTGTGCCAGTCACGTGACTGGCCGTGTTTGCATGTATACCCCCTCGGCTTCTCCATATTGCAACCAGGTCCAGAAATCACGTGCCATCCATGAGCGCCTGGAGTATTTTGCACCCGACCCCCTCCGGGTTTAAATAATTGCAAATATACCCCCACGTGTATGGGTAATTTACAGGGAAGGCCTCACGCTTAATTTTATTTACATTTTAGTCCCTCCCAAGGACATGTTTGCTAGTTATCTTTATGTTTTTATTGCATTTATGTCATTTATTTCATTTTTGAATATCTTCAGCATTCTAGATCCATTTCAGTTGATTTCAGTTGCGTTTCGAAGCTCGTTTTGTTGTCTTCTTAATATCATGCTTAGATTTATGTTTTGACACTGTGAATTTTGATGCATTATTTTAATAGCCAAGTGTCACTTATAAAACATGTATAATGCTTGCCTTAATTGAACTAATGAAACTCGATTCATGATTCTAATCTGAATTCGACTATTGTTTGATCGCTCAAAGATTTTGTATAATTCAGGCATATTTACATCCTTGTCACATTGCATTTCGTTGCATCTTGTTGCATATTAGAAAAATAAAAATTGTCTTTCTCAAGTTTCTTTATGCATCGTGTCTTCATGCATCTTAACCTATGTATTATTAATTTATGGCTTAATTTAAGTAATAAAAGTCTAGATAAATCGCTTAAGAGGCTCGTGTCCCTGAGTTTGACCTTCGGCTTGCCCAAGTAAAATATAAATCCGACCGCTTCATTTTGATTGATTATTTTAAACTAAGCGATTTTTGACGCATCCGATTTGGCCAACTACATCGTACTAAAATGACTTATTAAGAGACTGATTTCATCGATTCGTCACCCACCACAACAGGTCTTGCAAGCGTTGTATGCGACTTCTCATGGCGCGTGGTCTCTTGAATAATGAAATGAACTTTTTATTTTATTTGACTAAGTCCAAATACGATCTATAGGCATAGATAATCTACTAGGATGTTTGGACCTTAGCAAATTATCGAGCTCAAGCAAATAAAAATCCTAAATCTAAGGGTCAAATCCTCTGGAATCAAATAGAAAATAAAAGTTCAAAAATTAGTAAAAAATACGGTGAGATCCCCCAAGTGCACCGACACTCGGTGAAACAGACCACGAATAATAATAGTGTCCAAAAGTCCTAAATTATTACAAGAATCTTTTTTTTCTAAAATAAATATCTCTATCTAAAATAACTACTCCTACAGTCTTCTACTCCTCCTCATGTGCTGGTCCCTCCCAAAGCAAACTAAATCGTCCTCCAGGTGATTCCTTGCACAAGAAGCAAACATAATATGGTCAGAAAACAGTTATAATAAATAGAGACAAAAGGGGAAATCAAACTACTAAGTTATGCTCCCCAGCAGCGGTGCCATTCTGATGACTCTCCTGATCGACTCGAGTTAAGTATGAAATAATGACGTCGTTGTGACCCAAATCAACCAATCGGATCAACAAGAATATCAAACCACTAATAGATGAACAATCCAATGTAAGCGGCTTCGCCACTTTTATTTACCTGGTATAGCGACCAGGGTCGAACACAAGGAGCACAATTAAAAGCTAAGTAGTGTGATTTTAGGAATAGAACTCTTTTTTAGTGGTTTTTAAGTTTTAATTTTTTTTATTTTTTTTGGAATAAAGGCAATAAGCACAAGGAATAACATGACTTAGATGCTCACTTTTTGTATTTTTCTAATATGTCAAAAACACTCAGAAAATTGCCATAAAAATGTTTTTGATTTTTATATGTTTTGTATTATTTTTTATAATTTTTACAGACTTTTCAAATATTTTTGTAATTTTTAAAAAATAAATAGTGAAAAAATAGCAAACAGTACACAACCAGGATTAATTTGCACATTAAGATTAATTAAATTTCCAAAACACCTGGATATATTTTTATGATAAGATATAGATATATACTTGTAAATAGATACCAAAATAAATATTTTTGAATTTTTATACAATTTTATATATTTTTTATAAAATTTCAAGTGTTTTACATTTTTCATGGTTTTTATAAGATTTTTTTAAACAATATTAATATCGAAGATAAAAGATGATAAAATACAACCACCCTAATTTTTATGAAAATTTTAAAGGTTTTTCGAATTTTTATAATTTTTTAAAGCGGACATGATATTTTTTGGGGTTTTTGAATTTTTAATAATATAAAATGCATGCAAATCAATACCCAAAAATCACCACCTACAATACATGCGAGTAGGAGCTACATATAATTTTTAGATAATTTTTCGGATTGATTTTATATTTAATATTAAAAGACATGTAATTAAAAACAATTTACAAGGACCTCTTTGTAAATAAGTTAAATTCCAAGGCCTAGCGAATAACAAATCAACAAAGCTTAGGGTTTATGGAATTAATCCAGAGAAGAGCGTACGCAACATGAGATATAGACAAGCAGGGGTTTAAATGCAAATATCAGAACATAAACTTCAATCACTAACCAGTAAAGAGTTTGAGGTAAGATATGCAAATAACCCAAAATAAGCATGCGAATGCACGCGACTAAAATGCAAATAAGTAAAATAGAGGGTACAAATTGTAATAATTTCAACTACACATTTTATTCTCTACATTAAAGCGAAATAAAACAAACGAGGAGGTAAAAGGTGAAGTATACACTTGCATGCACGTGATTGGCGCGGGGGGGGGGGGGGGGGGGGCTCTGACGGCTCTGATAATCCCCTGGAAAAGGATCTAATGGCTTTGACACTGTAGGAGACGTTTGGTTCTAATGACGTCTACGGAAAGATCTGACAGCTCTGATAAGGCCATAATGTGCATGTCAGATTCACCCCAGAATCTGATCAGACCGTTGGGAAAAAGGCATGCTTGTATGATCCTGATAAGATCTAGGACTCAGCTCCTGATCGAACAACAATGGAAGGTCTTGGAAGAACTCGACCCGGGCGAACTTTACCCGAGCGTGGAGGGAGATCCTCGGCTCCGACAAAGTCATTAAGGTATCCAACATCTTCGTAAAGTTGGGCCACGTTGATTGGTTGGCTCTGATGGAGAGATGGGTGGTCGGAAGGTTGGGATGGTAGAGACCTGCTTGGAGCTTCTTTGCTGGGTTTGTCGAAGGGCCAAAGGATGCTCTCGCATGCATATGAACATGTAAGGAAACTCAAGGCTCAAAGACCAAACTTCGGCCCGTGCTATTTTGTAAAGGAAACACAAGAAGCGTCGGTGGATGAGGTTTGACCTCCGACAGTCGTGGAGGAAGGCGGTTAGGCTTGATCTCACTCCGATGAGCAAGATTCAAGGGGGTACAAGTTGCGTAGGGAGATGGGGGTGAGTCCGTGGATCGATCTATGTGGTGGGGTGTAAGTGAAGGGGGTCCGACCAACTGGTCGGAGTTGGTGAATAGTGGCAGAGTATATGGACTGAATCGAGAAGTAGCAGGAAATGGAAGTGAGATAAGGGGTTGATGAATCCCCATTCATCACTCTTTATTCCTTTATTTTTGCTAGAAACCTTAGCCAAATACCATGTAAATATGTGTAAATATCATAAGTTGTCAAAACACATGCATCATGTAAATACACATATTTAGCATCTTTTTGTGTGAAAATAAAGGAATAAAGAAACACAAGAAAAAGAGGGAAATATTTAGAATAAATATTGAGTGACCTAATCCCAAGGGAGGGCCCAGCATGGGCCTGACAACAAATGAAACCAAGTAGAGGGAGATAAGGTCAATCATGGTGTACATAATCCTATGTATTTAAATAAATTTATTTTCCTCAAAATAAAAACTTAAAGAGTGTTTCTCATATTTTGTACATATTTTTAAAAGTAAAACTAAAATAAAAATGGGAAAAATAAAAGAAAAATAAAAATAAATAAAATTCTCTCTAATCAGTGTACGTAGACCTTATATATAAAATAAAATACCTATTTATTTTCTCCTTGTAAATAATTAATAAATCCAATAAAAATATTTTTATACTCCATATTTTATGGTGTAAATAAATAAAATCAAAATCAGAAAAATAAAAACAAAAATAATAAAAACCATTTCCCACCTTGTACATATACCATGTACATATGTATATAAACCTATTTATTTAACTAATGTAAATAAATCATAAAAATAAAATAAAAATAACTTTTTATTATAAATTTTATGTTGTAAATAAATAAAATATAAAATTGGAATAATTACGCAAAAATAAACAATTAAAAATAAAAATAAAAATACATATGTGTATATACCTATATATAACAATATAATGTAAATACTTTTTAATTTTCAAAAAAATAAATAAAAATCATTAAAAATTACTTTGAAAATAAATAAACATTTTTCATGTTGAAAAGTTTTAAAATAAAATCATCTACTATTTTTAAATGAATTTACAAAGAATTAATAAACGGATTTTTTCCATTGGTCCACAGGGGATTGTTGACCCCCGGTCAACTCCCCCTGGACCACTCGTCCGCGGATCTTGGCGTCGACCCGACTTGCGCCGCTGTGCTCCGCCACCAAGCGAGCTCAGTCTCTGGCCCCGACGAGCCATCGAGGCAACGACCCCAGGAGCTTCCTTAGCCCCAGCCTAGTCGATTGCATCTGCCAGGTATCCCCGATACCCCTTAGATTAGGTTAATTTTCATTTTCGCCCTTTTTCGCCGCCGGCCGTCGCCGGCTGATTCACGTCACTTCAGTCACCCTTCTGATCGACCGACCATCGATTCATATCCACGAGGCCTCTACCCACCTTCTACGCCCCTCCGATCACCTTGGTTTGCCCCGGAACCAAGAAGTGGGCCTCCATCGCCCTCGCCTCGCCGGAGGCCTCCGTTCTGACCCATCTGACCACCCATTTCACCCACTGACGGGTCGAGGTACTTTGCCCTCGACCCAGGAGTCTCTCTGTGCAGCTTGCAGGTCAACTCGACCTCATCTGGAGGTCGACTCATTCGAGCATAGGAGCTTCGCGCCTCCTTCGTCGCTTAGCCACTCTGGTGGTCCCCGGCCTCATCGGAGGTACCCACCAGCTGCGGAAGAGTCCGAGCATCCTTCTACACATCTTAGCAGCCCAGGAGGAGGTCCAGCGCGCACGGATTGAGCCGGCGAACTTCGTCGGAGTCGAGTTCTTCCAGGACCTCCAGCTACCGTCCGATCAGCCATTCGCTCCAGTTTTGATCCAGACCGTTCATCCTCGAGAGACACCCACCGTCCGATTCACCTGGAGCTTGATCGGGACCGTTCATCCAGCGAAGAGGCGTGCCCCTTCAGCCACCGTCAGATCTCCACGTGGCGTGTCTCCAACCGTCGATCTTTAATGAAGGAGTAATTTCACTTAGGCCCCTGTCATTTCCTTATTTGTCGTGTAGTCCTGTAAATATTAGTTTACGTTGTTTTTATTTCAAGAACAATTGCAGTTAGGATCCTAGGTTTATTTTATTTGCAATTTAATCCTTGTTTATGTGAGCCGCGTGCATCGACACGTGAGGATTTGGGATATTTGCATGTTTAGTCATGTACTTCCTCTGTGTGTTGCATATTTTTAAATAGGAATTGCACTTATGCCCCTCTGTGTTTGAACCACATGCTACGCACGTGCCTTTGTGGTCTTTTTGCATTCCACGCCCTGGACTTTCGTTATTTGTTATTATTTCGTCCTGGAAGTATGTTTCTTTGCACTTAGGTCTTTGCTTGTTGTGTGCCTTGTTTTTATTGAATAAAATATCAAATCAAATCCAAATTAGGTGAAATTTAGATATGTGGCTCTTGCCACTGTGTTAAAATTTTCCAAAATTTTTGGGACATTTTCGAGGCCTTTTACTATTTTTAAAAATTCAAAAAAAATGTATTTTTATTACTTTCTGAATTGAAAAATCAAAGAAAAATATAAAAACTTATTTAAAACTTCTAAAGAAAGTAGTGATTTGGTGTTTTCTAGCTTTTGTCAAATTTTTGGCTTATTTGGATTGATAAAACCCTAAAAATTGAAAAACCCTAAAAATCTTATAAAAATAATTAAAAATTTTATTAAATTCAAAAAAAATGCAAACTCTTTTTTTGTAATTTAGTTTTTATATTTATTTTTCATAAAATTTGCCTCCATATTTTTATAGATCAATTATATTTTTAATTGATCTTTCAAGTCTGGCTGCACATTGATCTCATGTTTTCTTCTCTCTCCATTTTTAGAAAATCAAATAAAAATATACAAAATCTCCAGAAAATTACCAATAACACTTAAAAACATAAAAAACACAAAAACAATTTTATTTGAATTTTCTGTGTATTTTTTGGTGTTTAAATAAATTGTTGTTGTTGCTTGGTTCTTACATTTTCTTACAAAATTAAAAACAAAAAAAAGTTAAAATCATTAAAATCCACCAAAAATATTTTCTTCCTTATTTTTTGATTTTGACTACTTCGTAGGCCGCAAGGCCATCCCGTGCTCGTTGAGTCCGACCCTGATCGCTATACCGGGTTAATAAAAATAGCGAGGACCGCTACTTGAATTTTATTGTTTTATCCTTTGATTTGGTGGTTCTATCTTTTCTTGATTGACCGATCCTTCTCGATCCGGGTCGCAACGACCCGAGAGTGATTTATACCTCACCCGGATTGAGAGTTTTGAATTTCACGGTCATCAGGGGTACCTGGAGTTGCTGATGTACTTAGGAACTTCAAACGAGGCGGGCAGCATGGTTGTAGCCTCAACCAAGTTGCGGAAGGTTGGGAGGCTTGTCGCAGTGGAGAGCTCCTACCAAGAGCTGAGCTTCGCTCAACTGACCACCAAACCAAGCTCCAGATGTCTATCCAGGAAGCTGTCACTCAGCTGGAGTAAGCTAGGGGGAAAGAGGGTGGCAAGGAACGAGCTTCTGAGCTCATGAGGCAGAAGAGAGATTTTATAGGGATGTCCGAGGGTCTAGAAAGATCGAAGGGATGCATGGAACCCTAGGGCGATCACGGATCCTAGGAGCACAGTCGGTCGGTGAAATCAAGGTGAATGGATGACGGATTCGATCAGGAAAATAGGGAGAAATTGGGTCCGACGATGGTGGAGTCGGGTCGGGTTAGCTAGGGGAGAAGGTTGGCCCATGTCAACCTTCTGACGTGGACTAATCAGAATGCATGGTACAAGAATATTAAATATAAAATAATAAATGATTTAAAATAAAAAAATAATAAAATGAAATTGTTTATTATTTTTCAAACTATTTTCTGTGATTTTTAATTATTTTTATAAATTAATTTATTATTGTATATACAATATGTCGTATTATTTATTTTTCTTTCAAAAATGTCATATTATTTACAGATATAATATGCCTATATATTATATACATGTATTCCTATTTTATTATTTTCACAAAATATGTTTTGTTTTGTATTTTATTTATTTACAAAATAAATTAAGGAGCATAAAATGATTTTAATTTGATATTTATAAATTAATCAAGGATGTTAAATAAATAAGTATTGTGTATATTATATATACACGTGGTCTTTGTACAATGAATTGTGGATTTTATTTTTATTTTATTTTGTGTTTTTTTTATTTTTATTTTATTATATGAATATTATGACTATATACAAGTGTTCAAAAATAATATGGTATTCACGCAATATAAAATAAGTATGATTATTTATTTGAAAAGGTATAGGTGTTATGTATAATATACAATGCACCCTATCTCTCTCTACTTATTTCTTGTCGTCTTGACCTTCTCTTAGAGTTTCTTTCACTCTATATTTATTCTAAACACATCCTAATTTTTTTTCTTTTTATTCTTTTATTTTTGAAAAATATGCAATATTAATAAAGATATGTACAATGTTAATTTATTGTATTTACACCAATTTACAGATGTTTTTGCTAAAATATAAATCTAAAATAAAAGAATAAAGAATGAGAATCGTAGATTCATCAAAACTCTACAAGAGAAACTTTGCACTATGGAAGATAAAATAATGACTATGATGGAGATGCATCGTCAAGATATGGAGCGTCTCATATCAATGGTTAGGAAAAGGAAAAGATTCATCTTCACATGAGAGTAGTAGCATTATCAACAATCATGATCAAGGCAACGATTTTGAGGATAGCGAATACAATGATGATGACGAATACTACTCCGACGACAATACGATGTTGAATGTTGAAGATATGTAATGTAGTTAAGACTGCTTTTGTTTTTCTACTAAAAACCCTTTCACATTTACCATGAATACTTTTGTCACACACACACTTTTAGATATTTTAAACTTAGTATAGATAATCACAGTTTTGCAAAGGTCGCATGTGATTATGGCTGCATAAGTAGGTAATTATTGTGAAATCACAAAACATTACTTTTACGATGGTTTATAATTGCTATGATCATTGTTGTAAACATGTATTATATCATTAACATGATCCATTAATTGGGGATGATTAATGATTTTTTTGAAATTTAGTCTCATGCAAGGATCTAAAAATGTTGCATGTGTTGTTTTGCAATGTTTAAGAAGTGTTGCATTTAGAGTTGCAACGGTAAAGTTACGTTACATTACATATTATGTTGTGATAATTGTATATACATAGGCAACATTTTTTTCATGTTGCTATTTTATATGCAGTAGTTTTAAAAATATTGTTAAATATATGCAATGAGCCAAAAAATGCTAAAAGTTAGAGACAACTATGAAAGTGTTGCAAATTTTCAAAAAGAAATCAATGTTTAACAAGACGATACTAATTTGACAACGGCTAAAAGATGTTGCATTAGTCAATTGCAATGACTGCATTGCAATGATTGTCGTAACAGTCAAGAAACATTGCAAATATGGCAAAACCGTGCAAAAGTATTTTTGCAATGGTTTTATAACCATTGCATTTGATATGTTTTCTAGTATCTTTATTTTCTTTTTGATGATTTTAATATAATGCCTTAGTTTGATAAATAAAATAAACTAGACCCATGTCAACAATAGTTTAGAATTATTGATATATCATATGATGTCATATAGTTAACAACAAATACTATTCATTGTGAATGATATTAAACCCTAAAAAATCTCAGGAAATGTAACATTTATCACTATATCAACTATTTATATAATATTGGTTATATATTGCATTTGTACAAATCACCCACAACTTATCAACAATTAGAAAAAAAATAACTTATTAACAATACCAGCAATGACATAACAAAAAAATCATTCGTTGCTAATTCCAAAGTATATTATTGACTTTTACAAAATGAATATATTATTCGTTGTTCTATATTTAATATCAGAAGCTATAGCAATGATTCTTCCAATTATTTTCTGTTGTACGCTTATTTTGGTGTAGTGTTATTAGAGTATATAGCATATTATTCATTGCAAAATTGAATGATACATATTGCAACATAATGAATACTACATTCACTGTTATATTGTCGGCAACAAGTCATACATAGCTGGTTGTTTGTTGTAAAGTATAACATATAAAGAGAAAAGCAACAATAATCATTGTTATTGACTGCAAATAATATATAAAACAATATTTTATTATTACAAAAATTACTAGTAAAAAATAAATTTGGAATAAATACTAAATAATATATATATATATATATATATATATATATTGGACATTAAATATATAGCAATTTCTGCTATAGACGTATCCGATTTATAACCATTAAACCATTTACACGACCTTTGTGAAAGGCACATACGCAGCTTGATAATAATAATAATAGTCTAAAAAGACACTTCACCCACAATGAAAAAACTAATCCGTTGATCACAGGGCCGTCAGGAAAGCTCAAACTCCTTGAGTTCAACTCGGGCTCGGCTCGTTAAGAGCTCGTGAGCCCAACTTGAAAGCATAACGAGCCCGAGTTCGAGTTGATTTTTCTTCCTCGTCACCTTATCGAGTCGAGCTCAAGTTGGATGTTGTTCAGCTGGGAAACTTGACTTGATAACTCGTTAAATAATGAGGCAATTAGGCAAAGGGCCCAACACGACAACATGTGACGTGATGACGTGAGTAATAAGGCAAAGGGTCCAACACGATGATAACCATAAATTCATCTAATTAAGGAGGAGTTAATTAATCAAATGTTGTTCTAAATCAACCGCATCGATTAATCGAGAAAATAAACCATTAATAGATCAAACAGACAAATTGATCTATTTTGCTACTTTTATTAAATTGGTATACCGACCATGATCGAACTCAAGGTGCACAATTATACACTAAGTAATTGATTTCAGAAATCAAAGGATTTCTATTGCTCTTTTTAGTAGTTTTTAATTTTTCGAATTTTTAGTTCTTCAAGATAAGAGAAGTATGCACAAAAGATAAACACACACACACAGAGTCTTTTGTATTTTTTCAAAGGGGTCTAAAATGCTCAGAAAATTAAAGTAAAAATATTTTAGGTTTTATATATTTTATATTATTTTTATTAATTTTTGGTTATTTTTTAGATATTTTCTGATTTTCTAAAAATCAAATAACAACGAGATAAGCAAATAGTGCACAGTCAGGGAAGTTTTGCAATTTAACAAAATTTCTGTAAGTGATTTTTATGATACATTAGAAAGAAATATCTACAAACATCAACTCAAATCACAACTTTTGGATTTTTTATTTTACATTCTTTTTATAAGTTTTTGAGTATTTTGCAAACTTTTAGGATTTTATCAAGTATTTTTTAACAAAATTTATGTAAAAGCTAAAAGATGATAAAATACAACTATATTAATTTTTGTTGAAATATTTTCTAATTTTTATGGATTTTCTATAACAAATAGGAGCTTTTTAGGGTTTTATTGAATTTTTAATAATAGAAAATGCATGACAATTAACAAGCAAAAATCACCATAAATACTACATGCAATTAGGAACTAGAGGTATTTTTTAGACAATTTTTGGAGTTAATTGGTATTTATAGCAATCGATAAAGGCATGCAATTAAAAACAGTGCATATGGACCAAACTGCAATTACTTTAAGTTCTCACCTAACAATTAATAAAAGTTTGGGCACCTCTATGCAATTAATCCAGCAAACATATGCACAACACGTGAATCCAGGCACATATGGTTATTAGTACAATTTCTCAAAACATTACATTCATTGAATAACAAGCTCAAAATACTGGGAGAAACATGCAAATACACCAAATCCCACGTGAGGCTACACATGACTTCAGTTCATATGGAATAACATGCAAATAATAGAACTACAGTGTTTGTTTTGCAAATGTTTTTAACTACAAATTGATTTATTAGACTAACACAAAATAAAATAAACTGTGAGGTAAAAAGGAAATATACCCTTCGAGGCACGTGGAGGGCATGTGCAGGACTGACGGTTTTGATGGCATTCTACAAAAGTGATCTGAAAGTTTGCAAGGCTGCTCTATCATGCAACATGGATGGGATTCAGCTTTGATTAGAGCGCCAAGATTTGGGCGTTATTAGATGGATCTGATCAAATCTAGAGCTCCATCTCCAAAATGAACGGTGAGAAAGGGGGCAGGAAGAACTGAAGCTCGACGAGCTTCAACCGGTCGTGGACGACGATCCTCGGATCTGATGAACTCGTGATCAAGACCAACCACTTCATAAAGTTATTTGACGTTGACTAGGATCCTCAGAAGGAGCGATGAACGGTCGGATGGTGGTGGCAGTGCTCCACCACCTGGAGATGCTCCACATGAGCAGTTGGATCTTAGAATGGGTCTCTCTGTGTGTGTCTGCACCTGCAAAGGTCAATTGGACTCGGAGGCTTTGCTCCGATTGGGTTATTGCTTGGAAACATAGAGAGAAGCGTTGTGGGAATGAAGCTTGGTTTTCGGTGAAGGTAGAGGTGGGAAACCTATCATAATCCTGCTCCAATGAGCATGATCCGGGGGGCAGGGTGTGCTGGAAAATGGAGGGTGAGTTGGAAAGTAGATTGAAGATAGAAGTGTGATATGGAGCTCCACCCAGCTGGTCGGAGCAATTGGAGCGGTGACAGAGGAAAATATGGCAATCGAGATGGAAGAGGAAATGCAGACGAAGTAAAGGGTACCTGAAGATTCCGATGGACTCACCTACATCAACGGAGTGGAAAGTGAGGTCCTGGCCTTGACCGGGCATGGCAGGCTTGGGGGGTTGCATGCGACGGAGTGCTCCAGCCACGTATGAACTATAGTCACCCAACCACCAAATCGATCTTCGAAGGACACCGACGAGATCCTATCACGATGCTGTAGGGGTCAAGGGAAGGAAGGTGGAGCGAGGGATGAGCTAAAGATCAAGGGTGGCAGAGCGAATGATTCATAGGGAAGCCTCAGGGTCTAGAAAGATCGAGTGAGCTAGCGAAAACCTAGGCAGATTCTATACTTCCCAGGGATTCGTGAGGATCACGAATCCTAGGAGAGGAATCGAGCTCTGAAATCAAGGCAAATGGTGGAAGAAACTGACCAGGAAAAATGGGAGAAATCCAGTTTGATAACTTAGTTTTCAGGTCGGGTCTGGAGGAGGAGAAGATTGACCAGAGTCAACGAACCTGGGTTAACCAATTAGAAAAAATTGAAATTAAAAATCAATGAATAATAAATACAAAATAGTAAAATTTAAAATAAAAAGTGTAAAAATGGAAATGGTTTATTATCTTTCAATCTATTTTTAGGATTTTTAATTATTTTTATGAAATTATATATATATAGTCTACATGAGTTATTATACATAGGTCTAGTATACATATATATTATTATTTTATTTTATTTCATTTTTTTATACAAAACTCCTTTATTTTATATTTTATTTATTTACAAAATAATTTAAGGAGTATAAAATTATTTTTATTTGATTTGTAGAAAAATATGGAGTAAACATGTGTTCTATACACTATACACCGACGTGGCTTTTGTACAATGAAATTTTGATTTGATTTTATTTTATTTTGAATTTTTATATTATTTTATTTTATTTTTAGGAATATTTACAAGTGTTTAAAATAAAATATACTCAAATTATAAATTAAAATAATTAAATATACATATCTACAAGTATAGGTAACATATGGCTATGCAATGCCCCCAAAAGGTCAATTTTTACCTCATAGCTCCAAAATTTATGGAATCACCTTCATTTTTAAAATAATTTAGTTTAGAGTTCATTAAAAGTGATTTTAGAAGAATTAGAGACCATATGAAGCCAAAATTTATCTTTTAAGTTCTTGTTTTATGTCTTTTGGATGAGTGGTTTTATCCACAATATGTAAACTATTTATTTCATAAATATTTTTATTATTTAGAAAACATTTTTATGTTCAAATTTTTATTGAGAAAATGATTTATTTCGAGGTCTTTTTATTGATGAATAAATTTGAGAAGTGATATGTACATTGAAAGCATAGTGAAGAATATACAAGGACACTATCTTCCCCTACTTTATTCCTTGTCGATCAGGTCAATGATTGACCGTCTCTTGGATTTTGGGTCTGTTTGTACTTATTTTATAAGTACATCATTCTTTCTTTTTCTTTTATCTTTCTTTTTTTATTTTTGAAAAATAAGTATTAATTATGCACTATTAATAATGACATGTACAATGGCAACTTCTTGTATTTTGATGACCCAAAAACCCCGAGTGACTAAGGCAAAGGCAAAGGAATAGTCGTTGTGACCTCAATCAATCGGATGGGTATATCAAGAAAAATCAACCACTCAGAGAGATCAAATCAAACAAAACAAATATGAGCGGTCTAGCTATGAGTTTAACCTGGTATAGCTCCCAGGGTCGAACACAAGGAGCACGGTTTGGCTAGAAAGCCTACGAAGTAGTCAAAATGGGAGAAATTACAGAGAAAATATTTTTAGTGATTTTTAATGATTTTTAGATTTTTTTTTGGAAATTTTTAATATATGAAGAAAATGAGAAAAGCAAAGACATGCACACATGAGCAATTTATTTAACACACCAAAAATGATGCAAAAATTAAGGAAAAATTGTTTTTAAGTTTCTTAGGTTTTTAAGTGTTTTTGGTGAGTTTTTGAGATTTTTCTAATGGGTAAATTATTTTCTAAAAAATCAAACAGTGTTGAAAAGAAGAGGTACTGTCCAGCAAGGCTTAAGACCCAAAAATAAAATACTTAAGGATCTTGAAAAGCCCTGGAGGTAATTTTCCTGTAATCTAGGAAGAATAAGGAAAATTTGGGCACCTAAATTATTGTTTTTGGATTTTTAATTTATTTATTATAATTTTTATGAGTTTTTAGGGGTTTTTCAATTTTTAGGGTTTTAAGTGATGAAAAATAGCCAAAATGGCCTGGAAAATCAAACCACAATCAAACAACAGTATCTAATTTTTTTAGAATTTTTGGTGGGGTTTTTATATTTTTTTATGTTTTTCAAAGATGAACAGTAGCTGAAATAGATGTTTTTGGATTTTTAAAAATAATAAATGGAAGCAAAAATGTCCTCAAAAATCCCTAAAATTTCTACACCATGGCAGGAGCCATGTGTCAAAATCTCATTGGATTTGGAGGTCGTTTGATATTTTATTCAAAAATGCAAAGGGGGCATAGTGCACAAGGACCAATGTGCAAATACCCGAGAATCTGGGGGCTCTGGTGCAAAATACCCAGCAAGTCACGCGCGTGGCACGTGGCTGGGGCACACAGGGATCAAATTGCAATAAAAACCAAGTCTTAGGGCTATTTGATAACTCGTATCAAAAGTCCAGGGACATGGATGTAAAAAGCCCACTAAATATCGCACATGCGCATAAACAACACTCACAGGGGCATAACTGCAATTACTCAAAAAGATTCATTCCATTCATAACATCCCAGATCTACAGGACTAAAAATATAAAAAGCCCAGATACACACGTGACGAAGCACGTGGTCACACACAAACAGGGGCATACATGCAATTAACAACAAGCACAAGGTCCATACTGCAATTTACCCTACGCAAATAAAGTTTTAAAACTATTTATAGGATTAAAAGTAAAATGACAAACTACGAGGGGGTCCTAAGATATTTACCCTTTTATTCGCCGACGGCCAGATGTGCGCCACGTGGTGATCGGACGGCTGAGATTGGATGGCGCTCTCCTTCTCTTCTCTTCTTGGGCTCGATCGACGGTGGAGACGAAGCCACGTGGATGATCTAACGTCCGAGACTCTGGTGCTTCTCTCCTCTGCTATCAACGGTCCGGATGCGCTCCTCAGATGGATCGACGGCTACTGCTCCTCGAAAGATGGACGCTCACGATCAGAACTGGAGCTGAGGCGTCATCGGACGGCTCTGGATGATGGAGGAAGAACTCGACGCCGGCGAACTTCGCCGGCCTCCTACGTGAACTCCGGTCCTCCTCAGCTGCTGCTAAAGGTCGGAACACGTTTCTGGTGCAGCCCCGCAGCTGATGGTGGTAGCCGATGGCCCAGCCGAGCCCTGGAGGGGCTCCGGCGAGGCTGGCGGCGCGAAGCTCCGGCCTGGAATGTAAGGGGGGCTCAGATGCCTCCCTTTGAACCTGCAAAGCAACCAGAACGCTTCGCGGGTCGAGGGCAAAATGCCTCGACCCAAGGAAGCGGGGTGAAGGTGGTCTGTGCGGTGGGGCGAACGAGCTCCGGCGAGGCGGAGACGGTGGAGCTCGACTCCCAGATCCTGTGCGATCTGGGTTGAGTGAAAGGGTGTAGAAGGTGCGTGAGGGAATGGCGAAGGTGAGCGTAGGTTCCGATGGTCGAGAAGATACGCAGGATGACCGGAATCAGAGGAACTCGTCGGAGATATGATTTGGGGGAAACCTAAAATTAAACGAAATAAAAGAGCTAATCGACTACCTGGGTGGAGCGGAAGACTATGCTGGAGTGTGGCTAACTCCCGGTCGTAGCCTCGAAGGGCGTCAAGGCCTGAGGCTCGAGCTCCGGTCAGACGTCGGAGCACGGCGGCGCAAGGCAGCCGGATCGATGGTCCACGCACCTCCTCCTCACTGCAACAAGGGCCAACGCGAGCTGTCACCTCGGTGGTTACGATGGAGGTCACGGGAGTGAAGATAGGGATCCAAAGATGAGGCGCGGAGGCGGCGGAGGTCGGGATATATATGGAGACAGGGCCGATTAGGGTTGAGCGACGACGGCTAAGGAAGGCGTGGATTTCATGGCGAAAGATCCGGCGAGGGAGAGGGATGATCGGCGGAGAATCCGGGCACGGGGTTTGCGTGGGTGACAGCCTGGAGACGCGTGGAAAAATCGGCGAAGGTGGGGCGGCGCGCATCTTCCTGAAAAGGAAGGAGTCCGCGGGGGAGTTGACCGGGGTCAACAATCCCCCGTGGACCAATCAGGGGCTGCCACGTGGTTATTTTTTTGTTTATTTAATTTAAGGTAGAAAACGGCCGAATTAAGAAAAACTCAAAACATGAAATATTTTTCTTTTATTTTTTTCTATTTTTTGGTGATTTTTAATTAATTTTTGGAAATAAAAATAGGGTAGCTATATATATAGGTATATGTACACTATATAGATTTTAATTTTTGATTTTTTTTATTTGTTACTTTTATGTATTTTTATGCCCATTTTATATTTTATTTATTTACATCATAAAATAAAGAACAAAATGGTATTTTTATTTTATTTTAATTATTTATATTCATAGTTTAAATAAATAGTTATACATTTATATACATGGTATATACACTGTATTTTTGTATTTTTAATTTTTGTTGTTTTTATTTGATTTTTGTTTTGTTTCTTTTTATTTATTTTATTTACAAAATATGCCTTAAAATATTCACAAAAAGTTTTGAAAATAAATACATTTATTTTTAAGGTTAAATAAATAAGGAATGATGATCTACACATGGTGAAAGGGCATTTTTGAATTTTTGATTTTTAAATTTTTATTTTGTTTTTAATGGTTTCTAAATATACACAAAATATGTACAAGCATATTTTTGGGTGAGGAAAATATAATTTTATTTATTTACAGAAGTATATACACATGAGCTCCTATCTCCCTCTACTTTCTCTTTTATGCGGTCAGGCCCATGCTGAGCCCTCCCTTGGGTCAAGTTGCTCAATATTTATTCTAATTATTTCCCTCTTTTTCTTTTTACTCTTTATTCTTTTATTTTTGCACAAAAACATGCTAATTACAGGTTTTTACACAATGCATGCTTTTGGTAATTATTTGTATTTACACATATCTACATGTATTTGCAAAGGTTTTTGTAGCTAAAATATAAGAATAAAGAGTGATGAATGGGTATTCATCACCCCCCTATGCTTAACTTTGCTAGTCCCTTAGCAAACACTTATTTGAAAAAGAAGTGAAAAAGAAAGAAAAAGAAAAAGAAAAAGAAAAAGAGGATGTACATGGATCAAGGTTGATTTATTAAACTTTCCTTCATTAAATTGAAATATGGAGCTCGATCAGATCTTTAGATTATTAATGTGTCGGAACCTTATTTGGACTTAAGCTTAAAACTCAACAGTCTCCAAGTTCCACCAATCTATGGGCAAGACTCCTCAATAAACCAGATCAGAACAAGTCTACATACACAAACTCTAATGACCATGAATCTTTCCATGCGGTGTAAGTGATATGTGGCTCCCCACCTCAGAAGTAACAAAGAAACAACCTCCCTCAACCTGGTAACTCTAATGCCTCGGTCTAGCAACTCTTTCCTCGAGAAGCGGGGTATTCCCTTCTAAGTTCAAGTGCAACTGGCTCAAGAAGAGGGGGTAGAAGTATAGAGTTTTGGAAGCTTAGCCAGTGTAGCTAAGTCTCCCGCTGCAAGCTTCATGAGATGTAACATTGATACCATAAGCTTTTGATTTATTTGACTATGTATACTCCGGTGGGGTTATTAAATTTTCAATCCGACCCACCACTTTTTTGGAGTTCTTTTTGCATTTTTGCAATTTTTTTTTTAAGAACTTCTGTACAACATATCTACATGGTGCAGCATATAAGAAATTTCCTCTTGAGCCAGTAGACTATCCCTCTTTTGAAGCTTTATTGCAACCCACGACTTCTGTCTTTAGCCTTCATCACTACTAGACCAAGTTGAGGTGCACTTCCTTCACTAGAAGAAGAAGAGAGGTTCCGCCTAGAAGTACTACCCTCATATGCTACCCCAAGCCAAAGGAAAATGCCTCCTCACCACCTCATCCGTGGAGAGCCATGTGTAAGTGCAGGTGCAAGTCAAGCCATTGTCTCTAAGAGTCATGCGTGTGTTGTTAAGTGCTCTACTTAGGCTCATCAAGATGACATATGTTCATAGCCTAGTGGACTCAAAGAATTAAGTCCTTATGGACCTGAAAAGCCTTAACCCTAAGTCCTATAAGGTTCCTCTTAAAGTTAAGTGGATTAAGATCTTATTCAAGCTCCATTTCTCAATTTAATTCCAGGCTTAGTTTAAATGACAACTCTCATCCAGGAAAAACTATATACATATATGTACACAAGATGCTATTTACAAATGTTTTACAATTATGCAAAATTTTTTGAAAAATGTTTTGAAATCACGGATGATGATGCATGAAGTGCAAGTTTTGCAAAAAGATATTTACACACATTTACACAAGATTTTTGCAAACTTTTGATTTTCAAAACATTTTGGAAAAATTTTGTATTATATACCTAATTTTGATACAAAATATTTACACAAGCTTTACACAAAAGATTTTTGAAATCATTTTTACACAAATACTTTGTACACTAGCTATGTATGTGCAAGATAAAAGAGGTTTATGTACATGAAAAATTTTCAAATTTTTGTGATTTTTAGCCATTTTATTTATTAACACACTCACACAAAGTACGAGTTATGGCTAAAGTATATATGAAATATATATACACCCCCCCTATACTTAGCTCGAACGATGTCCTCAGAGTGATCAAGAGCGATGAAGAAGACATAACTCGTGCTTAGTAAAAGGAAAGTGAAAAGGAATGGCTAAGTACAGAAACGAATAAATGAATAGAATAAGAGGAACACGGTGGTCTCCCCCTATACTTAGGATTAACTAATCCTAAGTATAGTAAGCTGTACATAAAGGGAGAACCGAGTAAAGAATATACAGAATCTGCCCCCCCTATACTTAGGGTAAAATATCCCTAAGTATAGGCAGCAAAAACAGGAGCAAAAAGAATAAAAAGAATACCCGCAGGTCCAACATCCCCCCTATACTTAGGGTAAAGTACACCCTAAGTATAGCATAATCATAGGATGAGAAAAGGGATGTGGGACTAAAGAATAGAATGATATGGACAACTGGATCTATACAGGCGGAAGAACAGTGAAAATCAGGCGTGAGATGCAAAAGATGTGAGTCAAAAGACCACATCTCACGCAAAATGAATAGCGGCAATAATAACGTCCCGCGGCTCATGATCTAGAAATGGCTTGAGCCGCTGGCCGTTCACTCGAAAGGTACTCTCAGAGGATAACTCAGATATATCAATGCTACCGTTATCGTGTACCTTTCTGACCAAGTAAGGTCCCTTCCATTTGCTCTGTAGCTTTCCTGGAAATAATCTGAGCCTTGCATCAAACAGCCATACTCTTTGTCCAATCTCAAAATGCTTGTGGCTGATATGAGAATCATGCCACTCCTTCACTTTCTCCTTATAATGTAGGCTGTTTGAGAAAGCTGTATCTCTAAGCTCTTCCAAGGCGGCTAGCTCTGCCCTCCTCTGGTCTCCTATACCATCTGGATCCATAAGAATATCTGTGACTACCCAAAGTGACTTGTGCCTCAGCTCAACAGGTAGATGGCACGGCTTGCCATAAACGAGGCGAAAGGGAGATGTACCCAATGGAGTCTTGAAAGACGTCCGATATGCCCACAAGACCGAGTCCAAAAGCTGTGACCAATTCTTTCGGTCAGGGCGGACGACTTTCTGCAAAATATTCTTGATCTCCCTATTCGACACCTCAGCTAGACCATTTGTCTGTGGATGGTATGGTGTGGCAACACGATGGTCTATGCTGAATTCGTTGGCAAGGGCCTTCACCTGGTCGTTGATGAAATGAGACCCCCCATCAGAAATCAGAACTCGTGGAACCCCGAACCGCATGATGATGTGCTTCTTCAAAAATCTGCAAACTGTCTTCGCATCAGCGGCTCGGGCGGGGATAGCCTCAACCCAACGACTAACGTAATCTACGGCCAACAGAATGTACTCGAATCCCTGACTCTTAGGGAATGGACCCATGAAATCGATGCCCCATGCGTCAAAAACCTCACAGAAGTGAATGGGCTGCATCGGCATCATATCACGTTGTCCACAAGTGCCCATCCGCTGACAGTCAGTACACCTCTTCACGAACTCATCAGAGTCCTTGAAGAGTGTAGGCCACCACAAGCCGGATTGGAGCACTTTCTGTGCCGTTCTCCTCCCAGAATGATGTCCTCCTGCCTCAAGCTTGTGGCAGTAAGTGAGGACACTATGATGCTCCTCCTGAGGGATACACCGACGCCAGATGCTATCCCCTCCTTCGTGGTAAAGGATGGGATCCTCCCAGTGGTAGGACTTGGCCTTCGCAAGGAAGGTCTCAAGCCTCTGCCTGGGCCAATCTTGTGGGACTTTCCCAGCAACGAGAAAGTTCACAATATCGGCATACCACGGGAGTGAGGTGATAGCAAGGATCGCCTCATCTGGGAAGGTATCATGAATGAGATCAATCTGCTCAGAATCCTCAGGCTGCTCTAATCGGGAGAGATGATCCGCCACCACATTCTTAACTCCAGGCTTATCCTTGATCTCAATGTCGAACTCCTGGAGTAGAAGGATCCATCTAGTAAGTCTGGCCTTGGCATCCTTCTTTGACATGAGGTACCTGATGGCGGTGTGGTCTGTATACAAAGTCACTCTAGATCCAATGATATACGATCTGAACTTATCTAGGGCAAACACTACTGCTAGCATCTCCTTCTCTGTGACCGTATAATTCCGCTGGGCAGAATCCAATGTGCGGCTAGCATAGTGTATAGCAAATGGAACTCCGTCCCTCCTCTGTCCTAGCACGGCCCCTACGGCAAAATCGGAGGCATCCGTCATGATCTCGAATGGGAGAGACCAATCGGGTGGCTGAAGGACAGGAGCCTCAATAACACGCTGCTGGAGAGTCTCAAAGGATGAAAGACACTTGTCATCGACAAGGAACTCGGTGTCTTTCGTCAAGAGGTCAGTCAACGGTCGGGCAATCTTGCTGAAATCATGAATGAATCTCCTATAAAAACCAACATGCCCCAGAAATGACCGTAGCTGCTTTAAATTGGACGGCGGTGCGAGTTTTCTAATGACGTCAACCTTGGCCGGATCAACCTCCATGCCCCTGTTGGAGATGATGTGGCCAAGCACCGTCCCTTGAGTCACCATGAAGTGACTCTTCTCCCAAGACAGAACCAAGCGGGTAGCAATACATCGCTGGAGCACTCGGTCTAGGCAGTCAAGACAGGAATCGAATCCGTCGCCGTAAACCGAGAAGTCGTCCATGAAGACCTCCAAACACTCCCCTACCATGTCCGAAAAGATCGACAGCATGCACCTCTGAAAAGTCGCAGGGGCATTGCATAGCCCAAATGGCATGCGTCGAAAGGCGTATGTACCGAAGGGACAGGTAAAGGTGGTCTTCTCCTGATCCTCAGGAGCGATGGCCACTTGATTGTAGCCCGAGTACCCATCTAGGAAGCAATAATGGCTCTTCCCTGCCAGTCTCTCTATGATCTGATCAATAAAAGGCAGGGGGAAGTGGTCCTTCTTGGTGGCCTGGTTGAGTCTCCTGTAGTCAACGCAGACCCTCCAAGAGGTGGGTACTCGTGTAGCAATCTCCTCTCCCGACTCACTGATCACAGTCGTGATGCCCGTCTTCTTGGGCACCACATGCAAGGGGCTAACCCACTTGGAGTCGGAAATGGGATAAATAAAATCTGCACTCCACCATTTTGATATTTCCTTCATGACAACTTCTCGTAGGTTGGGGTTCAGTCGCCGCTGGAACTCACGCGACGGCTTTGCCCCTTCCTCGAGATAGATATGGTGGGAGCACAACGAGGGACTAATCCCATGGAGATCTGCTACGCTCCATCCAATTGCCTTGCGGTTCTTTTCAAGAACCTCCATCAGACGGGATTCTTGTTCTCCAGTCAGATCGGCGGAGATGATGACTGGGTACATCTCAGACTCTCCCGCAAGGAATCGATACTTCAGCGAAGTAGGGAGCGGCTTTAGTTCTGGACAGCTGGGTGCTGGCAAATCTGGCTTCTGAAGAAGATGTGTGTATGCTGACAATTCTACCAAATCTGCCTGGGAAAATGATAACGAACTCTCACAAACTTGATCTGGAGAAGGCGGGTCCTCTGCATTGTCTCTAATCTGTTCTGCCTCTACTTCCTCCTTATCTGTAGGCTCAGGTGGATCCAGGTCTGGCATCTGATCATCACAATCTGCCCAATCAGACTCTGAATCCGACGGATCTGTATCAACTGTGGTGGCATCAGTACCACCGTATAGCAAGGTGGCCTCAGTACCACCATCACTGAAAATCGTGTCGCGATCAAGGTCCGACCCTGCTGACTCAATAGTATCCTGAACCAGGGCTGTGCTCTCCAGACTATCCTCTGCTATCATCTCTGCATCAGCTGTAGCTGAATATGAGAGGATGGTCTGTGCTGCAGGATCTGCCCAAGCTGCCTCATCATCTGTGATCACAAAATCACAGTCCTGGTGGATGTCTGGCCCTGCGTCTGTCAGCTGCTCTGAATCTGTACTGCCCTCTGAGCGGGATCTATCTCTGGCTCTGTGGTCCTTAACCGTCTCTATTTGTATACTCTCGCCTGGACGCGAAAGAATACCTTCCCACTGTCATGGTCAGTCACCGCCTTGGCTGTGGCCAAGAATGGGCGACCGAGAATGATGGGGGAATCGGTCAACGAGTCAGGGGTCTCCATGTCCAGCACTACGAAGTCCACGGGGAATTGCAAACCCTGAATCGTGACGATAACGTCTCGCAACAACCCCTTTGGCCTCTTGACAGACCGATCAGCAAACTGAAGGTATGTCCTGCTCTGTCTAAGAGTGCCCAACTCTAAGTGGTCGAGAAGGGCTGCCGGAAGAAGGTTAATTGACGATCCGCTATCTAGTAGAGTACGGTCGAACCTCTGCTCACTAATCTGACATCTGACATACGGGGCTCCTAGATCTGGCCTCTTGGTCGGCAGATGGTTCTGGGATCGCGTAACACGTGGCTTTCGTCAACACATGAATCTCTGTGGTTTTATTCCTCTTCTTCCTCCTGACTGTGGTCCTGTCTCTCAAGGATCGCTGAAGAAGAGGGATGTGCTGCAAAGCCTCATTGAGGGTCAGCTGGATGTGAAATCGGTCTATCATGCCCTGGCTGAACTCCTCCTGCTCTCTCTTTTTTGGATCTTTTTCTTTTTTCTTCCCCTTCCCCAACTCAAGGGCTCTAGGAAAGGGGATCACCGGGTCCTTCTCAGATGAAGGACTAGGAATAGGTCTAGACGGTTCGATGACCGGATCCTCACAAACATCATTCACCACAGTGGGATCAGAAGAAACTAAACCTTTTCCTTTATTCAAATTAAAGTTCTCTGAAACATTCATACGAGGAAAGACAACATTTCTATCAGAATAAATGTTGGTGGCCTCAGTACCACCTCTAGCTGGCTCCACAACTAGACGTCTTGCGGCTTCAGTACCGCGGTCTGGCTCGGCTCTGATGGTGGCGTCAGTACCACCTCCTTGATATGGTGAAGCGGCGGCCTCAGTACCGCCGGTGGAAATAGCATCTCGGGTGGCATCAGTACCACCGTCATCATCATGTGCGGCGTCAGTACCGCTCTCCTCTTCCTCATCTGGCGCTCTAGATGGATCCTCGCGTTGTCGCTCAGATGAGGCGCCGCCTGCTGGTCTTCTACCGCTCCTAAGTGTGACAAAATCAGCATCAAATAGATCCGACGAGATATCATCAAATGAGTCACTAGAAGTGGTAGGCTCAGTGTGAACTACCTGCTCAGATTTCCTCTTCAAGTTATTCGGATTAGGCTCGATCTGTGCAGGGATGGCGGCCTTCCCTCTCATCAGGTCCCGCATCTCCTGGCGGAACTCGTCCATCTCCCGTCTAAATGTAGCCCGCTGCTCTGTGAAGATGCGGGCTAGATCATCCATGGCAGGGCTCTCATGGGAGCCCGACGGGTTGCCTCTCTGGTAATGAGGCTGCTGGACCTGGTGTTGCTGCGGCTGAGAGGGGTAAGAGGAAGGATGCTGCTGCTGGTGAGCCTGCTGCTCACGTCTCCAATTCTGTCCCTGCTGCTGGTAGGGACGAGGTACGAAGGATGATGGCTGGTGTGGCTGGTATGCTGGGGGCTGCTGGTGATCTCTCTGCTGGAAGTACTGCCCTCCCTGACCGGCTGGCTGCTGTTGGGACTGGTTACCCCCATTCCCCCACCTGAATCCGGGATGATCTCTTCGGATTCCAGGTTGAGGGCGGTCATACCAAATCCCGTTGACATCCATTAACGGTTCCGCGTCGTAAGGGGCTGGTGGGAGTACATCCAGAGGCTGATCCGGCTGATATACCACCATCTGTAAGTCTGGAGATGGTGGTGGACTGGTAAGAGGGCTGCTGCTGCTGGTACGGCTCCGCCTGCACAAGGTGAACTTGTCTAGGCTGCTGCAAGGAGCTGGAGCGCTGGGACGAGCTGCGGCTGCCACCGGAATCGCCTCGCGACTGAAGACGGGGCTGAGAAGCCGTCTGTGCCTCTTGAAGGCACAAGAGATGGGTCTTCACGTCGCTCAGAGTTTGTGCCATCTGCTCCATCTGAGTTATGCCCTGGCACTGCTTCTTCTCTATTATTTCCATGCGGTCCAACTTCTCGCTGATAATCCCCATGTCCGCAGCGGCCGACTCTGCCTGTGCGGCTGCAACTGTGGACGAACTGGAAGGACCCGCATCAACCCGTGCTATCCGCTGGTACTGCACGGGTCCTGGCGGCTGAACTCTCTGTGTGTACAACCGAGTCTGGGACATCACCATGTAATTTTCGGACATCTCCTCATAGATGGCCCAGACTTGGTTGTGGTCCTTGGCAAAGTAGGACCCGCCGCAAGAAGCATTCACCAGTCCCTGAAGCTCTGGCGTCAGCCCACTAAAGAAGCTCTGAACTAGGTTCGGCTTCGAAATGTCGTGGTGTGGGCATCTCCAGAAGCTCTCTGAACCTCTCCCATGCCTCGTGAAATTGCTCGTTAGGGAGCATGGAGAAGTTGTTGATCAGGGCCCTTGCTGCATTCGTCCGCCCGAGTGGATAGTACTTGTTCAAGTACTCGGTGCGGAGCTGCTCCCAGGTGTAAACAAACTTCCCTAGATGCTTCAGCCAGGCGGCTGCTCTATCTGCCAGTGAAAAAGGGAAGGCCATCATCCGAATCGTATCTTGGTCCACACGACGGTCGTGGACAGTGCTACAGATCATCAAAAACTCCTGGAGATGGAGGTGGGGTTCCTCAGTGGCGAGTCCGTGAAAATGAGGAAGCATCTGCAGGGTGTTCGGAGGGAACTTGAAATCCCCCACGATAGCAGGTATCACCACCCACTGGTGCATCAGTGTAGATCCGGGGTTGTGTAGCTCCCGCATCGGTCTTGCTGCGGCGGCGGCTGCCGCTGCTGCGGCAGCTGCTGCTGCGGCTGCTGCTGCAGCTGCTGCCTCTGCATCAGCGTCAGGAATGTCCTCAGGCTCGCTCGGCTCGTCTCGCTCTGCTCGGAGTCGCTCCAACTCCCTCCTCATCTCTATCATGAATGCCCCCTGATCGCGTAACTGTTGCTGAACTGTCTCTAATGACGCGATCAGGGTGGAGTTAATCGCTCCCTGGTCTAAGACAAAATGTTCGGGCTGGCGATCGTCTGAACTGCCGGCTCCGGCCATAGTGAAGTCTGCAAAATCAGATGAGCCCAACTCAGGTTCTGTCAAATTAATTCATCTTTCCTCGGGCTCATGTCTCTCAGTAGCAAAAGAAAGGGGATCGAGGGGAACAGGGTGGAATCGAACTCGGGCCCGGAGAGCTGGTCTCGACTCTCACGGGCCAACCCTAGATGATGGAGTAGACGCGCCTGAAAGCGGTGCAGCCAGAGGCTGCCTAAGAGATCGTCTACCCATCATCTTGATCTGGCGAGTTGGGCGGATGGGATCTGGAGAAAATATGATCGCAAAGCAAACCCCCGGTTCACCAACGCAACACAATCTGAAGACCGTGAAAGATCGGTCAATTTATCTTGTCACTTTTATTTGGTGAACACGCAAGATATCAGAGCGCTTACGTGACCTGTTAGGATACCCGATGCTACTCCAACCGACTGGCCCGCACGGAAGAGTCGGTAGTCAGCTAGAAATGGCACCGGAGGGTTCTACCTAGGGTGCGGGTCACTCTCTCGCGCATCCAAACCATACAAGGAGGGGGTTGCTCTCCCCAAGACAAATTTTTAATGTGAGTGTCTTTTAGGGTCAATAATGTTATCCAGTCCCAATTTTTTTTGTTTTTCTTTTTAATTTTTTTCAAAATAAATACAAGCGGCCTAACGATTTTTCCGATTCTCCTGATGATTAAGCCAAAAACAGAGGGAGAAGACGAAAAAGCCGATGCGCGAAGAAATCAATGATGCATGCAGAGATAGAAATGCGTACCTTGTCTCCAGCACTCTACATGCAAGTGATCCGCGCAGAATTTAAAGACAGAAATAAAACTACCTAAATGATGCAACGGGAAAAACCGAGTCCTAGATGAGCAACTTCTATCGCAGAACCGTCTAACTCAGTTACTCGCCTTCGATCCAAAGAGTCCGGTCTTGGCTTACCCCTCCTCTTCTCGACAGGTCGAGTTCAGGAGTAGCGCTTGTGGGGCAGGCTCGCGGCACGTAGGCTCTCAGGAAAGTAACTAAGTTATTTTTATTATTTATTCTTAGTAGATCCAATTAACGATCTATAGGAACAGATCAGCAATTAGGTGTGGGGATCCTACTAATTACGGCACAAGCAAGAGAAATTCCTAAATCTAGGGGCTCGAGAAAAACCGTGTAAACACCGGAAAAGGCAGCTAGCTATTAAAACCGCAGAAAAAGCCGCGAAAATCCAAATGGGTCCCCCGAGTACACCGGTACTCGGCGAAACAGACCCGCTAAAGTACAAGTGTCCACAAGTCCAGAGTCTAAGTTATTACAACAAATATTGTTCTCTCTCTCAGAAATAAAAACTCCTTCTTCTCTCTCTCTTCCTCCTGCACGGGTCCTCTAAGAAGAACAGCTCCAAGTCGTCCAAGCAGTACCTCGCACAAAAATCAAAGAGAGAGAGTGTCAGAAAACAATAATAATATAGAGAGAGACAAAAATAGAAAAATGACTACAAAGCCGTGCTCCCCGGCAACGGCGCCATTCTGATGACCCAAAAACCCCGAGTGACTAAGGCAAAGGCAAAGGAATAGTCGTTGTGACCTCAATCAATCGGATGGGTATATCAAGAAAAATCAACCACTCAGAGAGATCAAATCAAACAAAACAAATATGAGCGGTCTAGCTATGAGTTTAACCTGGTATAGCTCCCAGGGTCGAACACAAGGAGCACGGTTTGGCTAGAAAGCCTACGAAGTAGTCAAAATGGGAGAAATTACAGAGAAAATATTTTTAGTGATTTTTAATGATTTTTAGATTTTTTTTGGAAATTTTTAATATATGAAGAAAATGAGAAAAGCAAAGACAAGCACACTTGAGCAATTTATTTAACACAACAAAAATGATGCAAAAATTAAGGAAAAATTGTTTTTAAGTTTCTTAGGTTTTTAAGTGTTTTTGGTGAGTTTTTGAGATTTTTCTAATGGGTAAATTATTTTCTAAAAAATCAAACAGTGCTGAAAAGAAGAGGTACTGTCCAGCAAGGCTTAAGACCCAAAAATAAAATACTTAAGGATCTTGAAAAGCCCTGGAGGTAATTTTCCTGTAATCTAGGAAGAATAAGGAAAATTTGGGCACCTAAATTATTGTTTTTGGATTTTTAATTTATTTATTATAATTTTTATGAGTTTTTAGGGGTTTTTCAATTTTTAGGGTTTTTAAGTGATGAAAAATAGCCAAAATGGCCTGGAAAATCAAACCACAAGCAAACAACAGTATCTAATTTTTTTAGAATTTTTGGTGGGGTTTTTATATTTTTTTATGTTTTTCAAAGATGAACAGTAGCTGAAATAGATGTTTTTGGATTTTTAAAAATAATAAATGGAAGCAAAAATGTCCTAAAAAATCCCTAAAATTTCTACACCATGGCAGGAGCCATGTGTCAAAATCTCATTGGATTTGGAGGTCGTTTGATATTTTATTCAAAAATGCAAAGGGGGCATAGTGCACAAGGACCAATGTGCAAATACCCGAGAATCTGGGGGCTCTGGTGCAAAATACCCAGCAAGTCACGCGCGTGGCACGTGGCTGGGGCACACAGGGATCAAATTGCAATAAAAACCAAGTCTTAGGGCTATTTGATAACTCGTATCAAAAGTCCAGGGACATGGATGTAAAAAGCCCACTAAATATCGCACATGCGCATAAACAACACTCACAGGGGTATAACTGCAATTACTCAAAAAGATTCATTCCATTCATAACATCCCAGATCTACAGGACTAAAAATATAAAAAGCCCAGATACGCACGTGACGAAGCACGTGGTCACACACAAACAGGGGCATACATGCAATTAACAACAAGCACAAGGTCCATACTGCAATTTACCCTACGCAAATAAAGTTTTAAAACTATTTATAGGATTAAAAGTAAAATGACAAACTACAAGGGGGTCCTAAGATATTTACCCCTTTATTCGCCGACGGCCAGATGTGCGCCACGTGGTGATCGGACGGCTGAGATTGGATGGCGCTCTCCTTCTCTTCTCTTCTTGGGCTCGATCGACGGTGGAGACGAAGCCACGTGGATGATCTAACGTCCGAGACTCTGGTGCTTCTCTCCTCTGCTATCAACGGTCCGGATGCGCTCCTCAGATGGATCGACGGCTACTGCTCCTCGAAAGATGGACGCTCACGATCAGAACTGGAGCTGAGGCGTCATCGGACGGCTCTGGATGATGGAGGAAGAACTCGACGCCGGCGAACTTCGCCGGCCTCCTACGTGAACTCCGGTCCTCCTCAGCTGCTGCTAAAGGTCGGAACACGTTTCTGGTGCAGCCCCGCAGCTGATGGTGGTAGCCGATGGCCCAGCCGAGCCCTGGAGGGGCTCCGGCGAGGCTGGCGGCGCGAAGCTCCGGCCTGGAATGTAAGGGGGGCTCAGATGCCTCCCTTTGAACCTGCAAAGCAACCAGAACGCTTCGCGGGTCGAGGGCAAAATGCCTCGACCCAAGGAAGCGGGGTGAAGGTGGTCTGTGCGGTGGGGCGAACGAGCTCCGGCGAGGCGGAGACGGTGGAGCTCGACTCCCAGATCCTGTGCGATCTGGGTTGAGTGAAAGGGTGTAGAAGGTGCGTGAGGGAATGGCGAAGGTGAGCGTAGGTTCCGATGGTCGAGAAGATACGCAGGATGACCGGAATCAGAGGAACTCGTCGGAGATATGATTTGGGGGAAACCTAAAATTAAACGAAATAAAAGAGCTAATCGACTACCTGGGTGGAGCGGAAGACTATGCTGGAGTGTGGCTAACTCCCGGTCGTAGCCTCGAAGGGTGTCAAGGCCTGAGGCTCGAGCTCCGGTCAGACGTCGGAGCACGGCGGCGCAAGGCAGCCGGATCGATGGTCCACGCACCTCCTCCTCACTGCAACAAGGGCCAACGCGAGCTGTCACCTCGGTGGTTACGATGGAGGTCACGGGAGTGAAGATAGGGATCCAAAGATGAGGCGCGGAGGCGGCGGAGGTCGGGATATATATGGAGACAGGCCGATTAGGGTTGAGCGACGACGGCTAAGGAAGGCGTGGATTTCATGGCGAAAGATCCGGCGAGGGAGAGGGATGATCGGCGGAGAATCCGGGCACGGGGTTTGCGTGGGTGACAGCCTGAGACGCGTGGAAAAATCGGCGAAGGTGGGGCGGCGCGCATCTTCCTGAAAAGGAAGGAGTCCGCGGGGGAGTTGACCGGGGTCAACAATCCCCCGTGGACCAATCAGGGCTGCCATGTGGTTATTTTTTTGTTTATTTAATTTAAGGTAGAAAACGGCCGAATTAAGAAAAACTCAAAACATGAAATATTTTTCTTTTATTTTTTTCTATTTTTTGGTGATTTTTAATTAATTTTTGGAAATAAAAATAGGGTAGCTATATATATAGGTATATGTACACTATATAGATTTTAATTTTTGATTTTTTTATTTGTTACTTTTATGTATTTTTATGCCATTTTATATTTTATTTATTTACATCATAAAATAAAGAACAAAATGGTATTTTTATTTTATTTTAATTATTTATATTCATAGTTTAAATAAATAGTTATACATTTATATACATGGTATATACACTGTATTTTTGTATTTTAATTTTTGTTGTTTTTATTTGATTTTTATTTCTTTTTATTTATTTTATTTACAAAATATGCCTTAAAATATTCACAAAAAGTTTTGAAAATAAATACATTTATTTTTAAGGTTAAATAAATAAGGAATGATGATCTATACACATGGTGAAAGGGCATTTTTGAATTTTTGATTTTTAAATTTTTATTTTGTTTTTAATGGTTTCTAAATATACACAAAATATGTACAAGCATATTTTTGGGTGAGGAAAATATAATTTTATTTATTTACAGAAGTATATACACATGAGCTCCTATCTCCCTCTACTTTGTCTTTTATGCGGTCAGGCCCATGCTGAGCCCTCCCTTGGGTCAAGTTGCTCAATATTTATTCTAAATATTTCCCTCTTTTTCTTTTTACTCTTTATTCTTTTATTTTTGCACAAAAACATGCTAATTACAGGTTTTTACACAATGCATGCTTTTGGTAATTATTTGTATTTACACATATCTACATGTATTTGCAAAGGTTTTTGTAGCTAAAATATAAGAATAAAGAGTGATGAATGGGTATTCATCATATTTACACATGTTTATAGATGTTTTTGTTAAAAGATAAAACTAAAATAAAATAATAAAGAATGAGAATCAGAGATTCATCACTCGACCCTTTCGACTTTAACTTCTCGGGTCTCTCCCTCAACTCCCTCCTCACCTCTCAAAACTTGAACGCATAAGTTCCTAACCCTAGAAACTAGACAAAGGGCGGCCACCCTCCTACCGTCAGGCCGCAATCCCCGTTCCTCCCAGCCTAGCTAGCGATCACCTCCTCCTCTCTGCAGAATCTGTCCTCTAACCCTCATGAGTCATGCGCTTAGATTAGTTGGCATCGACCGGCCCAACCCGATGACCCCCTCCTTTAGGTTTGACTCTACCATCCATCTCCCCCCTTCTAGCTTTCGAGTTCCGATGGCCCCTCCTTAATGATGCTTGGATTGTGAAAGTTAAGAACATATTACATTAGGGATTTTTACCCAGCAGACCCAATAATCTTTGTCAATTACCCCTACGACCTTTGAAACTACGTAATTCCTCCCTCGCCCCTGTAAACTTGTTAACTTTTACCCTGCAGACCCTGTGGTTAACCCTCATCCATCTATCCTTTAAAGTTAACCAGATTCCGTTATCTTGTTTCACATTATACCCATTTCATTCATCAAATTTACTAAAAGTGTCACCCGGTCCCCCCTTTCCCCGCGGGTCCCCTGCTCGAGCCCTCCCACCACCCGCGCCTCCCCAGGCACCCGCCACCCGCGCCGCCTCCCCATCCCACCCCCTCCCTCCCACCCCCCACCCGCGGGTCCCCTGTTCGAGCCCCCTACCAACCGTGCCTCCCAAGGCACCTGCCACCCGCAGCGCCTCCCCATGCCCCTGCCACCCGCGCCGACTACCCCCCCCCCCCCTCCTCCAACACCCCGCGGGTCCCTGCTCAAGCTCCCCCGCCTCCTGCGCCTCCCCAAGCTCCCGCCACCCGTGCCACCTCCCCAGCCCCCCTACGGGTCCCCTGCTCGAGCCCCCTTGCCACCCGCGCCTTCTCAGGCCCCCGCCACCCGCATCGCCTCCCCAGGCCCCCCACCCCACGTGTCCCCTGCTCGAGCCCGCCCGCCACCCGCGCCTCCCCAGCCCCCCGCCACCCGCGCCTCCCCAGGCTCGCCCGCCACCCGCACCTCCCCAGGCCCCTGCCACCCACGCCTCCCCAGCTCCCCCGCCACCTGCGCCTCCCCAGGGTCCCCCACCCCACCCCTTGCCCTAGGTCGGAGCCCCCCCCCCCCACCATGGCCCCGCCACATCCCCTGCTCAAGCCCTCCCCCCTCCCCCGCCTCCCTGCTCGAGCCCTCCGCCCTTTTTTTCTCTGGGTTAATTTTACCCATCAGATCGTGGTTGGTTACATTAACTCACTCTTAACCCAAGGAAGTTAACTCTAAATGTGTCAATTTAATAGTAGGGTTCATGGGGTAAGACGGAGCAAGTTTACAGGAGCGAGGGAGAATTACGTAGTTTCAAAGGTCATAGAGGTAATGACAGAGATTATAGGGCATGCCGAGTAAAAATCCCATTACATTATAGATAATTTTTTTCAACATCAAAGCCATACAAACTTCACAATCTGCAGAAGAGGATCTCAAATCTAAAAAGATTATTAGTTTGATCTCAAATCTAAAATTCACTACAACAAAATTGAGCTATAGTGACGGTTTTAAAAAACTCTATCACTAAATTAGCATTGTTAAATATATAATGATGATATTATCGTTGTGAAATGAGTTTTCGTACTCAAAATTAGCAACGAATATCATACATGTCGTTATATCATTAGCAATAGTCCACATAGCGACGCTTATCCGTTGCTATTTTTCAAAATTTTAAGTAATCGTCGTTATTCTTTTAGTTCAAAATTTAGCGACGATTAATTACATTTTTGAAAAATAGCGACGAATAAACGTCGCTATGTGGATAGTTGCTAATGATATAATGACAGATATGATATTCATTGCTAATTTTGAGTACGGAAACTCATTTCACAACAAATAATATCGTCATTTAACAACGACTAATTTAGTGACGGATTTTTTTCAAAACAATCACTAGAGCTCAATTTTTTGTAGTGACTTCACGGTATTATGCATTGTTATATCTTGTTTATATTGTTTTTTGCATCATGTCTAGAATTATATCCGTGGAACGACGGTTTTTAAGAGGCTCGTGATACAGCTCATTAAGAGGTTTGTGAGTCGGCTCAATAAGTTCACGACTCGATAAGAGCCTCGTGAACCAGCTCGAACTCGATGGGTTCGGACTCGAGCCGATAATCCAAGGCTCGACCCTTGTCGAGCCCAAGTTGGAACCTTAATTTTCTTATCGAGTTCAAGCCTGAGTTGAAGTCAACTCGACTCATGAAGCTAGATAGACACCCCTAGTTGATCCCAACAGCAGAGGAGCGGTCAAGTTAGATAAAAGTCGAGACAGAGAAGAAAGCTGGAACCAATGAAGAAGTCATAGGCCAGGGCCGTAGAAGAAGACGTGGTGCCTGACATCCTATCCATGCACCACATCGAGGGCAAAAGCCGTGGATTGCTTGATGTGCACTCCACCAGGGATGGATTTGCATGAGATTCCTGGAGGAGCACAAAGTGTTGCACTATATCTAGTACGGTGTACGCAGCAGGTGCTACTGCCATGCACCCCATGCCATGTCCCACGCACGGCACACCGCTTTCCCAAAGTCGATGACAATGCAACCGATGCGTGCCCCTCCATACGTACACCAGCCACAATAACAGATAAATAAATATAAGAATGAATGAGTGTGGTTTGTGTAAAAAGCTGCACCACCACTCATCCTCCTCCCAAGGAAAGAAGATCTTCCTCTTCCTCACGAAGGTCCATGAGCATATGCATATGCGCACACATGCGCAATGCACATAACATGCATGAGAGCTAAATCCATATGAAGTAATGCCAGTTCGCACATTCAACAGATGTACACTAATAAAACGAGTCTACAATGACACTTTTAAAAAATACTATCGTCCATTGTTAAATATATAACATCGATATTATTCACCGTGAAATTATTTTTTATACTTGAAAATATCAATGAATGGCATATTCGTCACTACAGTATTAGCGAAGGTGCATATAGCAACGTTTACCGATTGCTATTTTTCAAAAACTTCACTAATCATCGTTAAACTTTGAACTAAAAAGAAAGGATGATTAACAGAAAAAATTGAAAAATAGCAATGTATAAGAATTTCCTTACGCACTGTAGTTTATAATATAACAATGAATATAACATCCTTTACTAGTAATAATATTGTTGTTATATATAATAACGGATGATATAGTCACGGATTTTTAAAAAAGGTCATTATAAACTCATTTTTATTGTAGTAGATTTAATTAGTGCAAAACTTAAAAGAGACTAGTATAAATAATTATTATTATACATAAAGTCATTCGCAATTTTTTTTGAGAAGCAAGAGGGTGAAGTCCCAAGTCATTCGCAATTTAACTATATATGAATATGCAATTAGCTACACATTTCATAGCATAAAATAAAATTTTGAAATGCATATTTACTGTTATAGACATATTTAAAAAAACACAATTTTGCAACAAATATCGATTAATGTATGCGTATTTCAAAGAATAAAATATAATTTGCAATGTATATTTATTATTATATATTCATCATGAGATCATATAACAACTATGTCTAAAATATAGAATGCTATGAGAGATCACTACTCAAAAAGAGTCTACAGTGACACATTTTTTTTGGAATTTATCACAATAAAACAATCTGTTAAATATATAACAATAAATATTATCAATCGTATAAACACGAGTTGTACTTTAAATTAATAATGAATGAAATATTTGATGTTATATTGTTAGCGATAGTTCATATAGGAAGGATAATACTGTACCATTGTAATCAAAGTTTGCACTAATCGTTGTTAAGGGGACGTTCAGTTCGGGAATTAAGGAGAATAAGTGTTTATTCTCCGCTCGGTTGGTGGATAGGAATAAGAATAATAAGATAAAATAAGAGTAGATGAGGTGAGATAAAGATATGAATAAAAGTGAAATTGAAATAATGAGAAATAGTTGTACTATTGGAAACCGTGTCGGAAGGAAAATTGGCTCCTTATTTTGGGGCTAATTCTCCAACCAAAAACGCCCTAAAAGTAAAAATACTTCAAACCATGTTGATGATAAAGACAACAGATAACCATAGTTAAATCATTGCTTACAACGTAATAAAAACATCTCATTCTTTGTTAATTTCAAGAACTAATTATGTGATTTTACACTAAATATTATTAATTACATATATAGTTAAAAATGAACGGGAGACCCATGACGATTTTGTTACAGTGATGACAAAATGGTATACGATGATGATGATCTAGAAAATCGAAATAAGCATTACATGTGGAAATGCTGCAGAACTAAAACATATGTATATTCAAACGTATGATTACTTCAGAGTAGTAATTATTCATGTGTATTGTGTAATATCATGTCCGACATAGAACTCCGTCTTTAATAATTAAAAAAACAAGCAAATGCAGTATACTGAGATGAGATGCACATTGGTTTTAGCATCGAGGTTGTATAGTGAAAGGAATCATATTCTCCACTCCTCGATCTTGCTCTCATCCCTAGAGGAATGTTAGCATTGGGGTTAGGGACCCTAAAACTGCCATTATGGGTGAAAGATGGTGGGGTTTTGCCAGTTTTAAACAACGAAGAAAAGATGGACGTGAAGATGTCTACACATGGAAATGGAATGTATGAATCGACAGTAGGAATCTGGAATCATTAGCTTTTTGCTTGGGCAGGTGGAGTGCTTCCTTTCTTCCCTTACCGTCCCATCACCACTGAGTACTCCCAGCACAGGCTTCACTTTGCCATTATTTTATGGAATGTGCTTTGCATCAAACCAGATATATATATGTGCAAGGGGTGTGAAGAACATCGTGCAATATATCTCATATTTTAGTAACTATACATGTGAAGAAAGGACATGTCATAGTTCATACCTACTTATTCCCTTTCCTCGAGAGCCCTCTTGTTCTTTTCATGGCAGGAATAAGAATCCCTGTTGGCATCGTAGGACTTGACATCTCAATCCTCTGCATAGAAAAAAAAGAGAGAATACAGTATATATATTCTCAGCACATTTATATCGAGATCATGAGCAGCAAACCCAAGAAATCATAAATCACAGCTTATTTACATTATACTTAATTAATACCAATCAGAAGCAGCATTTATACTAAGATGGAAGGAACGTCATCATCCATAACCTCTAATATATATATAGAACCTGACATTATTTCCAAAATCAACCAAAACCATACTAAATCAGCTGCAATCCAACAGCAACCAAACAAAAGTTCTCTTGATTTGATCTTCCCCATCCTCTCCCATTTGACCACTGAAAGCAAAACCATCACATGTCCACAGCTCAAACTAGAAAGCACTCCACATCAACAGCAACAAATAGGAAGGTGTGAGAGAGAACAATGGATCAAAGCAAACTCGAATTCCCTGTGATAATTATGTTTACTTCTGTTAGTCTAGAAGAAGATCGAGACAATCCCTTGATGAAGCTCCAGGTTTGAAGTTATTAACCCAAATCCAAATGAAAAGAACTTCCCTACCAACTTGCACCACCGCCCCCCATTACCCCATTCCAAAACCCAGAAGAATCTCCCTGCCTCTGATCAAACCCAGCGGCAGTACCACTGTTGGGAGGAACCTGACTCAAGTCCTCGAATGGGAACAGTACCCTTCCTCCATTGCCACCCTCCATCTCCTGCATGTTCTCGTACCCTCCACCATTGGTACCCGCACCAGCACTGGTGTTGACCCCTATACCCTCCACTGGAAACCCCACTGTGCTCGACCTGAAGTCCTGCAGAACGAACCCACCTTGAGGGTACACCACCTCCTGCATCGGCATTGGCAAGAAGGACCCCATCCCTCTTGCAGGCAATCCACCGCTCCTCAGCAACTCCATGGCGGAGAGCCCATCCGTGGACGGTGAGTTCTTCAAGGCGGGGAATCTCGCGGAGAAGTCCCCTTGAGAAAGTGCGTGGTGAGGGAAGGAGAGGTTGAGGTCGTGGCCTTCGAGGAATTTAGGGTTTTCGAGTGAGGGAGGTGGCATGTTGTGGTGGTCTGGCTGGAGCTTCTTGGATGGTGTACTGATGGAGGTGGAGGGTGCGGAGGAGGACGCGGACCTCTTGTTCTTCCTCGATCCTCCACCCACAGGCACGTTCCTGAGGGAGCCCCCTTCTGTCCAATACCTCCTGCATGTCTTGCAGAAGTACCTCGGCTGCGTAAGGCTGTAGTTGTTGTAGTAGCAGAACTTGGTGTTGGTGGAGTTGCACCTCGGGCAGTTGAGTGCTTGCTCCTTCTGAGGCCTTGCCCTCTTCTCCACTAGATGTGATGGTGGTGGTGGTGGTGGCGGCCTCGTGTTGGAGGATACTTCCAAAGCAGAAGAAGGCTGCTTCACCATGCCCACATCCTGCAACCCCAAAGAGAAGGAGAAGTGGGGACATGACAACCAGAGATGGAATTCAAATGCACTAGATGGCTAAACTCCAAACAACAAAAAGCCTTTGTGCCCTTATGGCCCTCGGAGGAAGAAGGCAGAAAACCTAAAAAGTTGAGCACCCCCTGCAAGATATAAAAGAGACAAGCCAAAGGAAAAGAGGCTCTCTGACGGTGGAAGGGTGTGGGAAATCGATATTACTTCGAGAGAAAACATCACAAGAACCAAAACACCTTTTTCGATCCATTCCCCACTACCTCCTCTCCCACCTTTCACCTCTGGCTTTATGGCATAAAAGCATAAAAGGGAGAAGAAAGGAGAAAGGTGATGTTGTAGTGCTTGTGCTCCTCGCACTTTGTGGCAGCATGAAGCAAAAGATAAAAGGCAGGGATCGGAGGCAGCAGGAGTACTACCCAGTGAATGGAATTCTCGGCGGCGAGATCTATTTAAAAGCTGAAGAACAAAGGCGTTATATGCAGATCATACCTGAAGCCATGGCGTAGCGTCCATGCAATCCGATCTCTTCGAGCCCTATCGACCTTTGTTCTTCTTCCTCTTCTTATTCTTCTTGCTGTTCTCCTTTACCTCCTCTCTCCTGCGGACCTCTGAGCTTTCCCTTTCGCCAGACGCAAGTGTGTGATCCAGATGAAGGGATGTACGCGATTTAGTATAGAATTCAATATGGTAATGGTGACACTCATATGTATGGAGACGTTTACAGAGAGAGAAGTGAAGAGGGGGTGGGGTGGGCATGGTGTAACATTCTACTTGCTAATTTTAAATAGTATTAAAATCACTAATCGAGATTATGGCGTATTCTTATGTGGCCATTCGTCCAGCGCATGAAGCATTCCAGAAAGGAGACGTGCAAGTTGGGGACGCCGTAGGTAATTAGCGGAGACTTGAGGGGGTGGTTGAGAAATAACACCAATAACGAGTGGGCAACGGGTCCCACGCACGCGGGCGTGGGCCGGGGAACCTAAGGAGAAGGCAACAGGAACCCGACAAAAAGAAAAGATCCGGGAGGGTCGTGGGTCCCGCCCCCCACTGAGTGCGTGCGAAGTGGGAGGGGCTTCTCTCCTTCCCTTGGCTTCGCTTCGGTTCCCTTCCCTTCTATAAGACGACGTACAGCAGTAGTTCGTCGAATCATCTTGATCGAGCGATTCACACATGCTACAGATCAATAAAAAGTGTTAAATCATGTGAACTGAATATCGAACAGTTCAACCAAGTACTGCAGAGCTTCCCACTGCAGCAGACGATCAGCTCCCCGACGTAGACAGCCCCCGCCCGTCATCTCATCTTTAGTTAATTCTCGTTAATCGCTAACAACAATCCGTCGTCGGGTAAATCTCGTCATTTGTGAGCATAGGGTCCTCCCCTGATCGCTGCTGCTGAGGAGACGTTGGTTAATAGGATTTTGTTTCTATTATGCGGAGCTCTGTACAAATGCCTGCTGTGAATGCTGCATAAGTCCCAGTTGTGCTGCGCTCAACAGGAAAACGTGCTTATAGCGGCAGATATTCGAAATTTTGTCGCCGGGTAATGCAAAGTCAAATGTGTTCGTTCCTGCATACTGAATATTTTTGCAAATATGATTCCTGCACTGTACCAAAATGGAATTGTAGTAAAAGAAATAATATGTGGGCTCCTTGTGACTCCTTCCGTTATTAAGTTACAACAATAAATATTATTCGTTGTAACATAATCTTTAATCTTGAAATTCATATTGAATTTCATAGTTTTGGAATATGTCAGAAATGAATCGCATAATAAATTATCGATAGATTTTTGAAGCATTTTTCTTTAATCATGGGAAAGTTAAAGAGATTAATATAAGTTATAACAAAAAATGAACAAATAATTATCATTTAATAAACCATCAGCATATAACATTTGCTGCAAAAAATGAAGATGTATATAATTAAAATCAAATTATATAAAATAAATATTCAAATCATTCATTGATATATGTCAATTTTATTCAGGTTATTGTTTTATATTACTATTGTACTATAACGATGATATGTCGCAACAAAAAAGGCATTATTTACAACAAAACAAGTTACGTCTATGTCTAGTGATAACATAATCGCTACATGTATTTGCGACTACATTTTTGCTCACCACATGTACCTAATACTTCATCGTTCATATTATGTCTAAGGTTGCGACTACATGTGGTTTCTATGACATTAACTTACCTTGCAACCACATATTGGGACTATTCGTAATTGCAAGTTGTACTCGCAAAATTTAGGCAAAAGAACAATCGTGCGACATCTTGCACTCCATCCTCTTTCTCATGTCAACTGAGCCCTAACAACGAACCCATCAACCACCATGACCGTCACCTTCCCCTTTCCTTCAACCATGGCTACCACCCTCCCTTTTTCCTTCATTGTCGACCACCATCACATCCTCTCTCTTTGTTACAACTGGACTCAATACCCAACTTCATCCCCTATTTCCCATCTCTCATCCTTTATCCTCTGGTCACATCACCTCTCTCGTTCGTAGCAACATCACCTCTCCCCTCCACCCTCCTTGCTCCTCTAGGAAATCTGCCTCCAACCATGCCACCTCCTCTCCTCCTCTATGTGCTGTCATTACCTTCTCTGTGTGTCATTGTCGTTGCTACGTATGTGCCGATAGTGTTATTAGAGACTCCACCTTGTGATGCCACGAAGTTTTGGAACCCTCCAAGCACTTTTTGTCTCGGGTCAACTAGTGGTTTGGTATAATTTTGACACATTTCTATCTAGTTTAAAATATTACTTGTCACATCCCACAGATCATGATACTCGACAACTGTCCCATAAACACCACAATCACATTTAGACACACACCTATTACAGGAAATTAAGCAAGTAAGAAAGGAATTATTGAACATGATTCATTTTCATTACACACGTGATATTTCAGCAAAGTATCAATAGCATCATGTCCACAATATGAACAAAAAAGATGTCCATCACAATGTAAGTACAAAAAACTATGTCTCAATGGTACAAAAGTATGAGTTAAAAACTATAACAAAACATAGCTTGACCAAGCATCAGACATGGGTGAATAGGGAAGTGACATGTGAATGTTTGATTTCTGACCATGCATCGAAAAAAGAGAAAAATAAATAAAACTTAGCAAATGACCTCAAATGTAAAAATGTCTAAAATGAAAATTATAGATATAAATACATTGTATAATGTTCATGAAGGACTCAAATACGAATGAAATCAACTATGCAAGTTATGATTTTTTGTGATATTAAATGTCTATAAAAGATAAAATTGTTTGTTTTGTATTTTTGATTTGGTTTTTTGTAAATGGATAAATGTATGCAAAAATCAAATATAAGGTAAAATAATGTAATGGACGCAAATATATCTTTTTTGGATTTTTATGAGTTAAGAAAAGATCAAAGTAAATTAGTGAAATCAATTATTTAAAAATTAGTTAGTCAATATACACAAGTAAGAACTTCTCTTTTTTATTTTATGTAATTAGTTATAAAAAGATGAAATAAAGAAATGAAAAAGAAAAAAATAAAAAAGAGTTAATATATGTACATAAAATGATATGTCAAAACAATGAATATATATAATATGCAATTTGGTCCCAAAACTTAGGTTCACAAATGAATTTCTATTATATTGAAGTTGAACTGACTTTGTAGATAATTGAGCGTACATTAATTCAAAAGTGAGTAGAGTGAAATCACACACTGTATGTGAGAGATATCAACATTTACGGCTTTTCAATTGCATACTAAATTTTAGGTTTATTTCAAATATATACCACTTAGTATTTTTTTTATTTCTATTTGGTTAATATGATTGATATGTATACATCAAACATGTTTAATGTCAATTGGAATTAGTATAAGTTAATTGAAAATGGGTGAGTTTGCATATGCAAATTTATAAGTGAAGAAAGAATGCAGTACGAAATGCTAATTTATGTGAATTATTTACAAGTACACAGATATTAATTATGAATTATAAATACTTAATGCATTTAATTACTATAGACAAAGCTTTATTTTCAGCTAATTCGAATGATGAATCACATATTCATCAGGTTGGTACTCATGATAGATGGAAGATAATTATCTTCCCAAAATAGTATCAACATGAGTGAAGCTTCTCCAACCAAACCATGCCTAGAGTGATATTGAAATCATCCAACTGTATCAATAGGAGGAAAGCAGGCGTGAGATGCCCACTGATAAGTATTGCTATATCCTTGATGTCTTGTCTGATGATGTAATGGCCCCCCTAGGCCCTTGATGTAGGCCGTGGTCAACTTGCCCAGAGTGGGCACTAAACGGTATACACAAAATGAGTATGTGGTGCCATAATCAAATAAAGCATGTAACAGAAATCCATCTATAGAAATCATAACTCTGATGACCGAACTAGAGGCATGGGTCTACTCCAAGTAATTCCATTCAGCTGCCCTCGTTGTGTCTGTGAAGAACTGGATCTTGCGGTGTTATATGCCGAATGTGGTAGCAGATGCTGAAATCCCCTATCTCTGTGACAGAAATCAGATCTTCGGGATGGAAAAGAAGTGAGGGGTCTCACACTCTGCTCATGTGTACTTGAACTACTAGAAAGTAACGGGTACTGGGCTTTGAAGTGACTGGGTCGCTGACAACGAAAATGACCAGGTCGCTGACAATGAAAACAAGCCTTTTGTGATAATGATCCTCCATACACAATGCTACCTTTTCATGGTCTTTGAATCCGTGGGTGTATTGGGGGATGAGGAAATGGCACTATGATCATCTAAAGCTTACCCTAAGGTATGGACATGAGTGGAACTGCTAACTGCTAGTGTTGTCACAAATGGGTGGAAGCGATGATTCCAATGAGAACAAAAAAGATCGTGTCATCTTAATGAAGTGTTGTGACTGCGAATAGGTCTGTCATGCAGGTTGTCGACCGATGAATCTATGATTCTCATTCTTTATTATTTTATTTTATCTCATCTTTTTAGCAAAAACACCTGTAAATATCTATAAATTCAATAACATAGCATTCTACATGCCTTTGTCAATATTGCATAATTAACACCTGATTTGTGTAAAATAAAAGAATAAAGAGAAAAGAAAAAGATGATGTATTTATGCTAAATATAGATTGATCCAAACCCCAAGTGAAGGTCAAGTCTTGGCATGATCGCAAATAAAATAAGTAGAGAGAGATAGGGGTTCATATGTACTGTACATACCACATATACTTGTACATAATATTTATCTATTTATTTTTTAAAAAAATAAAAATATATTATTCTTTTACACCCTTGTATATAGCCTTAAAATAACATAAAAACAAAATAAAATCAGATAAATAATGATAAAAATAAAAATATCAAACCTTTGTACAGAGATGTACATATATGTACTGCATTAACTATTTATTTCATACCTTTAAATAATTAATATAAATAAAAATTATTTTATACTCCTAAAATCAAGTTGTAAATACATAAAATATAAAATAAAAGAATTTTTGTAAAAATAAGAAAATAAAAATACTTCTACATAATACACATGGATATTATACATGTATATAATACTATATACCATATATACATTATTTTATTTTTCATAAAAATCATAGAAAAATAGCTTAATAAATAATAAACATTTTTTATTTTGTACACTTTTCGATTTAAATTCATTTACTATTTTTAGTTCTATTTTCTTTAAGTTTTGTAAATCCTATTTTTTCGATTGGTCTACATCAGATCGTTGACCCCGGTCAACTGTCTCTTCCAAACCGGGTCGAGTCACACGTACCTCGCCGGAGCATTTTCTCCACATTTTCTCACCTGAACCCGAACGCTTCTTGACTCCATTTCTGCACCTGATTAAAGCTTGATCTTCCATTATCCTCGTGGATCCCTAGGCGTAGCCAGATGTGCCTAGGGTTCCGTGATACCCTCCGATCTTTTGGGACCCTTGAGCAGCCTATAAATCCTCTCTTCCTCACCCCCAACACCTCAGCTCGTCCCTTGTGCCACCATAGATCCTGAGACACCTTCCCTAGAGTAACACCTATCGGAGGAGAGTCTTAGGAGCATCAGGTAGGGTTGGGCATTGGGTTGGGCCGGCCCGACCCGGCCCAAAACCCGACCCGTATAACCCGGCCCAAACCCGAACTCGAAATTTAGTGGGGGGCGTGGGCCCTAAAAGGAGCCCATATTGATTATCGGGCCGGGTTTGGGCCTGAGAAGGCCCAAACCCGTTAGCCCGATAGCCCGACCCATTCTAAAGCAAGTATATTCATATCTAGTACGATATAATCATATCAATTATATTCATGTTCATTCCAAATACCATGTTCTAACTTTAATATCCTTATTCGAGTGTAGAATAAATGCTTAGACACATTAATAATCATATTCATTAACATGGATTGAGGATATTATTACATTAATATACAAGATTATTACATTAATATGCAAGAATGGAATCTGTATCCTCAAGTGTTAGAGCATGTACAACTGTAAGTAACCAATCTGTATTGGGTCATAGTGCCCGCATCTACAATAGAATATGTAATGGTGAATTGAATGGTGGTTTAAGTCGCCATATTTTATATTTTTACCACATTTCTATTTCCAACATACAACTAATGTTAAAATCACAAATTAGTTAGCATGCTTATAGTTTTAAACATGCACACATGCTTAAGAAACAACCACACAGATGTAAGAAGAATGGAAAACATGATATTGATATACATAGGTGTTAAATTGGGTCGGCCCGACCCGGCCTAATTTTTGAAAATAAAATGGGCCTAGGCCCGACCCATTAGCCCATATACTTAAATAGGCTTGGGTCGGGCCAACTCAAACCCGACCCGACCCGGCCCGATGCCCAACCCTAGCATCAGGAGGTGCCTAAGGCTAGAAGCTCATGACGTAGCCAGAGCTCCATCGCGTAAAGCCTCACATCCAGCCGCAGCTCGGTTGAGGCCAAGATCTCATCGGCCACCTTTGCCTGAAGCTTAGGAACGCATGTGAACCTTCATGTATCCATCTATCTTGTTGTAGTTCCCTGTTCGATCGCATCTTTCCATTTCACGTCGTCGCCATCACCTCTGCTCTGACTAGCTGGTCGGAGCCCCGTTACGCATCACCTTCCGTACAGATCGATACCTTGACTCACCCATCACCTTCTCCCATTACCTCATCACCCTCAATCATGCCCATCACAAACCAGATTGAGGTCTGGACCTCCATCTTCTGCCTTCGCTGGAGGTCAACCTTCATTCCCCGTCGCTTCTCTCATCTACAAATGCAATAACCAGGACTGGAGCATAGCCCCGAGTCCCCTCTACCCATTGCAGGTATCCACACACTCCAGGAGACCACTTTGGATCCACAGCTGCTCAGGCGGAGTAGCTCCAAGCAAGCCTTCACTTTCACGCACATCCGACCATTGTCGCCTTCACTAGAGCCTGCCAACGGACACGTCTCACTTCCATGATCCTGCTAGACCTCTTCGATGCTTCATCGAGCCGTCAGATCTCATTTGATGCTTGGTTGAAGTCCACCGGAGGAGTGTTCTTGCAGACCCTCTCTCCGCCGTTGGATTTGCCCATCTCTTCCAAATTTGACGCAGCTGCAAGATCTGACGGTGCAGGGAATGCCGAGGACGTCTGGGGCAGATGCGTCGGAGTCGTCTCCAGCGTTCGTCACGTGTCCCTACTGAGGGTATATTTCATATTTTATCATGTACATTTATCTATTTAGCTTTAGTCCATTAAATAAAATGTGCAGTTAAAAACATTTCCTGTTTGGACCTCGTACTTTTTGATATTTGCACTTTAGTCCCGCAAAGTCTGAAGCACGTGTGTTCTCACGTGTATTTTGGGATAATTGCACTTTTTTACTTGGACTTTTCTATTATTAATACGAGTATTAGTTTTCTAAAAATTGCATTTATACCTCTGTGCGTTGAATATTGAGCACGTGCGTGAATTAATTGGGCTGATTGCATAGTTGACCCTAGGCTTTCAATTTGTGTTATTTTTTTGGTCTCGAATCTTAAAGTATTTATGATTTGATCCCTGTGAACTGAGATTAATTGCATGCATCTTATTGGACTTAATAATTATTAAATTAAGTCTAAAAATTACTGAAAATTACTATTAGTTCTGCTAGTGTGTAGTTTTTAATATGATTTTTGTGGATTGATTTGATTTCATTTTCTATTTTTAAAAATTCAAAAACCACCAAAAATAGCCCTAATTGCCTCACAAAATTTATAAAATTTCGAAAAATAGTTTAAAATTCCATAAAAATTCATGTGTGTGCCTTTTTATAGATTTTATATTCAATTTTAATTTTGTTTGAAAATTCATTATAAAAGCCTTAAAAATGACAAAACAATCGAAATCATATAAAACCAAGATAAAATAAAAAATGTGATTTCAATTTCTGTACTTAGCTTTAAATCTCTAGTTTATCATAAAATTGCTAACCATGACATTGGGGCACTTTAGTTATTTTTAATTTGCGATTTGCTCTTGTCTGTGCACTTTTTTGAGTTTTGAGCCTTGTTTGATTTTTTATAAAATCATAAAAATATTAGAAAAATCTAGAAAAATTAATAAAAACACTTTAAAAATCAGAAAACACAAAAATTTGCCTTTAGTTTATTTTTCTGAGCATTTTTATCTGTTTAAAAAATTACAAAAAGAGTGGTGTCTGTGTTTTAAGTATTTGTGCTTTCTTGACTTTATTTGAAAGTTAAAATTTAAAAAAAAACACTAAAAATATTTCATTTTTGAAATTTTACTACTTACTTTTTAATCGTGCTCCTTGTGTTTGACCTTGGTGGTTATACCAGGTAAATAAAAATAACAAACCGATGACATCTCATTGCTTGATTTCCTTTAGTGTTTGATTTTTCTTGTGACTGATTTGATTGATTAGGGACAACGACATTTGCATTTATTTCCACCTTAGTCGATCTGAAAGACGTGCCAACATCTACTCTAAGTATCCTCCCATATAGTTACCTTCATCGTCACCTCCTTGGTGGAAGTGAGGTCCACGGTAGACAAACGATCTTGTACATCCTATCTCGTGCCACACATGAACTTCTGCAAGTTCTCCCATGGGTACGCTATAGTGGCAAGAGAGTGGCATAAAAGCTTTGTATAACATATAAGGTATCCATGAGCTATCATGGAGCCCTTTATCGTCGCTGCAAACTCTCTCCTCTACTCCTCTACCTAGTGGTCGGAGTAGAACTCCTCGCGGAACTCATCAACAAAAACATCCCAAGTATTAGGCTCAGTAAGATGTTCCATGATGGCATGCCACCAACCCTCTGCATATCCAGCTAGTGAAAACTCTACAGAGGTAAGCTAACTGTCAGCTGGAGCGTGTATGATCTGTATCTCCTTGGATGCATGGTCCATCTATAATTTTGCATCAATTGGCATAGTAGTTCCAAAGAAACATGACTCATGAGACCTCTGGTAAGCAATATATGTAGTATGATGCCTTTGTAATGCATTAACATCATCCTCCTCCGTCTCAAGAGAGAGTGAAGGATGTACACTATACTCGCCATCCTAGGATGGAGGGTAAGTGGAATCCTCATGATGTTGATAGGTTTGCATGCCATATACGACATCATCGATCATGCTTACTATTGGGCCACATCAAAGCCCACTCACTCGAGGGAGCATGGTTCTGTAAGCAAACCATGATATCAGTTATGGTCTTTTACTTAGAGAGACATGGACATGATTATATCATGCTAATTATGTTATTTTCCTTGGACTCATGCCACAATTAAAAAACCATAGCCACTATATGTGTTTTGATATGGATGAGAATCTGATGTTTATGAGAAGGATGGAGTATCAATGCTCTTATACCAAAGTATCACATAACCACCGATCATAATACTGTGGTCCAGCAAACACCACATTCACATTCAGAACATGCACATTTCAACAAATGTATCTATTGTATGAAATAAACAAATAAGAAAATGAATTACAAAGCACAATTCATTTTCATTAAACATGATATACCAACAAGATATCAATAGCATTATGCCAACAATATGTACAAAACATAAAGTTGTTCATCAAAGTGGGTACAAAAACTATCTTTCAAAAGTACAAAAGCATGAGTCAAAAACTACTACAAATCATACCATCAAAATATGCACCACGAATGTCTGTAAAACTCCACAATAATGGAACCACGCTCTATTGTGGCAGCGAATCCTACGAACCTGTTGGATTACACAAATAAGGGTACGTTATAAGCAAAGTTGGCCAGTACGTATATATATCTAAAAGATAAGTAAAACAACTTATAACTGAGTAAAAGTACAAATCAATGTAACTACTGAACTTAAACAAGTACACGTGAATGTGGTTGTCACTCTCAGTAGTAAAGGCGATAAGTGGAATCTTACTCTTAGACTACTATTAGTTTTTAAGCTTATTATTTCCTCTAATGCTTTCCAATACAACTGTTACTAAAAGAAAAAGTCTTTGGTCTTAACCACGAGGGTCTCACACTATGCCTCCAAGATACATAATATCTTAGGGTTGGAGTCATAGTATGCAAAAATAGATGCATCCTACCTATGTTCCAAATACTTTCCTTTACTAACCTTCCCACTTCCTTTCTAATTTATCATTCTCATTTATTTATAGTTCTCTTGACTTCCATAATTAATAACATTTCATTTGAGTATATCTGATGTTCATCATGATTCCTTTTCAAATAATATAATACTAGCACAATAAACTGATCGAAGCAACTCATTTGGAAAGCACTACGTGTCGTCAAGGGCATTCAACAATAGGCACAATCCAAGTAAGAGTTGGATATAAGATATGATTTTAATCTGAAATTATAGTTGGATCTACGACCACCTTTCATTTTTCTCCGGATACATTGTAAACTGGTAAGAACACCTCCTTCTCTAACCACTTCTTGGAATTCCTCTCATATAATCGAGATGAGTAACCAACTCGAGTGATCAACCCTCATTAGCCCCTCGTGTTAATCATATGACGCAAAGTTAATACTAGACTACCATGTGCCCATCTCAGAAGGCGATGTCTCACTGCAACCCAACAAGAACCTTAGGGCAATGTCGAGAATTGTGTGTCACCCAATCAACACAACTAGGATCCCGGCCATATAATCTTCTACTCAGGACCCCAAGGTTGATAGTCCATTCCTTGCCGGGATCTACTCCGCCACCCATGGCGACACTGGAACTTCACCTTACACACAATAACCATCAACACTGGAGAACTCCTCGGCTATGGAAACCATCAAAGCGCAAAGCATGCGAGTAAGAGCTCCAACCGTGGGACAACCAACTATCAAAGAGATTCATAACAGTAAGATTTAGAGTTAGATAACATATTGATCATGGACTTTTCTACTTAGATTACGAACTCATTTCTTATTCACTTGGATTGAGGTCATCTATCCTGACTTTGAGTTTAGTTTCATGGGTTCTCATTCTCATTGTAGTTAGGAAATTAATTAATACATATGATCATCATTCATTAAGGGCAATGATTCAATTCGCTGATTTCTTGCATGTTATTTCCATACTACAAGTATTGATCCCTTGACGACCAAGATTTGTTGATCACATGGATAAATTGGTCGACCGAGATTTGTTGATCACATGGATAAATTGGTCGATCATACATGATCGATCAACCACAATCACTTGGTATGGTAGATCAATGTCCTAATTTTCTCCCCTTTTTTATTAACTTGAGTCCAGCTCAACCATTTTAGCATAACTTCATCTCCATGAGTCGCTTGCATGTTTAAACTACATTATTTACTTTAATTTCTTGACTGTAATTAATTAATGTCTGATCTAATCAGTATTGATCGATCATGACCATTATAGCAGTAGATCATCAGTACTGATCGATCATGGCAAACGACATGACCAATCATACTATTTGCATGGTTGATCATAGACATGAACAATGAGCTAATGCTCCGATTTCCATGCTAATTTTTCTTCTCTAAATCCAAAACTAATCACATGCATAGATAGAGCCTAACTTAAGGATAAATCTAACATTTAATCACATTTTTCTAACCAACAGATCTTACGGAAATCTCAATTTAAGGTGACGATAAGAGAGAGAAAGTCCAACTTGCATGTGCCATTTAGGATGATCCGGACCACTAATTGACGTGAAAATAGTGAATATAGGGATTTAGGAAGAATATGCGACCCAATAGCAAGGCGGGAAATTGAAATCCTTAAAATCTCCTCCACCCGAAAATAAGTGATTTCGAGGTGCCTCGTGTAAAAATGAATGCGAACATGGCATGGACCTCGATGTGCTCTTCGAAATGGAGTCTTCCGATCACCATCGGAAGTCGGCGATCACAGAGGAGGTGACGCTCCGACGAGCTCTAGGGTGAAGCTCCAACGATGGGTGTGAATAAAGCGACTAAGTGATTCAACCACTTAGACTTTATATAGGCTCAAGTTCACGGCTCAGAAGCCATAAACCATTGTATTCATGCGTTTTGCATACGGTGTCCGTTTTCTATGTTCTTGTACTCATTGGAAAAGTCTCGAATATCTAATTTGCCTAAGATCCATTTTGACCATATATTTGGCTTATAGGTGAGGAAATTAAACTACATTGAGTTTTCCTCCTGTATCATGCAAGAATTAAATTGAGTTTAATTATGATTTAAGTGAGCTTCGAAGTTAATTCATTTAGGAACTCGTTTGATTTCAATCATAAATTGTTAGATACATCTCTTAAGTATTTCGTTAGTGCATTGTGTATGACCCTAGACCATAGTAGATATTTTTAAATTGATTGAACATTTAATTTAGAAGTTACTTTATGTGATGCTTGTTCTTATGCATGTTCTTCTCATTCACACACACAAACAAACATATAAAAATTATAAAAATAATTCATGCACCCATTATGTTGTGCACTCTTGACTGACCTGGGTACACATAAGATTTCACTTAATATTACGTATATGAACTATGATTAGATAAATTAATAAGCTCAAGTCCTTATGTTTAACCATGGACTTATCGAGGATAAATTAAACATCGGTACCTTCACAGGATTCAATTATTGTAGTTCTGACTAATTGTCTTAGGTTCATATTACGACAAGATGAAATTAACATAGTTAAAAGATGGTTCATCAGATGACACCACTGTCGAGGACACATCTATATTAGATTTATTTAATTAGGCTAGATATCCAATTAAGTGATTTTTAGTTATTTTAGGTCAAATTGTTTGTATTGACTTGTTTTCTTTTTTTGACTTTGTTATCATTATTCTTCGTGTACACGATTTATTAATTTAATCTCTTTTATAACAATATAATCCCATGTTTTTGTGATAGGGCCCACGATACTGAGAGACCGAGGTGACGTGGAGGCGAGGAGCTTGGAGCTCCAGCTGAAAAGGAATTCACAACCGTTAGCTTCGAAGAGAGATAGGTTAATTTAGTTGTAGCTTATATTAATCTATGTAATTAATTATAATTGTAATTAATTTGTAAAATTAATTGCTTATTTAAAGTGACTCTTGATTAAGAGCTCGCATGTATAATAGAGTCATTTCTAACTTTCTAATTTGTGATGTGTCAAGACTTGTTTCATCCTCTTGAGGGTGCAGCTCAACTTCAGTGACATAACATAGGATCAGACACACAATTAGATTTCTATCTAGGTCATTATGCTTGTGTTTATCATAATTTAGACCACATTAACACATCTCAAGATTCACTCATCTTAAGATTCATAATTAGATGCACATAACTACGTTCAACTTAGCCCAAACTAAAATCAAATTCTTTCTCATTAATAGAACAGTTATGTTATAAGTGTGGCTTTTCGACTTACATCATATAGATTAGACTTAACCTAGGTACACATTAGGTTTAACTTAACATTAGATATTTGAAATCTGATTAGATAAATTAATAAGCTCATGTCCTTATGTTTGACCACGGTATCTAGGGTAAATTAAACCTCGATCCCTTCGTAGAGATTTAATTATCGAGGTTCTGACTAATTGTCTTAGGTTCATATTACAACGAAATTAAATTAACATAGCTGAAAGATGGTTCATCAACTTGTAGGTCTGTATTGATGGAATCCCCTCCTGCATTCGATGTATATAACAGAAATGTTGTGATCGTATTGTACACCAATGGCTTCAATTCACATGACCATGAAAAAGACTACTTACGCCGCCAGTTATTATCACTACATGTAACTTACTACTGTGATTGCTCTTTAAAAAGCCGTACATGTTCTTAACTTTCGCGTGTTTGGATCAATACCTTCCAAAAAATATTTGGATGTATATATTCAACCATTGATCGGTGAATTGCGATTTAGTGGAGATAGTTAGGAAACATATGATGTTTCCAGCTAATAAGTTTCATATGAGAGTTATGTTATGGTGAACCATCATTTTTTTATGCTTATAGGATATTTGGTTATGAATTTCATATAAGTTTTCCCTACGTCTTTTGATATTTATATGTAATAATAACTATTAATCACTAAAGCAATACCTTCTATACTTGGAAATGCACAACAAATGATATATTCAATGCTACACTTCTTGCAGTGTTTCTTAAACAATAGTTATTCATTGCATTTCATGATTTTTTTATTCATATCATATCTAAGTAAACAATGAAAAATTACTAAGAAGAAAGGAAATAGATAACGGTCATAGTGCGTATAATATAGCAACAAGTATGTACTCATTGTGAACTTCAAAGTATAAAGATAGATTTGCAATGAATAACATTTATATTTATATATTTTAGGTCAGAAGATATAGCAAATACTTCCAGAATATTCGGTGCTATAGATTAATCTTTCGCTATAAAATAAATCTTGTACTAGTAGATTTACTGTAAACGGAATTCAAGTCATACAAAATATTATGCTTCTTTAATTTTGTTTCATTTTGAAGAAATATACACTAATTTTGTTATGTAGTATAATAAACTAAATACTATTATGAGTAATTGTAATCATAAAAAATATGGGTTATAATATGTAAGTATGGAAGCTAGAGGATTCTAATTATTGGATTCTCATCCAATGGATGAATTAAACATGAGAGAAGACTTATCATGATCACTAATTAGATAATGATGGAGGGTGGAGGCTTCTCCATATGGAACATGTGGGTAAAAGGAAATTGTTTCATCAACATGGGACATGCAATGTGGGGGAGAGTAAGTGAGATAAGGAGTTTCATTAGATGCAAGATGGGTGTCATTAGATGCAAGATGGGTGACTCACACTCTTCAACATGACAATTTATTTTGGACAAAGAAGAGCGCTTCACATATGCATTTGATATTAACTTGCTTAAAGTGAATTGATGACAACCATTAGATCTCATCCAAGAATTCATTTTGAGCCACTTAAGAGAGGTGATTGGGTCCATTAGATGGGAAGATGCGATTGAGATTAGATCAAGGGAACATAGTGGTACGCAACTTTGATGGTCATTGGAATAATGATCGAATGCAATGCATTTGCAACTACAAATGTAGGCATAATGAGTGAATAGTGGTAGATTAATCTCATTCACAAATTGTGACTCCAAATAGATGCACATCATGTAGTCGTACAATACTAATTATATATAGTACAACTATATTTTAATCACACGGTAGTCACATAATAGTCATTTATGTATCCTAAGATGCCATCTTAAACGCGAGATAGTGACTACATTGGCCACACATAGTGTTGGACATGTAACTGCAAACATGATTTCTGATAAAATAAAGGAAACGACATGTTCAACAGTTCCTTTCTAAACTTGTTATAGAATTGAAATCCATATCCACATTCAAACATAAAAAAATAGAAGTTGATTTATCAAAAGGAAAAGAAGTCAAGGATATAAGTTTAAAGTTAATAATATACAAGTTTAAAAAAAACTCATTTCCATCTATCAGAAGTAATTTGTTCATTCCCTTGTTTTTTTTGTCCTGTTCACTGATACCATTGTCGTTCTGATTGCAAGTAATCGTCCCACCTGCTCCACGATACTTCTCCTTGCAATCTTTTCAAACACTATCATTGTTGTCATCCTTATCTTCATCATTAACATCATCGTTGTCATCCTCGCCATCATACATTCATTTTTTTTCTTAAAAGGAAAAAATCAGCTATTTTTACTCAAAATGTTATTATACAAAATAAGAGAGATAATTTAAGGTAATTGAAGCTTCTCATTTGCAGATTGCTTGCTTGTCGGCAATTAATCTAGAATATTTACTATTTGTCTTTTATTTTGTGTTAGTTGAATAAAGTATAACTTGGTTATAATATTTGGATGGACTACATAGGCATTTGTAGCGAATCAAAAGTGTTATCCTCCCAATGCATACCTTCTCTTAGGATCAACTTGTTGGTGATTGAGGATCACCTACCATAACTTAACATCTATTGGCAAATGTTTGTTCACAGACATAAATTCATACTTGGCATTTAAGGGTCCAAGTAACGATCATATCAAATATATCAATTAATAACTATATAGAATGCACGTGTTTACATGTAAGTGTTAATAAACTTAATTTCGCGAACGGTGCATCAAATCTAGACCACATATTTCTACATATTGGATATTCACCCACCAGTCATGCACATATTCTGGAAATTGTAACGGTGAATAGATATGTATAAATTATTTATATTGATAACTAAATTATACATCAGTACATACCATTTCATCCCTTACATTTTCAAAACTCCTGAGGTCATAAGTCGATTAAATCTCTTGCATTCATCTCTTTGTCCCGTTTGTAATCCTTAAGAAATCATCACAAGCATATAAATCACATTAGCAACTTCCTATAATTAGGATTCAAATCAATGTATATGAATTTATCTCAATATTTGACAGTTTTATACAGGGGATTTTTACACCTATAACTTTGAGTAATTTCGTAATTACAATCATAATCCTACATAATCGTGAATTACATGAGAAACCCAGAGTAATGCTTAACTCTTACATAACATAACCATGTGTTATGTTCTATTTAAGATGCATGTTATAGTTGACGGTTTCCGTTAGAAAAAGTTAAAATTGCCCCCAAAAACTCAACCTTATTTGCAAATCAAGCCCTATATCTCTCTTCCTTGATGCGTGCAGGTCAACAGATTTGAGAAACCATCCTCTTCCTTTACATCACCTGCAGGACCTAAGCAACTTACAACATCTGCATCATGACGAGCTTCGTTAGATCACAAACTAAGATTATCATCGATCCATCCTAAGAACGAAGAACCACTATGAACATCGAAGATCCATCCGGTATCTCTGCTGAATCTGAGCTCGAAGTCCACCTCCTGAGAAGATCAGTCATCAGGAGGGGGTGGGGGCGGCGGTTGGCCTCGGAGGGGAGGCGGTAGGCCTTGAAGGAGAGAGGTGGTGGGTCTGGAGGGAGGGGTGGGGGTCTAGAGGGGAGGAGGAGGGTTGAGGGAGGGGGTGGCGTGCCTGGAAGAGTGAGCCTGCACGAGGCCAACATCTGCCTCCTCAAAGCCCGCGACATTATGAGTCCACCATCCTCAACCTCCTCGCCTCCTGTCTGCATTCCCTTACCAGTTCCCCACCCAAATTCGTCGCAGCGGTGGAGCAACTTGAGGAACTCTACGTGCAGTTCGTTCAGCCTAGTAGTTGGCTTAGTGGCCTATATGTCCACCGACACATTGCGTAAGAAATTGGAGCTCTACATGGATCTTGGATGGTCAGAGGAGGAGTTGCTGACGATGCTCAGGAGGTTTCCCATGTGCCTTAGCGGGTCGGATGAGGTCCTCAGGAGGAAGGTGTAATACTTCAGGGAGAGGATCTAGTGGGGCCCAGGGTCTCTCCACCGGAAACATGTGTTGCTGCTGATGAACTTGGAGAAGAGGATCATCCCACGGACCACGATGCTCAAGATGCTCATGTTGAAGGGCCTGATAAAGTAGAAGACATAGTCAATGAGAAAGTTCATGGTCGGAGATGAGAGTTTTTACGAGAATTTTGTCATGAAGAATGTAAAGGATGTTCCGGATATCAAGATGGCCTACCGCATGGAGATCGAATTCTGCAGATGGGACTGGTTGAAGGATGAGTGGTCCTCCTTCTAGGATCATAGCCCCCTACTTCAAGCCCTCCCCCTCCCGTCTAGCCCCCCCCCCCCTAAAAATAATCCCTCAAGCTCTCCCCCTCCCCTCCAGGATGTCCTGGAGGTGGTGGGGGCGTTGGTGGCTAGCCTGGAGGTAGGGGACAACTGGCATGGAGGGATGGGACAATTGGCCAAGGGGAGGGTTTTTTTTATTTGCCATTGGATACCATGGGTTATATTAACCCAAGAGTATGGTTGGATTATATTAACCCAATAGTATGGTTGGGTTAACTACAAAATTAATGGAAGGTTATAGATTTGAGGCAAAGGGATTATCCACGTTTCTCGTGTAATTCACGATTATGCAGGGTTATGATTGTAGTCAGGGTTATGGATGTAAAAATCACTTTATATAAACACATACCTAGGGTGTAACCGTACTAGATCATAACCAATCACGACTTAGAAGCCTATAAAGTGCATCCTTCGTCATCCTATAAATAGTTTTAGGAACTTGATCCATTGTTAATTGGACAAGGACATTGTAGTTTTCTCTCTTATATGACTAGGAGGGATGGAGAACATGTTCGATACGTTTAAATTAAAAATACTTAAATTTAAAATGGTATATAAATGAACGTAAGTTAGATATTAATTTCTAGTCACCTCTGAGATTCTCTCGTCATCATATGGAAGAGTATGGGGCAATCTATCTTTAAACAATCCTACAAAGCATTTTAGGCCTAGGGGGAGCCTAAAGTAATTATTTTTCTAAAAACATTTTAAATCGATTTAACAAGATATATATATCATCTAGTTTTTAAGGAATAAAAAAATACATACTATTACTCTACCTATATATATAACACAATTTTGATTTTCAAAATACTACTATTTATTAATTTTCAAAAATTTAAACCATAAAAAATGAAAATTAGATTTAAAATTTTATTAGAAATCATATATTTATTGAAAAATTGCAGATTAATATATTTTCCCAAAAAATACAAAAAATATATTATACAGGTCTTAATATCATGAAGTATTAAAATACTTATAAAAACTGCACTAAAAATATCAAACTAAGAAAAAATAACAAAAATAATAGAATTATATATATATATATATTACCAGATTATCTTGACATAAAAAATTCCTTCTTGTTTGTCATTTTTATGGCAATAAAAACCTATGTTTTTTCCTTATTTTTTTAATCCAAAAAAGAGGGACACACACGTTGGTGTCCCTTCCAATATAATAATTGAAAAAGGATCAAAACAACTAGGACTCTCCTCGAGTCCGAGCAAAGTGGATTACATTTTCAACATAAAACGTCTCTTCACGAAAAATCACACCGTTTCTAGCAAGCCACAAGGCCCATAAGCCCGCAATTGGCATTAATCTCTTGGCATTTGGACGTAATCTAGAGTTGAGGAGAGATTCTCATAAAGATGACATGTTACTAAGATCAACCCAAGCCACAACTAACTTCGGCCAGAAATCTTTTGTCTTATTGCAACCCAAAAACAGGTGTTTAGCAGATTCCAATGTTGAACTGCAAAGAATACAAGAGTTATCATCAGAGTGAAAGATGCGGGCACACCTCTCCCTGGTGAGCAATTTCACATGTCTCAGAAGCCATATGAATACTCTACTACATGCCGGAACTCTCCACTCCCAAATCACCCTACAATCTCTAACAAGGTCCTCTTATATTATAAATTATTTTTAAAGAATATTTGTTAAAGTGAGATAAAAAATTATAAAATGCTATAATAACAATATAGAGAACACATACTTGTATATACAACCTAAAAGGTTTTTCAAATCTTAATTTTGTTCATTTTGTGCCTATTTTTGAAAATAAAAATGAGCTTTTTGATGTTTGCATCTTAATTAATTATCAAAATTAAGGAATATTCCCAAAAATAATTAAAGCATGCAAAATCTAAAAAATAAAATAAATTAAAAATATAAATATGAAAAATAAAATATAAAATCCTTAGAAATAAATAGGCTGTATTTATATAATTTTATACATAGGTATAGCTAAACTACAAAAACAACATAAAAATCAAAACAAAAAAAATTGTGAAAAAGATAACCAAAATACCCAAAAGCATAAGGAAAACAAAAAAATCGATGTTTGTATCACTGTGTCATTACAGAAAGATACGTTATTGAGTTTGAGCTTTAAGACTTACTCAAATAAAATACACAAAATAACATTATTATTTTGATAATTAGTCAATTCCACACTACTACACTAGACTTAGCCAATCGTTAACATCAATTGACTCCCACTATCACACTTTCATATGACCTATTCTCCTTAGAATTCGGCCATTTGTTTGACTCCTAAGCTTTGTATTTGTTTACAACGGACATGATATTCGTATCAGAATTGAAGGATTAAAGGCAGCTTTGCTATAATTAATATCTGCAAGTACATAAATATGGTTGAACAATGATTTCTTAAAGCATAATGTTGAAGTGAGGCATTCATCTCTTCTAACTTTAAATCATATCATACTAACAAGATTCTTATGTAGATCACGGATAAAACCCTGCACCAAGCGAGTTTAGTTTAACGGGATGTCCGTCTATAGATGTCTCATGGGCCTATTTGGTACTGGGTTACGTTGAGGTATCCTCTTGTGAATAATAGTTCTTTGAATTGTTGGAAAGGTTTGAGAGGATTGGAGTGATAAATGCGATGCGATGCGACATTAATTATTGTTATATTAGTTTTTTAATGATTATAATATAATTTTTATGTTAATTTTTTATTTGAACGTGATTAAAAAATATTATAACAAAAAATTATACGGTACATACAACTAATTCCAACCCAGAAATACATAGATAGAGCAGAAGGTATGTCAAGTTATCCCAAAGTAACCTGACAAAACGAGCTCTAATGAACGAATGGCTTTTGATTCAAATAGTTTTCCATAAACGTAAACGAACGGAGGCACGAATCGTGTATAGGGATATGTTTTTTCTCAACGAATCCAATAGTAGCAACTAACGGTCAAATGACAAAGGTTGGGTCGGTAGTTGAAGTTTTGGTGAGTTTGGTCTGTTTCACACAGCTTTCTTAATCATCTACCCAATTTTGTTGTCTTTTGACAGCACTGCATCATATTCAGAAGACCTACTATTTTCCTGACCTATATTTGAAGTAGAAAAGTTTCTTATAATGAGCTTAATAAAACAAAGATAAATTACACAAAAGTTCATGAACTATACACCCGATTTCAATGGTATGTTTGAACTTGGAATGATTACAATGCGATATCTAATTTTTAATATTTGTCTCAATGTGGTTTTGAACTGTTGTTATTTAAGGTTAGGAAGATCAAATGATCAACTAAATTTCACCTGTCAATGACCACATTGAGACAAATCATAAAGATCGAATACCATTGTTAATGTAATTCAGGTGAATAATTCAAGAACTTTTGTGTAATTTACTTTGAAATCAAGGTGTAATCACGAGCATCATAATTTTATTTCACACAACATGATAAGTATATGAATGTTTAGTTACTCTCCATGTTGAAGTCCTTTGAAGTCATGATAAAAAATTGAGACCCTATGGTAGTTATACAATAGTGTCTGGGGCTAAAATGAAAGCGCAAGTGGAAACATGGGTTCTTCACGAGTATAACCCATAGGAAGAAAAAAGCTTCAAGAGTTGCCCATGCTTATACAACTTCCCACGTCTGACATCCATGTAGATAGATATATGCCACTAATGCAACAAGAAGAGATATTGGAAGTATGGCGTGCAGACTAGAAAAGGGCACGAGTGAACTGTCAACATATTTCATACTATTATTCATCATTATTGAAACCAATATACTAGATGGATTAGATGATAGTTGGATTATTGTATTTAGATCCTCTACCCAAACTTGCAATGTGTGGCATTTGTTTCTAGAAAATTAAAAATCTGGATCTAAAGAGGAGATAGTTATCCACATGGAATCCAATACAATTGTTGCAAATATCACCATTAAAATCCATAGACTTCCATTTTTCAGTTAACTATCATACATATTTGAACAAATTTAATAATGTATTCCTAATCTTGGTAGACATAAATATTTTTTCTGAGAAAAATATCATAAAAAGTTATAGAAAATTTATTTGAGAAATTTTTCTAACTTTTGGTAGACTTTGTTAATTACACATAAATGAATGTGTCATGTACTAGTATCGGAAATCAAAGCTTAAAGATAAAAAGAGAATGGGGGAACATTTAACGATGATCCGGCAGCAAAGATTTTGACATGTGTCCGATGATGAGATCAATTGATTGGTAAAAAATAGACCTTTAGATTTCTAGAAGTTCAAGATTTACCAACTAGAAAACATTATACTCGAGGTAAAATATCTACAATACCTTTTCCTAGAAAGGTATAAGATGTAAAGGTATTTGAAGCTACGATTTTAGATGTGCTAAACAAGGATTCTTAGCGTCATTGTGCGTACACATGAAAACTAAGGGATTTCAGATAATTTTTTATTCGACTACAAGCTAAGATATATCAAATAATATATAGGACAAATAGAAGGCGTGATGGAGCCGAAGCTCCTTGATGTCGGTGGTGAACGAGGGCTGGAGCTCTGCTCTGATTCAGGTCTAGGGATCAAAGCCCCGGGTTGGGTTCTTTCTCATTGTTGGAGCCGAAGCTCCCGATTTAGGTTCCTTGATCTAGAGCTCGAAGCTCTGGTGATGGGTTTATTTAAAGGAGGAGAGGAGCTCCAAGCTCCTCTGATAGAGTTCATTTTTTCTCGATCTCCGCCCTTCCCTATTTGTAGGTGTAGTCGAGGGAGGGGAGGGGGCACGGGCACCACCCATGCATGAGGAGGAAGAAGTTGGTTGACGCCAACCCCTTGGGTGCTTACGTCAACACCCTAATTTGTTTTATTTTGCAAATGAAGAGGAGAGAGAATTGGTAGCCTCTTTGGGTCTTTTATGAAGTAGACTTAAAAAATAAAAAAAAGAAAAATAATTAGAAACTCCAATATGGTCTTGGAGCCCATATTTACTAAAAACTTAATTAATACATTTTTCTTCTTTTCTTTGATTTAATTTGTAAGAAATGTTATGCAGTTTTTAGATGATTTTGAATACAATAAGCATAAAACTTATGAAGTGAACATTATGTGTGACTTTGAGAAAAATGCATGGACTAAATATAGAAATTTGATCAAAAATGTATAAATGACATGATAAATCACCGAATCATCAATATTATATATCTCATATATACTTATTTATATGGTCTGATCAATACTGTATCACAAATGGACATCTATGTACTTTTATTAATGACCATTCATGGTATGGTTTTGTCTTTACGTGATATATCTGAAAACTTTGATAAGTTCAAAGAATTAATATCTTTGGATGACCAAACATTAAGGAATATGATGAGAATTTGACTTAACCGAGGTGGTGAGTTTAAAGAATATGCCTAAATGAGAAGGGAATCATTTTCAATCTCACTCTTCTAAGGACTCCTCAACTCAATGAAGTTATAGAAAGATGCAACTAAATCATGTTGGACATGGTGAGATTAATAATAAGTAAAGAATAACTACCTATTAGTTTACGAGGACAAGCAGATAAAAATGTAGCATATCTGTAACTAAACCCGCACATGAGCTTAGGTTTGGAACCAAGTCATGTGTTAGACACTTGAGAATTTGGATTTGTTTGATCCATACTTTAATCACGGATGCGAGCAAGTTGGAATCTCGCACTAGAGATTCATTGTGCATGTAAATGATGTTCGCGTACCTACTTTATGATCGAGGATCGAATGTATTTGTTTATAGAGATGTAAAAATGCTTAGAGGATAAATTCTTTAAAAGCCAAAGACCACAATGAAACATAGTAACTTATCGAGTCTAGTGAGGTTGTTATAGTCCCAACACTAGAAACTGAGGAGTTGATAGAGGATGAAACTCCTATACCTCTAAGAAAGAGTTCTAGAATGGTAATACTACCTAACAAGCATACATTCCATATTGTTAGAATTGTCTAATGATGATCATATTTCATTTGATGAAGCACTAATGAATCATACCACAAAAAGATGGATCAAATCGATGAAGTCTGAAATAGATTTTATACACAAGAATGGTGTATAAACTCTCAAGGATCCACTTAAGGGGGTAAAAATTGGATGGGCATAAATGGATCTTTAAGAGGGCACCTGATGAGAAGGTAGAGACCTTTAAAGCATGATTCATGACCAAGAGCTATACATACAGAGAAGGCATCATATATGATGAGATATTCTCTCCCATGATCATGCTTAAAATCCATCACCATATTGCTAGCTATAGGATACACACTTGATCTATGACATTTGGAAGATAGATGTTAAAATCATATTCCTCAATGGATTTCTCAAGGAGAAAAATAAAGAGGAATGCAAAGCGTGCAAATCGAAGGAATCAATCCAAGGACCAAAGAAAGCTTCTCATAGTTGGAAGATCATATTTGATGAACCCATGAAGAGTTTATGATTGTATCATACCTTTGAGATGAAAGATATCGAGGATGCCTCTTGCATCTTTAGTTTGAAAATGTTCAGAAATAGAGAAAAGGAAGTACTGGATTGATGAATCAGGGATCCATCGACCTTATTCTTGTATTTTCTGCTAAAATCCTTAACAAATACATGTAAATATTGGTTAATGTTAACTCTGACAATTCATACTTTATTAATAAAACAATGAAACAAACATCAAAAGGTCATAAAAAGAATTATAAGATAGAGAAGAAAGAAGAAAGAAACTAAGGTTGTAAATATATATGTACAAACTTAGGATATAATCCAGAGACCGAGTCAATACTGACTTGGTCGACTAACCAAAAAGTAGCGAGAGAAGAAATAACAAAAAATCACAAAAAGAACTAATTTTGTATATAAAATTATCAACTGTTCACAATATTACATCTATTTTTTCAGATCATGTGTGCATATATTTTGTAGCACCCCAAACATAGTACTGCAGTACTCCAAGGATCCTTTTGCAGAGGATCCCTGTAGTACTGATGGAGGACATAGGATTGTGGTTTTTTTTCTCTCTCACATTAGAACAAGGATCCTCTCGAGTGCCTTTATTACTCAACACATGTATCTTTTTGGTTTGTTGATCAATGTATCCGTCAAAAGAGTTTGTAGTCGTCTGCACTTATTTTCATGGGGGTACATTGGGGTGTGTCTCTTTTGAGTATCTAAGATACCTTCAACACCCTGATTTGTATCACTATACGAGGTAGAGTCCTTTTTGGGTGCTAGCCCGACTCCTTCGTCCTAATAGCAATTGGTCCAATTGGATATTTTGAAATGGTTCTGAGCACTCGTCTTTGGTGGAAGCTCATTGAATTTGTATTTGTAATGATAGAGCTTTTCTTTGTATGAGAGGACTTCTCTCAAAATTTATTTCATTGATTTTAGCTAGCTCCACTGCTTTTACCAAGAGTTGACGTACATTGATCAATAGTTATTTAAGTTTCATCATACCCCGACACATAGGTAAATATCAAGTAATAGTATGGGAACTTGTTCACATATTGGCTAAGGTTTTGCTGACACTCAGGTTTCTTAAAACCTTCATTGACTTTATCTCATCCTCGAGCATCATTCAATCGGGTCTAAACTCAAATCTCAAGTTCTAATTCCTCAAGTGATAACTCAACTCATCTCATCAATCATGCAGCTGTGAAAGTGTTGTGTTGATCAAATTCTTTAGATGATAGAGATGAAGAGTGCAATATAGCGCTCAAAATTTTCAAACTAGGAAAGTGTGGATTACTAAATTCAAAAACCCTAATGACTAAGGCTGGTTAACTCAAACTCTCAAACTCTCAAGATCTCAGACACCAAGTGTTCTCAAATCCTTAAGCCTTGAGTGATGGTGAATTGTGTCAGGAATAAACCAACTCCAGAGTTAGTGATTTTTTTATGATTTTTTAGTTTTGCAATTTTAATGAGATTTTTTAATCTCAAGAGAAATAATGACTGGTCCAAGCTCATATGAATAGTTGCATCCATTTTCAGCCAGTATGGGTGTAAGTACGGACCGTTAGATGGCTACCTGTATTACTTTAAGACGGTGCCATTCGCATTGTCTTTAACCACCCACTCTGCTAAGGGAGACCATAGTTCCCTTACTGATAAATGATTATTCATTTCTAAGCTTGGTATTCAGAATCACTGCACAAAAAAATTAATTTTTCAGATTTTATGGAATTTTTAATAGGATAAAATAAATTTATAAAATAGTTAGTCCCTCATTTTTTCAAAACATTTTTACAATAATTTTACAAAAATCAGTTCGCAAGAATACTTAAACCATAGCCCAAAAAAGTTTGAAAAATGTCAAAATGCAAGTTTTTTTTGACTCAAAATGCAAGTTATGGCTAAAGTATATATACAATATATATGGTATACCCCCTATACTTACTTCTGTTATGCCCTCATAGCACAAAGTAATATGAAGCCATGACTCAGGTCAAATACAAGGTGATATAGAGAAACTGACTAAGATGCCCCCCTATACTTAGGTCAAAATGACATAATTATAAGAAGACAAGAAGAAGGAACGACTTGGGTCCCCTCCATACTTAGGCTGAAAATAGCCTAAGTATTGTATATGAAATGAGGATGGGATGATCTTAGGTGAATAATCACAATTAGTTACAAGGTTCTCCCTATAGTAAGGCTAAAAAGTAGCCTAAGTATTTTGATGTGGATTTCAGGCTGAGGAACCAGAGATTAGTTAGGTTTATAGGGTGCAGTGGATTTACACATATGGTTGGATGGAGATGGGGGGAGGGGGTAGATCATCTAGGGTAACAGGAGGGTTGGGTAGAGAAGACAATCAAGCTCAACAAAGTAGACAATACCCATTGATTCACCAATACACATATGAAGACCAATAGGTGTTGGTCATTTATCTTATCGATTTTATTGGTGATGTGCATTATGCAAGTTTTAAGCTATGTTTTGGCCACTATCATAGGGATACGTCCTTACCTCTCAACGATAAAAAAACAGCCTGCATATAATGCGGGGTTTTCTCTCCCATAATCCAAGAGTGATTTTTAGACTTTTTATTTCATCAACCTGTATTTTCAGTCCCGATTTTAGCTTTAGATTATCACTTAAGTTTAATGTGAATACATGTCAAACACTCATCGTTTATCGGTCAGTCCCAATTTCCTTTAATATCCTTAAGTGACAAATAAGGAGAAGATCGAGAAAAGCCAATGCATTTTTGAAAACCATGATGCTTGCTTGAGAAAAAACTTACAATGCATCCAGACTTCTTCATGCATTTACATGAATGAATTTAAATTTATTGCTAAATGCATGCAAGTATATGAACACGCAACCTAAAACATGATACTATTAGATATGAAGAAATGAGTTGAGTTTGTCTAAGTAAATCAATTTTTAGTGCTTCTCATTGAATCAAGGATATAAGGTGGATCTCCTAGATTCTTAGTGACAAGCACAAATAATAGGACAATAAAGAAGCACGAAGAGCTGTGTGCCTAATCTTAGGTCGACACTCAAGTGAAGCCTCATCCAGACGAGGGTGAGGCTTCACACACCACACGCAAAGGTTCATGTCCATAATTACATGTGCGAGCCCTCAAATGAGGACCGCTAAAAATGCAAATGATACCTATTTTCTTCTTCTTCTTCTTCTTTTCTAACAGATGCATGAACAAAATGCTAACCAAACTCTTTGAATTCTTCTGAAATTCTTCTGCGGCTATTCACAATGGGAGCTCTCGACTCCACGCCTCCATGGTTCTCAAGCATCCTTAGTCTCCATGGGACCTGCCACAAAAGAAAAATGTCGAATAAATATCAAGAAAAATAATCAACAAATGATGCACTGACAAACAGAATGTGAAGACCTCAATTTCTGAAAATAATCGTGTCAAAAATAACGCAATAAAAGTCAATAAACAAATAGGATGAACCATGTCCCCGAAAACAGTGCCATTTGATGAACGTGAAAAATGTGCCTCTTTAATAATGTCATGTTATTTTAGTGCATAAGACATATTTCGATTCAACAAAGACCACCACTTCGAATATGTGGTGATTATTTTACTAGGTAAGTGTGCCAAGGTCGAACACAAGGACACAAGCCTCCTAGTCTATTCATCAAAAATTACTGATTAAATAATGAACGGTTAAATCTAAAATCTAGGTCTTCATATGCAGACACATTATATACACACAATGATGCCGAGACAAATTAAAATGATGCATGTAATTTTTTATTTGGTTTTAAATGCAATTAAAATGAGATGCATGGTATATAATATGCAATAGATGATTATGAAGAAAATAATATAAAAATATGCCCTAAAATTGTCAAATCATTGAGCAAAAAGTCAAGGGTCAAATTCAGAGAGAAATTCAGCAACGAGAATCAATAATGGCACTATAAATAATGAGAAGAAGACACTATATTTCATCAAAAACTATCGCATTAAAATGAGTGTGAAATCAAAGAATTGAGTATGCCATTAAATAGAGGATAAAACAAGCTTCAAAATGAGATCAAAATCAACTAAATTAGAGTTTGAATGCTCAAGTTATGAATAAAACAGTGCAAGGGAAAAAATGTAATGAAATGCACAAAAAATAAATTGATAAATAATTACAAATAGGTTTATGAAAGACCTATTTCATGTGGGGGTATATTTGCAGTTATCCATGATCGCTAGGGATCCTCTGCAAAATGCCCAGGTGCACATGTGAGTTGCACGCACCTAGATGGACCTTCCTGCAAATGTGAAGACTCTGGAGGGTGTATCTGCAATTAACCCAGCCCGTACGTGTATGGCACGTGCGCGAGCTAGGTTCAGACCCAAGCAATGGCATGAATGCTAGTTTGGGACATGTGTCATATCCCGATGCCTTGGCATCTGCTTGGGATTCACCTAAGCTAGAGGCACGAGGAGATGGCTCTTAGACTGTTCAATCACATCGATTGGATGACATCTACTTTTCCTCATCGGGTTCGTCTCCTCCTCGCACAACGGCTTGAAAGATATGCTCCGACGGCTTTCCTTGAGCTCCATCAAGGGTCTGCTTGTTGGTGAATGGTCAGGGAAACTCGAGGAAGCCCCAGCGATGATCTAGCTTGTTGTGTGTGGGGACTGAGGTGGCTGAAGCGGCACAATGATGTCTGGTAGTCAGAGTTGGAGGAGGAGAACATAGCTGATGTGGAAAGTCTGGCCATTGAAGGATGTACCTGCATGAAGGGTTACATATAGCCAAAGCAGTGCTTGTATGAGGAGTTGTGAGTGAGATGGGGGCTTGAGCGTGGCTAAGTGAGTGGATGCATGGTGGATCCTCTACCTTGAAGGCAAAGAAGGTGGGTCAACGTGAATGGAGGTTCTTACGGAGGGAGAGGGTGATCTGGGCTCTCCGTGAAGGTTGGAGGAGTCTGGTGAAGTTGATGGCGATGTGAATCGAAGGGGAGGGTGATTGTGTGCGACGAATTAATTAAGAGAAAATAAAAGAAGGGGCACAGACGCATACCTGGTGGATCCGAGGAGGAAGAAGTTGGCATGGAAGCTTCAACTAAGGGACAAATTGGTCCTTTGGTCGTTGCTCAGACTTGCGTAGCCACGATGGGGAGCTCAACAACGGCTGGCCGACGTGACAAGGTTGGTGAAGGCCATGGGTCAATACCGGGGTGTTGTTCCATCATGGCCAATCCACATGCCCCTGTCTATCACAGGGAGGTGGGGGATGGCTAGGCCTTGACCCAAGGAGTGGTGAACGAGGTGGGAGTGGGGCGGAGGGGGTGGTCGTGGTGGTGGCCAATATAGGAAGGGGCGCGGGCGGAGCGAGGCGTAATGAATGGGAAGGAGGCGCTTAGAGGAGGAAGAGGGGACTGGACCGTTGGATCGCTCGATCCAATGGTCAGGAGATAGGTGTTCAATAATGGTCGAGATCAGATCTGATGATCTGATCGCTCGACTATTGGAGTGGCGTTGGGGGATGGTGGGGATGAAGCGTGCGCTTCATCCAAGGGTCACAAGAGAAGGGGAGACATGGAGATCAGAGGGCCATTGGATCAGTAATGATCATATGGTCAAGATGAGGGCAGAAGCATGCGGCTCACACTAGATCTGGAGGAATGATTAGACGGTGGAGAGGAGAAGGTAGATGGGTGGTTGACATTGAGGGGGAAAAAGAAGATCCAAGGGCAGCCCGCAAGGCCGGGTGGTGTGCATAGGAAGGGGCCACATGGCAGCTCCAGGGAGCGCAACGTGGCCCAATCATTTATTCAAAAAAACGAAAGAAATAATGGAAATTAGGAAAGAAATAGGAGGAAGTCGGATTAGCAAAAAAATCAAAACATGAAAGTAGATCTCGATGAGATCTACAAGTTTCATTTTGACCAAAAAGTCCGAATATGTCATTTATACAAAGCAATATTTTTGGTAGCATTTTTAATAGGTTAAAACACTTTATTTTTAAGGCTTTGTTATTTTTTGTATTTTAAATTCTTTTTAAGGCTAAGACAAATATTTACAATGTTTAATCTAATTTTTATGGGTTTTAATAATAAAGAAAAATAAAGAAAATATTAGCATTAAATACAATAATTAAGGACTAGTTGTTTAGTGCTAATTATACATGAGTTAATAAAAATTAATAATAATGAATTGATTGTGGTTTTTATTGATTTTTTTAAGCTTGAAGATTATTTTAATATGATATTTCTGAGATTCATCAAGTACCACATCTAGTAATCACAAGGTTGAAGGATATTGAGTATCCTCAAGCGCATCACGGAAGCGTGTCGATCGCATCGTATGCAATCGGAGCAACTAGTCGCACTAGTCGCTAGATGCAGCGGAAATTAAAATTTTTTAAACAAGTGATGAAACCACATGATCACGAGAACACTTCTCGGATCGTTTCATCAAACCACAAGTATAAGGAATACCTCTTGAAGCGTGGTTGCGATCGTGAGATCCCAAAGTAGAGATCCTCCTGTCTCAAGTTCGACCCACGAAGAACGCACTTGCGGGCACGATGATGAGTCGCGTCCTTCCCGCAATCCATGACGAAGATCCAAGCGTCGAAGAAGAAACCGAGAGTCTCTCCTTTCTCAACACAAGATGGACGGCCATCTTTTGGAGGAGAGAAAGAGAGAGGGCGAGAATATGAGAAAGAGAGAGAGAGAGAGTTGCAACCATTTACAACTCTTGATTATGTTCACTTGGAAAGGCTACCCTAGCCCTCCTTTTATACTAGTTTAGGATCCAATGGATCTCAATCCATGGGACACATGGATCCAAGGGCTATGCTTGGTCCATGCTAAATCAATGGCTATGATTGTTGTTGGTTAAAAATAACAACATTAATTTAAATTAAAAAATGTCCGCAGATACTTGGAGAAAAGGACAGGGCGATTGTATTATTCCATGTATAGTGACTTGGATATTGAGATCTTATCTCAAATCCAGATCTTACGAACCTCCCACAGATGCTTGATTAAATCAAGACCGCAAATCCAATCTTCTCATTGAATCTGAATCTCATTCAGATCAATGTCCAACACTTGGACTAAGATCGGATTGCTTCTCTACTGAAAGGAGTCACTAAAATCCAGACCTGTTTCATCACTCCCTCGGAATGGAAGCGTCATGAATATACAATCGTTTATGATCACATCACCCTCAGGTATTCCCAATACCTGTACATCCTGCATACTGGAAGACCCATGGTCAACCCGAAGATCAAGATCTATTTTACACTGTCTTCTTTAGGGTTTGATCACTAAGTTTCTCATTTGATCATTGGGATTTGGTATCGATCATATACTTTCCAAAAGCATATATCATACCTAGGTCTTGATCATATACTTTCCAAAAGTATATATCAAACCTACAAATTCAGTCAAGCTTCCAAAGCAAGACGACCGTGCACGGAATTTGATTCTTCCCAATATCTCATGAGTGAGCTCATGTCTTCCGGTTCAGTAGTGAACCTGTATGATCCCTTTGAGAGATCGTATTACTCATATGCCCTTACATGCACACCAGCGCGCCGGTGTATGGACCTTGGTTAGGTCATCAACCTATTGGTCTGCCAAATGTACATACTCAGACATATAGCAATATATCTGTCTCCGGTCAGAGGATGCGTGCCTATGCTGTGACAGCATTCAACATAGGACTTTGGTTATCTCGATCTCGTTAAGTCAACTCTTTGACCTAACTAATCCGACACCTCCGAATCTCTATTCCTATGCAGAGGACCTGCATCAAGAGGTCGGTCAGATATCAGCCTATGTGAGAAAGATTGCCATCTCCTACTCAGGCTGGAGATCACATCTTAATAATCATTTAACGGTGCTTGATGAGCCCTCAATCTAACCCTTTAGATATTCATCCAAGCACCAGCCTCTATGATTCAATTATTGAATCAACAGCTGTATGATCATTAAGATAGCCATGGTACATAACCCTAATTGTACAGAGGGACCTATTATGCAAATTATTTATTCTTCATTTCAGATCAGGGAATGATATTCGCAATAACAATTATTGCATAATGGCTCGCCGTGGGCTCACATGTCCAACAATCTCCCACTAGCCCAAAGAGCCATTAATGGGCTAATCATTTAAACCCACACTCATGTGACAATCATAAGCTATTTAGAAATAGCTAGGTAAGCTGATCAGTCACTCTGTTCCCGCGAGACTACACCAAGTCCTTTTACGGCACTTGCATATCCCTAGGTAACAGTGCTCGCATCCAATACGAATGTTGCATCTAATGCAACCAATACTCAATCTTGACAAAGAAATTATAGTGTCCTTGACACTATTGCTCAGTAATTCTTATAACCACTATATCCATAATCCTTATCAGAATACCCTTATTCCAGGAGATCACTATCTCTCAAGGTATCCACAGTTAAGACCTTTTAGATCTCTATCTATAAAGTCTTAACTTCTTAAAAATAAGAGATAGAGATCACCATCTCTAAAGCCTTATCATCTTTGAAGATATTGTTATTACTGCAATCAAGTGTTTTATCTTCATAATAGGATTAGTAACAGTTTACTACTCCCACTGCATGGCAGATATCTGGCTTTTATACACATTTAGTATACATTTAGCTTCTCGTAACTGATGCAGAGGTGCAAGCAGTTCTAGCATTCACTTCCTCAACTCTTTGAGGTGCTATCCCTTTAGATAGGTTAGTACCAAATCTCAAGGGAAGGAAGCCTTTCTTGGAATTTCCAAGAATGGAATATGTCCAAGGTGTACTACAAATGTGACAGTCCCAATACCCTCTCTTCTTTGCTTCTGAACAACTTCAGAACTAAGATCTAAGAGGTATTCTTGAGATCATATCTCAAGGTATGGAATAGCCAGTCTATAAAACACTTATTCTCATCCTTATATCATTCCAAATGATTAGGATATTATCTACATTTAGCACGATGAACACAATGGCACTCCCACTAAGCTTCACATGGTACATCAAGATTCTATTTGAAATCATAACATTTATAATTTCATCAAATCTTATGTTCCAACTTCAAGAAGCTTATTTGAGTCCACAAATGGATTTCTTTAGCTTTCACACCTTACTTTCCTCAACCATGAAGCCCTGTGGCTACTTCATGTGAATATCCTCAGAGAGGTATTCTTAGAGGAATGCAATCTTGAATTACATCCTGAAGATGCAATAGTCAAGTTGTGTAGCTAAGGTTAGCAATATTCTGATGATTTTAAGAATGGTTACCGAAGAGCAAGTCCCATTGCAAGCAATGTCTTCTCTTCCGGTGTGTAGCTCATGGCTACGAACCGAGCTTTGAAGGTCTCTACCTTCTCATCAGGTTCCCTCTTCTCTTGAAGATCCATTTACACCTTTATGGGTCTTACCCATATAGGTGGATCCTCGAGGGTTCGTATACAACACTTATATATGAAGTCTACTTTAGACTTTATTGCTAATATCCATCTTTCCATGTCATGATCCTTATGAGCTTCATCACATGAAGTCCGATTACTGTCAGACTTAACTGACACATGGAATAATCCTCAAACTCATTTGAAGAGGTATTAATGTTTCATCTTTAATTATCCTTCTAGTTTCCGATCTCAGAAGCCTCATTACCATCTCAAGATTAAATGAGTTCCTACACTTCATTTTCATCTTGATTCTCAAGAGAGTCATCCTCTAAGAATCACATTCTCAGGGATGAGATCTTTTAAGAATCTCAAGGTCATAAAGCAGGTATCCAATACCATTCTTTATTTTCCTAATGAAGCAGCACTCTCAAGTGCTAGATTCCAGATTACATGCATGGAACCTTATTAAGGATATATATTGTAGTCTCTACTACACATATATACCTGGAAACTAAGGGATAATTATGCTAAAATTTATCATTGATCAAATCATGTCACACATGATCCAATTGTATCTCCCTATAACTCCATTGAGTTTAGGTGTGTCAGGAGGAGTGAGATAGAAATGGTATTCATATCTCTATAAGGTATTCTTTGAATTTTATCTAGCATGTACAAGCTACCTAGGTTAGATCAAATTCATTTCATCTTTCTTCAAACTTTGGTTCTAAACCAAATTTGTGAAATCTTTGAACATTTCAAAGGTTCCTCAGGTGAAGAGAAGAAATCTCATATCATACATAATCATCAATAGATATCACATATCCATAATGTTTACTATGATATAGATGATCTACATACATCAATATGTATGAGACCTTGAATACCTCGACATCTAACACCATTCCCAGAGAAGGGTGTATTGGACATTTTATTTTGAATACAATATTCACAAGTATGTAAGATTTGAAATTTTAGACATTCTAAAGTTTCATATCTTACTAGTCTATTGATCAAATCAATAGACAAATGTCCAAGGCTTGATGCCAGATCATTGTCAAATGATCTTCATCCTCCTATTGATCTTATAAGGTTTGATTTTCAGTATTAGAAATCTTAATGAACTATTCATTAATTTTCTAATTTTGTGGAGTCCACTAGATGTTAGATTACTATCTGAAATATATCCATCATAACCTTTTATGATAGTTCTATCTCAGAATTCATGTTTATTTCCAACATTTAGAAACAAACAATGGGGTATTCTAATATCTAGGTCATAGAGACATTCTCTAAGACTAAGGGCTCTCCCACTGAGAATATGAAGTCCATCTATCCAACAGAGACTGCTGCAACAATTACAGCAATATCCATGTAGATGACTACTAAACCTTAAGATCAAATTTCTAATCTTCTAATATGTATATGCAACCAATTGCAATTGTCATTAGAAGATTGGGATACAATTGTATCTTATGAAATAAGAAAGTCAGAGTCAATGATTTATGTAGATTATTCTGATGCTCTATCTGAGTCCTTCACTAAGGATTTTAGACAGACTTGATAGTCATACTATCAACACGTCAACATATTGCAGTATTGGCATTCATCCAACTCTTTGGATGTCATATGGAAGTCACAGAAGTAGGTCAACTCTTTGACTTTCCTTCTTACTCGGGTCCGACCCATGCTTCCACTGCACTCTCTTAATCTATAAACAACCATTGCTTAAGACTAAGGATCTCTTATGTTGAATTCTAAGGATTTCAATACAAGAGCATTTCAACATTTATACATGCTTCATTAAATTCATTCAAAATGATTATTATGAAGCTTCATGAATGACTTGAGTATAGATAGTAGAATGATGACACTCATCATATCTACATACATCTTAACTCTTAGAGACTTAAGTTCAGGTAGGTATTCAAACATTTTGAATACATCATCTCTTTTGAGCCACCATTCTGCATAACGCAGAGAATCATGTCATTCATAATTAAATGTCTAGAGCACATACGTATGCCAAAATATCTTCATTTCTTTTATAAGGATTATTCGACAATTACGATCACCATCGACATGTCGCTTCCAAAGTACACTCGATGAAAGGTCAAGACTATAGAGACATACAAACCCTAAGGTGATGTCTTATTGTCTTATTTAATTGTCATTCCTTATTATGTTGAGGAAACTTGCTCATTGCAACCACATACAATATGTGTCCAATTGCAAGTACAATATCTGGATCAAGAGTCAATCCATGATATTTTATTGGTTATTATTGAGTATAACATTGAGTGGGTTTAATGATGGATTATCTGAAATAAGAAATTTGCATAAGAGTATATATATTATATATACATGTTTTACTTTGATTTAGGAATTTTATATCAAAGTTGTCTTGCCTTGTCAACATTGAAAGTTCATTCCCTTAATCACTTTCAATGTAAGAGATATTCTTACCATTATATCTCTAGCAAGATCTGGGATCTCCTTTCCTATCTTCGTTGCATCCCAATAATATGAGAACCTACAACTCGGATAAAAAGAAGCGGGAACACATCCCGCCTTGCAAGTCCAACTTGCATTTCCCAATTTGGTCTTTAACACCCGGGCCCACCACCCCTAAGGCAATGTTGACCCGTCATTAATTGAACCAACCGTCAACAGGCTTAATACTCGCTATACGCAATCCAATATCGCCCCAATAATATGAGGACCCGATATTGGGGTCACTACGTATACGGCCTTACTCTTTCAAGAAGCAAAGAACCCGATCCAATTAAATCATATATAGGATCTGTCACTTCGGACAGGCGTCTCCTATACACAACAACTGGCGACGGAATCCTTTGCCTTGACGGGAGACCATGGATGTCACTTATGTGATCCTCCATCTCATATTCAAATTGTAATTAATTATCGTGAATCACATTCACATAATTAATTCTTCCAAGGGAAATACACATCTATTCATGATAGAGTGTTTATTGGATATAATTAATTTAATCATATTAAATTAATCATTAATCCAATCATTAATCAACAAACATGTCTTTTACTTGAATAGTAGGTATATACTCAAAGTACGTATTATTCGAATTTTAATAATTAGAAAAATACACATTGTCTGTCTCCGGTATTATACAGTCCCTACCCGCTGTCATGACCAGTACCGACGAGAGTGGGACGGACCACATACGTTGCAACTCGCTACCCCAATGCTCTCCGACTAGGCACCACATCCGCCTCGGGAAAGGATAATACCAGATAGACCATCATGTACTTTGAGATGTTCATCGGTTTTTCAACCGAAATTATACCATATAATATAAATCAAAACATTTTTGATTATAAGGAGATTTGCTAGACAAATCCCCAATCCTATTCAAGCAAAAGGGTTTTCATGTAAAAGTTGTCCTACAACAATTGTAGGATAAACTATGGTTTTCATGAAAGCAATGTTTGTTGATGAACCAATGATCAAGATCTAATATCTCATCATTATGGTTTAGGCAAGTGTCATTCAATGAAATAATTATCTCTTTAAATATTTCACAAATATTTATCACTAATTATTCCAGAAAATTAACAATTAATTTTCATCGTGATAATTGAATGACATATCACTAGGTTCAAGATCAAAATTGTTAATTTCCAGCAGTGACCCCCAATCACTAAAATTAACTTGTCTTGATCAATTTAAATCCAAAAAATGCAAACTCAGTTTCCAAAGATTGCTTATTTGATTTATTAAAGAAACCATGATAATTCACGCATTTCAAGGCGGATTAAAACCGTAATTATCTCATTAATCACGTTTAAATCCGCAGTTCCCGCAACGGTGAATATAGTCATATTCAAAAAGCCATATCTTGAGCAAATAAAGTCCAAATTTAGTAAACTCAAGTCCTATGGTTTCCTTGTTTAATGGGGAAAAAAATCCAATTGAAAATTTCGTATTTAAACATTTTAAACAGAGCCGAAAAATTCAATTTTACAGAGGTGCGAAAAATTGAAATGCAGTAAAAATTTCGCAACCCTTTCAAGAACCAAATCGTCTAAGGTGTATGGATCATATCCAAAACCTTATTCAACCTGGCTCTGATACCACTTGAAGGATATTGAGTATCCTCAAGCTCATCACGGAAGCGTGTCGATCGCATCGTATGCAATCGGAGCAACTAGTCGCACTAGTCGCTAGATGCAGCGGAAATTAAAATTTTTTTAACAAGTGATGAAACCACATGATCACGAGAACACTTCTCGGATCGTTTCATCAAACCACAAGTATAAGGAATACCTCTTGAAGCGTGGTTGCGATCGTGAGATCCCAAAGTAGAGATCCTCCTGTCTCAAGTCCGACCCACGAAGAACGCACTTGCGGGCACGATGATGAGTCGCGTCCTTCCCGCAATCCATGACGAAGATCCAAGCGTCGAAGAAGAAACCGAGAGTCTCTCCTTTCTCAACACAAGATGGACGGCCATCTTTTGGAGGAGAGAAAGAGAGAGGGCGAGAATATGAGAGAGAGAGAGAGTTGCAACCATTTACAACTCTTGATTATGTTCACTTGGAAAGGCTACCCTAGCCCTCCTTTTATACTAGTTTAGGATCCAATGGATCTCAATCCATGGGACACATGGATCCAAGGTCTATGCTTGGTCCATGCTAAATCAATGGCTATGATTGTTGTTGGTTGAAACCAACAACATTAATTTAAATTAAAAAATGTTGCAACATTATCAACATAATTTAATTTAACATTAACTAATTAAGAGATAATGTGATAAATAAAAATGGAGTCAACCAACCTCCCTAAAATTGGGGGGCGTCACCCATGAACAATTCATGGGTGACGCCACCTATGGAGGGTGGTTTATTTTGCTCCATTTTATTTATCTTATTATTCCTTAATTAATCACAATAAATATTCACCAAATTAATTACAAATTAATTTGTGAATATTTCAATCTTGCCATTGAATATTATGTGAATCATATTCACAGCCCAAACTAATTAGTAAATTGCATTTCCAATTAATTAATAAATGTGAATCCAATCCACAATATTAATTAACAAATGCTATTTACATAAATTCTCTCTCTTATATATGTATATTATAAATCATATTTATAACACACATATATCATGGATAGTGTTATCCACATTCTCTTAATCCTTGATAATTAAATCCCGTTTAATTATCTTAGATAATCATTTTCACAATATGAATCATATTCATATTTAAGCTTGATAATTAAATCTCATTTAATCATCAAGTCCTTGCTTGGATATTTCATCAAAAGAATTATTCTTGAACCCTTTCAAGAATAATGTGCTTTCTCCGCAGATACTTGGAGATAAGGACAGGGCGATTGTATTATTCCATGTATAGTGACTTGGATATTGAGATCTTATCTCAAATCCAGATCTTACGGACCTCCTACAGATGCTTGATTAAATCAAGACCGCAAATCCAATCTTCTCATTGAATCTGAATCTCATTCAGATCAATGTCCAACACATGGACTAAGATCGGATTGCTTCTCTACTGAAAGGAGTCACTAAAATCCAGACCTGTTTCATCACTCCCTCGGAATGGAAGCGTCATGGATATACAATCGTTTATGATCACATCACCCTCAGGTATTCCCAATACCTGTACATCCTGCATACTGGAAGACCCATGGTCAACCCGAAGATCAAGATCTATTTTACACTGTCTTCTTTAGTGTTTGATCACTAAGCTTCTCATTTGATCATTGGGATTTGGTATCGATCATATACTTTCCAAAAGCATATATCATACCTAGGTCTTGATCATATACTTTCCAAAAGTATATATCAAACCTACAAATTCAGTCAAGCTTCCAAAGCAAGACGACCGTGCATGGAATTTGATTCTTCCCAATATCTCATGAGTGAGCTCATGTCTTCCGGTTCAGTAGTGAACCTGTATGATCCCTTTGAGAGATCGTATTACTCATATGCCCTTACATGCACACCAGCGCGCCGGTGTATAGACCTTGGTTAGGTCATCAACCTATTGGTCTGCCAAATGTACATACTCAGACATATAGCAATATATCTGTCTCCGGTCAGAGGATGCGTGCCTATGCTGTGACAGCATTCAACATAGGACTTTGGTTATCTCGATCTCGTTAAGTCAACTCTTTGACCTAACTAATCTGACACCTCCGAATCTCTATTCCTATGCAGAGGACCTGCATCAAGAGGTCGGTCAGATATCAGCCTATGTGAGAAAGGATTGCCATCTCCTACTCAGGCTGGAGATCACATCTTAATAATCATTTGACGGTGCTTGATGAGCCCTCAATCTAACCCTTTATATATTCATCCAAGCACCAGCCTCTATGATTCAATTATTGAATCAACAGCTGTATGATCATTAAGATAACCATGGTACATAACCCTAATTGTACAGAGGGACCTATTATGCAAATTATTTATTCTTCATTTCAGATCAGGGAATGATATTCGCAATAACAATTATTGCATAATGGCTCGCCGTGGGCTCACATGTCCAACAAAGGTGTGGTAGTAGCTTATAAGTACCAGGGGCTATTAGGAGTTAGCATGGGATTAAGCACTTTTGGGTTGTAGTGAAGGGCTCCAATTTGGCACAAGCGCAACAAGTTGTTCTAGCCAGTAATCCTTGATAACATACTGGGTATAGGACCAAAGATGTTATATATGTTATCAGAGCAGATTCCCTCTAATAGTGGAAAGGAATGCCCAAGTAGTAGAGTTAAGAGGAAAGAGTTGTCCAAGAGGTGTAATCGTCACTATTATTGGGAATAGGTAATGGGTCATTGTGGAACAAGGACATTGTGAATATAAGTGGGGGTGATTGTAACTTCTCAAACATAATATCACATCTAGTCATCACAAGGTGTTGTAGTATCTTATAAGTATTATGGGCTACTACTAGTCAACTTGTGCTCAAGCATTTTGGGTTGAGGTTAAGGCTCCAATTGGACCTTAAGCCCAACAAGTTGTCCATGCCAGTAATCCTCGATAATGGACAGGTCTAGGGCTCGAGGCATTGCATATTTTTCCAAACTTTCTTCACCTAAATTAATATGGTGATTATTAGTATTGATGAAAAAAATCTACCACAACCAAGTTACATTTGATGTCGGGTTGTAATAGGGGTAGTGAGAATATAAGGCATAAATCAATGCTTACAAATCTTCACTTTCAAACTATGAGATATGAGACCAATGCTAGAATTTGAACAATAATGTATGCATAGAAATTCAAACATACTCAAAATTGAATGTTTAACGTGTGCTAAACCAAGGTCAGATGAGTAAATTGAGCATAATCTTGATATAGGATTTGTAAACATCCAAAATCAACATGTATTAATGTACTTTATAGTACATATATCAATGTACTATAAGTGAATTATAGTTAGCATTTTTATCAGTTGTGCCCCTCTGGGATATTTCAATTTCAGTTATGCCCTTCATTTTTGAAAATATTAGTTGTGTCCCTAAATTATTTCTCTGTTATCACTTGTGCCCTTCCATCAGATTGATCATCAAAGAATTAAAATAATCATGATTTATTCAAATTATGGTGTGGTTAATAGTGGCATTATGGTTAGAACAAAATCTCTCTCTTCTTTCCTCCTAGCCCCATAAGCTCGACCTCCTCCTCCTTCCGTTGACGTGTGCGGTTGTATCCTCCCCGATTGCCTTATCGAGTGCGAGGCTCCTGATGTTGGATGACCTCCAGGATTGTAGCGGAAGCGCAAGGGGAGCGGCATCGGATTGGGCCTCGACAAGATCATTTGGAGGGGACGAGGCAGAGCTGGATGAGTGATCAATCCACATTTCATCATCTTTATTCTATCATTTTGGCACCAAAAACCCTAGCAAATACCTGTAAATAACCTTTATTTCATCATCTTAGCATTCATGCATGTGCATTCCATTAGTGTGTAAAATGTGGTTTTTAAAGCCAAAATTATAGAATAAATAAAAGAAAAGAAAAAGAATAAGATATTGTTAATATTTTATGACCCGAAACCCCGAGACCTAGGCATCTTGATGAATAGGTTGACAATGAATAAAGTAGGGGGAGATAAGGTCAAAGATACAGTATAAATACATATACCTTCTATTCATTCTTCATTCATTTTGGGACCTATTTTTGGTTCCACTTTTTATACATCAAAAAAAGAAACTTTGTACATAAAAGTTGTAGATAATTAAATAAAGAAAAATAGAAAATTGATTTCACTGAAAAATAATATACAGATAAAAAATTCTGGTCTGAATAAAATTCCAGAATCCCAACTTCCCAGACCCGTATCTCACAACTGACAACTCCAAATGCATGAAAATCACCTTTCATTGTATATAGAATAAAATAAGCTATTAATGGTGGTGGTTTCGCATTTAGCAGAGCTACAGTTTGAAAGTTGAGTTTTGGACCCTCATTGTACAAATGTACAGATTAAAATATTCAATTTATTATTTATTCATTATTTTATACTTTTAATATTTTTATAATCTTGTAAATATTACTTATAATATATTTGTGCATTAAAATTAGAATAAAAATGCAAAGATAACTCAAATAAAAATACTTGTATATATCTTATACATAGGTATTATACCTATAAATATACCTGTACATTCTATACTTATATTTTATTAAATAAACTAAACAATTCAGAAAAATGAAATAAAAATATATTTACATGTATAAAAGTATTTTATGATTTTATAAAATAATAAATAAAAATAATAAAATAAAATACACGGAATAAAAATAAAACACTAACATACATAGGTATTATACCTATATAGGGCTAAAAAGTAAACTTATAAAGTTACACCTCATAAAATAAATTAAAAATCATAATAAAATACTACATAAAATAACAAATATTTTTTATTTTATAATCATTATTTAATTCGGCTTATTACTATTTTAAATGAATTAACAAAATAATAATCAGGGATTTTTCCTGGTTGGTCCACGTGGACCAACCAGGTTTCAGCCCCAGTTGACCTCGGTCAACTGGTCACCTTCCCCACCTACCCCCTGTCAGAAAACCCGATTTTTGGCGTTTTTGGCGGCTTTTTCTAGGTCTCATCTTTCACCCTTTCGTCTTGTTTTCTTCTGCATTTTTCCTCCTCGATCATCCATCTTGCCCGCCATAAGTTTACATCGGGCCAAGGATCACTGAGGCGCCTGAGGTTCATTGGTCTTTGAGCCCCTGCAGCTCGGGGTCAAACCAAATAAGAGAACCCCCGACTTTCGATTTGAATTCGGATATCCTTCGGACCACCCCTCTCCACCTTCTTGCGCTCTTGAGCTCCCTGGAGGTGACAGCTCCATCGCGAGGTCTTCAGCCGAGGTGTTCGAGGTCGGAGGAGCTTCCCACACCTCCCGCAACTCCGGCGGTCGAGATTCAACACATCCTCTGGCTCCGGCCATTGAGGGCCTTCCCCCTTTTATTTCTTGCATGCTTTTAGTTCCTGTTAGTTTAAGGATCAAAAATCCCCAAAAAAATCCGAGTTTTCTCGCTTATTTCGCCCAATCGGTCATCTTGGCCGGAGCGCTCCTCCGGCCGTTCATCGCCCCGCCGCTTCTCGCCCCTTCACGTTCATTCAGAGGTCCAGGCATTTTGCCCTGGACCTCCTAACTCTTTTTGCAGGGTCAAAGCACGTTGTATAGCGCCTGGGAGCGATTTTGTCGCTCGTCGGAGCTCGGTCGAGTCCTCCAGCTCCGCCGACTGCCTGCGAGCGCCACGGCCATCGCCGTGGTCTTTTGACGCCTCCAGGAGAAAGAGAAGGCCCCTAGGAAGCTCCACGACCAGTTTGAAATGCCATCGTCATCGGAGGGCGAAGATCTGGGACAACAAAGTACGCCTCGCCGGCGTTGTCATCGCCTCCCAGCCGTCGGATTGAGGAGCTCTCCCCAGGTCGAGCAACAGCCGTTGGATCGTGCCACGTCGCCACCGTCCGATCGTCCTCAGACGATCTAATCTCCGCCGTCCAAGCGAAGCGACGTCGACCATTGGATTCACGCCACGTGTATAAGTGAAGATCTGCAGCTGTTGGATCCGCGCGCCGAGGGTATTTTGCATTTAAGCCCCTGTGCATTTTGTGTTTATATTTTAGTCCTAAAACTTTCATCTGTAGTGTAAAAGTTTTGTAAAATTTCCAAAAAGACCCTCGCAGTTAGTTTATTTACACTTAGGTCCTCCGCCACGTCACCTCACGTGACCTGTACACGTGAGGTGAGGGCATTTTGCATAGAGGCCCTCGGTCTTGGATTTATTTTGTTTCAGTTCCAAAACTTTGATATTAAGTGTTATATTTTTGGAGAAATTGTATGTGAACCCCAAGATTTTGTTAAAATTACATCTCAGTCCTCGCCAGACGCGTGCAAGTCACGCGCCCTGGTGGGAAAATTGCTACGATACCCCTGCGGGTTCTGTAATTGGTCTTTGGTCCTGTAAACTAAATATTCAGTTCAAACTTTTGTGAAAAATTGCATATATGCCCCTGGATGTTCTGATAATTGCATTTATACCCCTGCTAGGCTGTGATATGTTTGTGAACTTGTCGTATTTATTTGGACCTTCATCTTAATTCCAAAAATTCTCAAAAATCAGGGTTAAGCTCCTGTTATCTTGTTCTTCCACGCCATAATTTTGGTTTTTGATTTTATTTCATTTTAGTATTTATTAAAAATCAAAAACATGCTTTTCATTCACTGTCTAGCTTAGAAAATACAAAAAATATCAAAACACCTCGAAAAATTCCAAAAAAATCCCTAGTGTGTATTTTAACCTATATTAGTGCCAGTCCAAAAATCACTAAAAATCTCAAAAGAAAAACCCTAAAAATTCGAAAACACTCAAAAACTTCAAAAAAAATCTATAAAATCAAGAAAAACTCAGAAAATTATAAACTCAGCTTTTGTTTGTTCTATATTTTATTATCTTTATTTGAAATTTAGTTTGAAAAATTTTGGTGGCTGTTTGTTATTTTTAATTCCTATCTTACTCACAGCCAGTCATATTTCACTGTTTTCCCTTATTTCAGTATTTAGAAAATACCAAAAACATCTTGACAAATACCCAAAAAATCACAAAAAACAGTAAAAAATTTATAAAAACACCAAAAATATTTTATCTCTGAATTTTGGGCTACTTTAGCGTATTTTTATAAATAGTTTATCACCTTTTTCATTACATTGTCTATATTCCAATATTGAAAAAGAAAAAAAATATATAAAATAAAAAATTATAAAAATCAGAAAATTAAAAATCAAAATACAAAATTAAAAATTAAATAAAAAAATTAAAAAATTAAAAATTCAAAACCCACAAAAATTTCTTTGCTTTGCATAGTGTAGACATCACTCACATACACACATACACATTTATTTGATTCTACCATGTTTGCTCCCTGTGTTCGAACTCTCTGCATACTTGCTTGCTATACATTTTGTGCAGAGTTAAAAATAAATTTTAACTCCACATTTATTTCTAATTGTTGATCTGTAGTATGGGTTAATTGTTAATTTTAGTCCATGATTCATTGTGAGTTGTCACAGCGACGGTTATCTCCGCCTTGTATGAGATACCATTTTTAGACTCCGTGAATTTTGGCCAAATCAAATGGCGTCGTTGCCGGGGAGCACCAACGCGTAGATCACTTTTTCTTGTGTTTGTGGTTATTTGTCTATCTTTGCGGCTCTATTTATTTGCTTTTTACTTGATATATCTTTTGAGCTGTCTAACCTCCCTTCTCTTGTTTGACTTCTTGCGAGGAACGCGGATCGAGGGAGAAGCTCTCTTCCAGGAGCACCTGTGCACCCACGTGAGGCGTCTTGACTTAGCAAGAAGGCAGGCTAGGAGAGGATTTTTGAAGATAGTTCCAGTTTATTTGTTTATTTTGTAATTTAAGTAAGAGAGAGACTCCAAATTTTGTAATAATACAGGTACCCCCGGACACTTGGACATTTGAGCCTAATTTCCAAGTGATTGTTCACTTGGGGGCTCGACGCGGTTTTATCGGTTTTCATCGCATTTTTTTACTTTGTTTTCCGGTTTTGTTTTCTTCACTTTGTGTGATTGAGCCCTTAGATTTAGGATTGCTCGCGATAGATTAAGGCCAAACACCTAATATATTTTGCACGTACCTATAGCCACGTTTGGACTTAGTCAAATTTAAACAGTCGTTTCATCATCTTAGATCCGCCGCGCCGCGAGCCCACCCCTTCAAGCGCTACTCCTGAACTCGATTTGTCGAGAAGAGGAGGAGTGAGTCTAGACAGGACTTTTTGGATTGAGGATTGATGACCGACTTGTGGTTCTTCACGTTAATAGCAATTTCTGAACTTAGGGTGATTTCATCGGCTTTGCATTTGCATATAGATAGGTTTCAATTCTGCTGAGCATCTTTGCATGTAGAGTGCTGGTGGTAAGGTGAGCATTTCTCTTTAACATACATCATCGTTTTGCCGCTTGCATTGCTCTTCCGCTCCTCTACCTCTATTTTTGATCACCTAGGTGCTAAGTAAAATTGACTCCTCGATAGATTCGTGCATTTCTTACTAAAAATTCAAAAAAAGTGATAATCAATAAAATTGGGACTGTTAAACATTACTTGACCCTAAAAACCACCAAAAGAAAAACTTGTATCGGGGCGAATAATCCCCTCATTGTCTTCGTTTTACATTGCTCGCGCAGACGCTAAGGACTAGTGCCCAAATCCCATTGAGCCCCTAAGTGTTTGTGCAACTTCTTGACTTTTTCACCTAACTCTAAAACATACAAGATAAAAAGACCGCATTTGTGGTCTTCACCGAGTTGAGTAGGTGAATTGAGGGTTTGGTTGTTTCATTTTTGCTTGTGATTGTTTTGTGTGCATACTAGATCATCTCTACGTATTTGCGCCTTTCTCCACACATCTATTGACTTGACCGTCGTGCTCTCCTGATCATTTCTCTTGTTTCGAGATGGATCCCTGGAGTGATTTTTATCCGGATTTTGCGGATTCCTCGTACCCTCCAGCCTGTCCACCTCCCTTTTATCAGAAGGATCCCCCTCCCACTATTTCTGATTTTTGTACATATCCGCCTCAGCCGCAGTATCAGACCTCGGATTTCTACCCACCTCCACCTCCACCTGTATATTATCCACCTCCACTTTCACATCCACCCGAGTTTGACCTGTTGGAGTCACCTCCCTCGATCTCCATGAGTGACATGTTGACCCTGATGATAGAGCACACTGATTTGATGAAAGATAATCTTGCCATGTTGAGAGAATATAAGAATAGTGCTCTATTCAGCAAGGCTGCGGATTCAATTGTGGGTGATCATGGGAGCTTGCAATCACTAAAAGTACAAAAAAATAAGAAAAACACAAAAACACAAAAAGATTTTGGGAGTCACACGATCGAGCCGCATTGTGAGGAGAGGGGCCAATTGCCCAATCATTTGACCACACATCCACTCACTTCTTGTCCCATCTCCAACCCCGAGGATGCCTTTGTACAGACTGCTCTGGGAACTCCTCATGTACATGCTGATTCCGATTTCCTCCCTTGTATGGAGGAAGTCCAAAAATTCAAAAAATGCTATCTGAACCCGAAGTGGTGGCCACTATTCATGAGATCATCCAAGCCCCACTTCAGCAGGCCATGACCCATTTATCGGCTCCTCTTCCCAAGAAGAGAAAGCGGAGGAGCAGATCTGAGCGTCACATTCTGACCATGGCCACTGCCCACGCCATCACACACCGTCCCATTCCCAGGAAGAAGAAAGCGGCTACTCCTTTCATCACCTGCACTAGCGGCTACTCCTTTCATCACCTGCACTATCTCTGACTATACTTGTGATCACACTCTCCTAGACGACGGTGCTTCTATTAATATATTACCCTTCTCGCTGGTACAGTCTCTTCACTTAGGGCCTCTAAAGAAAACCAGGATGATCGTTCAGTTTGCTGATGGATCTATCAAGAGGCCGAAGGGTATCCTTGAAAACGCCGTCATTTCTATTCAGGGCACGAGCCATCATGTTGATTTTGTCTTGTTGCCCATGGAGAACTCCACAGGGGAGCCATCTCCAATCATCCTGGGACGACCATTTCTCGCCTCTGCGAGGGTTGTTATTGACTACAGATTAGGAGAGATTCGCTTCGCTATTCGCTTCCGTCCCGTTGACGGGAGCGAAGCGTCGATCACCGCACCCACCGTTGTCCAGAGACCTGCACCTGATGCACCTCCACTGATTGTAGCTGACTCTGAGGCCTGTGACCGATCTGATGCTATTAGAGATGATTGCTTAGCGACCCCTGATGAGACCTGACAAATCCCCCGAAAGGGGAGGAAGTCGGAAAGCATAGACCTCGCAGTTCCTCCTCCTGGTGTGTGGCGATGTGTTGATGAAATCCAGAGTATTTACGTGATTGAACCATTTGAGCGTAGGGCAGATCCAAAGACTATTGAGGAGGTTTATGATGTTGCCCATTATTTTGAGAGACCTCATAAGGAAACAAACGACCTAGGTAAGACTAGACAGGACGGACCTGGTTTGACTACTTCCACTGATAAATCCGTTCCTGTCCCTTCACAAGTAAAGATGATTGAGGTCGGTTATGATGCTGCCATTTATTTTGATAGATTCAGACCTCTTGATGGAAATGATTTAGGTGAAATTCTTGAGGACGATCTGAGTTCGTATACTTCCACCGATGATTTCGTGCCTTTTGACTTTGACCTGGACGATCCCTCGCAGGACGACTCCGATTACACTTCTTCCGAGGATGATGAGTTTGTCCCATTCCACTTAGATATCTGCGAGACTTCCAAGGCCGGACCTAGCCGTACTTCTTCCACTCACCAGTCTGCGCCTTCACACCATAGGATCACCAAGGGAGAACCTAGCCATACTGCTTCCATTGATCAGTTCGTCCCTTTCCGTTTTGATTCCACTGAGGGCCTTCACCGTGTCGACCCTGATCGGCTTCCGTCCACTGTGGACCCCGATGTCGACATACATCACACCAGATCTATCCCTCAGCGGTCTCGCAAGAAGGTTAGCTTTCGGCCTTCTTGATCATATGTACATCCACCTCTGTTGTACATTCTCTGTTGTTCATCCCTGTCTCTCTCGTACTGCTCGTCCATCCATTCTCGTGTTTGCCTTGCTTAGGACGCACTCTGTCCTACGTTTAGGAGGGATGGAAGAGCCGAGTGTTCCTTTATCGTTCTGTGTCGTCACTCCTGTTGTTGCCTATACTTAGGGCTTCTTTTACCCTAAGTATAGGGGGAGTGACGTGTACATTCTCATGATCTCATTTCCAGTCTCATCTCGTTTCTTCTTTTCTTCTTTTTCTTTTCCTTTTCTATTTTCTTTATCTATCAAAAAGATGCCACCCTTGTAGACAGTTTTCCATACTTAGGACGTACTTTGTCCTAAGTATAGGGGGTGTGCACCCCGAGTTGTTCTATTCTTTGCGATCCTCTCCATTGTCTCCTCTTCTTGTTTATACTTAGGGATATTTTACCCTAAGTATAGGGGGAGACAATCTGAGTACAATCTGTTCATTCCCACCCTTGACCCTCCCTGCGTTGTGTACAGTCTGCCATACTTAGGATTATTTGATCCTAAGTATAGGGGGGACGGTCAACTTCTCATTGGTTCATTCGTTTATTCCTTTATTATTTCGACTTGCCTATACTTAGTACGAGTTATGTCTTCACTTTTCTCTCCGATCTATGAGGACATAGCTCAAGCTAAGTATAGGGGGGTCGTATATACTGTGTATATACTTTAGCCATAACTCGTACTTTCGTATTTTCCTAATAATATGGCTAATAATTCTTTAAAATTCAGTAAAGACCTTAATAAAAAGGTGTTTTATTCCTCAAATTCTTTCTGAAGATACTGATTAATAAATCAGGTGAAAATATTTTTTGCAAAATGTTTGAAAAATAGTTTGAAAATCTTAGTGAACATCTATTGAAAACTATTTTGAAAATGTTTTGTTACATGTTTTCAACCTTTGTAAAACATTTTGATTGTAAAATTATTTTCTTTGTGTGAAATAAAATGTTGAAAAATGATTTGCAAATGGTTTGGAAAATGGTTGCAAAAATATTTGAAAAATCTATATATACTGCTTGGAAAACCTTTGCAAAATGATTTTCAAACGTGTGTACATGTTTGTAAAATGTTTGCAAAAATTATTTTGGACTATAGTTTTCAAAATTGTTTGCAAAACCTGTGTCAATTAAGTTTGAGGAATATTTACATCACACCAAAATCCACTATGTGCTTATAAAATTGATCACTTACCTTGTAAATCCTTAAAATCCACTTCTTGTAATTATAAGAAGCACTCCCTTGTACATATTTTTAACCTAGTTTTCAGCCAAAATCTTTTGTTTTCAAAAATCCCAAAAATATTTGCAAAACTAAAATCCAAAAACATTTTTGAAAAAAATAATAATACAAAAAAATGCATGCATCATCTTTTCAAAAATCCATAAAAAGTTCAAAATCTTTGAAAATTGCATCACAAAAATATTTTCTGCATTCTGCATCGCATTTGCATAGCATGAGCATTTTTCGGATTGAGTTTGATAGTTGAACAAGTCTAAGCAAAATCCGGAGATTGGAGCTTGATTGGACCTTAAAACCTACCTAACTAACAGGAACCTTATAGGAACTGGGTTTGAGGTACTTCAGGTCTAGTTGACTTAATTCTTTGAGGATCAAGGGACTTGGTTCAATGGATTCTTGACTGCCTAAGTAGAGTATTTCGGAGCACACGCATGACTCTTGTTGATAATGACCTAACTTGGACACCTGCACCTTTCACATGGCTCAACTCAGTTGGAGTGGTGAGGAGGTTGGATTTGCCGGTATGAGACGCACACAAGTGGAAACACTTGTCCTCCTCTAGGGAGGGAAGTGCGCCCCAACCCGTCCAGCAATGATGAGTTTCGAGGATAGGAGATCGTCGGTTGCAATAAAGCTTCAAAAGAGGGATAGTCTACTGGCTCAAGAGGAAAAACTCCCTATGCAAATGCTGCTGTATATAGTATTCAAAAAAAATTTGCAAAAGCAAAAACTCCAAAAAAAAGTGGGCAGGCCTGTACAAAAATAAAATGCCTGCCGGAGTGTACATACGTTGTAAAGTCAAATAAGCAAGTTTGAGCTTCAAAGTCAAATCATGTGAGCCTGCAGCTGGGTGACTTGACTACACTGGTCTTGCATCCTAGGATAGGTAGCTACACTGGCTACCGTCCATTCTTCTCTTCACCCCCTCTTCTTGGGCCAGTTGCCACTTGAACTTAGAAGGGAATACCCTGCTCCTTGAGGGATGAGTTGTTGGATTGGGGAATTATTGGGTTGTCATATTGGAGAAGTCAGTTTCTTTGCCATTCTAGTTGGGGAGAGCCACCACCACTTACACTGTACGAGTCAGATTCATAGTCGTAAGAGTTTGCGTATGAGTTGAAGTATTTCTGACCTGGCTATTGAGGAGACTTGGACAGAGTTTTGGGATTCTCAAGGACTGTTGGATTTCAAATTCGGTTCTCACTAAGGTTCCGCCCGTACTAAAATTCCAAAGGTCCGACTTAAGCTCCAAACTTTGATTTTGTGAAGACAAGTTTAATAATCAAATTAAATCCAAGTTCTTCTTTTTCTTTTCTTTCTTTTTCTTTTTGCACTTATTGCATAAGTGTTTGCTAGGGACTAGCAAAGGTAAAGTATAGGGGGATGATGAATCCACATTTCATCATCTTTATTCTATCATTGTGGTACCAAAAACCCTAGCAAATACCTGTAAATAACCTTTATTTCATCGTCTTAGCATTCATGCATGTGCATTCCATTAGTGTGTAAAATGTGGTTTTTAAAGCCAAAATTATAGAATAAATAAAAGAAAAGAAAAAGAATAAGATATTGTAAATATTTTATGACCCGAAACCCTGAGACCTAGGCATCTTTATGAATAGGTCGACAAGGAATAAAGTAGGGGGAGATAAGGTCAAAGATACAGTATAAATACCTATACCTTCTATTCATTCTTCATTCATTTTGGGACCTATTTTTGGTTCCACTTTTTATACATCAAATAAAGAAACTTTGTATATGTAAGTTGTAGATAATTAAATAAAGAAAAATACAAAATTGATTTCACTGAAAAATAATGTACAGATAAAAAGTTCTGGTCTGAATAAAATTCCAGAATCCCAACTTCCCAGACCCGTATCTCACAACTGACAACTCCAAATGCATCAAACTTACCTTTAATTGTATATATAATAAAATAAGCTATTTAATGGCGGTGGTTTCGCATTTGGCAGAGCTACGATTTGAAAGTTGAGTTTTAGACCCTCATTGTACAACTATACAGATTAAAATATTCAATTTATTATTTATTCATTATTTTATACTTTTAATATTTTTATAATCTTGTAAATATTACTTATAATATATTTGTGCATTAAAATTAGAATAAAAATGCAAAGAGAACTCAAATAAAAATACTTGTATATATCTTATACATAGGTATTATACCTATAAATATACATGTACATTATATACTTATATTTTATTAAATATACTAAACAATTCAGAAAAATGAAATAAAAATATATTTACATGTATAAAAGTATTTTATGATTTTAGAAAATAATAAATAAAAATAATAAAATAAAATACACAGAATAAAAATAAAATACTAACATACATAGGTATTATACCTATATAGGGCTAAAAAGTAAACTTATAAAATTACACCTCATAAAATAAATTAAAAATCATAATAAAATACTACATAAAATAACGAATATTTTTTATTTTATAATCATTATTTATTTCGGCTTATTACTATTTTTAAATGAATTAACAAAATAATAAAGAGGGATTTTTCCTGGTTGGTCCACGTGGACCAACCAGGTTTCAGCCCCAGTTGACCTCGGTCAACTGGTCGCCTTCCCCACCTACCCCCTGTCAGAAAACCTGATTTTTGGCGTTTTTGGTGGCCTTTTCTAGGTCGCATTTTTCACCCTTTCGTCTTGATTTCTTCTGCATTTTTCCTCCTCGATCATCCATCTTGCCCGCCATATGTTTACATCGGGCCAAGGATCACTGAGGCGCCTGAGGTTCATTGGTCTTTGAGCCCCTGCAGCTCAGGGTCAAACCAAATAAGAGAACCCCCGACCTTTCGATTTGAATTCGGATACCCTTCGGACCACCCCTCTCCACCTTCTTGCGCTCCTGAGCTCCCTGGAGGTGACAGCTCCATCGCGAGGTCTTCAGCCGAGGTGTTCGAGGTCGGGGGAGCTTCCCACACCTCCCGCAACTTCGACGGTCGAGGTTCGACACATCCTCTGGCTTCGGCCATTGAGGGCCTTCCCCCTTTTATTTCTTGCATGCTTTTAGTTCATGTTAGTTTAAGGATAAAAAATCCCCAAAAAATCCGAGTTTTCTCGCTTATTTCGCCCAATCGGTCATCTTGGTCGGAGCGCTCCTCCGTCCGTTCATCGCCCCGCCGCTTCTCGCCCCTTCACGTTCATCCAGAGGTCCAGGCATTTTGCCCTGGACCTCCTAACTCTTTTTGCAGGGTCAAAGCACGTTGACTAGCGCCTGTGAGCGATTTTGTCGCTCGTCGGAGCTCGGTCGAGTCCTCTAGCTCCGCCGACTGCGTGCGAGCGCCACGGCCATCGCCGTGGTCTTTTGACGCCTCCAGGAGAAAGAGAAGGCCCCCAGGAAGTTCCATGACCAGTTTGAAGCGCCATCGTCACCGGAGGGCGAAGATCTGGGACAACGAAGTTAACTCGCCGGCGTTCTTCGTTGTTCTTCGTCATCGCCTCCCACCCGTCGGATCGAGGAGCTCTCCCCAGGTCGAGCAGCAGCCGTTGGATCGTGCCACGTCGCCACCGTCCGATCGTCCTCAGACGATCTAATCTCCGCCGTCCAAGCGAAGCGACGTCGACCATTGGATTCACACCACGTGTATAAGTGAAGATCTGCAGCCGTTGGATCCGCACGCCGAGGGTATTTTGCATTTAAGCCCCTGCGCATTTTGTGTTTATATTTTAGTCCTAAAAATTTTGTCTGTAGTGTAAAAGTTTTGTGAAATTTCCAAAAAGACCCTCGCAGTTAGTTTATTTACACTTAGGTCCTCCGTCACGTCACCTCACGTGACCTGTACACGTGAGGTGAGGGCATTTTGTATAGAGGCCCTCGGTCTTGGGTTTATTTTGTTTCAGTTCCAAAACTTTGATATTAAGTGTTATATTTTTGGAGAAATTGCATGTGAACCCCCAGATTTTGTCAAAATTACATCTTAGTCCTCGCCAGGCGCGTGCAAGTCACGCGCCTGGTGGGAAAATTGCTACGATACACCTGCGGGTTCTGTAATTGGTCTTTGGTCCTGTAAACTAAATATTCAGTTCAAACTTTTGCGAAAAATTGCATGTATGCCCCTGGATGTTCTGATAATTGCATTTATACCCCTGCCAGGTTGTGATATGTTTGTGAACTTGTGGTATTTATTTGGACCTTCATCTTAATTCCAAAAATTCTCAAAATAAGCTCCTGTTAGCTTTTTCTTTCACGCCATAATTTTGATTTTTGATTTTATTGCATTTTAGTATTTATTAAAAATCAAAAACATGCTTTTCATTCACTGTCTAGCTTAGAAAATACAAAAAATATCAAAACACCTCAAAAAATTCCAAAAACATTCCCTAGTGTGTATTTTAACCTATATTAGTGTCAATCCAAAAATCACTAAAAATCTCAAAAGAAAAACCCTAAAATTCGAAAACACTCAAAAACTTCAAAAAAATCTATAAAAATAATAAAAACTCAGAAAATTAGAAACTCAGCTTCTGTTTGTTCTATATTTTATTATCTTTATTTGAAAATTAGTTTGAAAAATTTTGGTGGATGTTTGTTATTTTTAGTTCCTATTTTACTCAGAGCCAGTCCATATTTCACTGTTTTCCCTTATTTCAGTATTTAAAAAATACCAAAAACATCTTGACAAATACCCAAAAAATCACAAAAAAAACAGTAAAAAAATTTATAGAAACACCAAAAAGATTTTATCTCTGAATTTTGGGCTATTTTAGCGTATTTTTATAAATAGTTTATCACCTTTTTCATTACATTGTCTTTATATTCCAATATTGAAAAAGAAAAAAATATATAAAATAAAAAATTATAAAAATCAGAAAATTAAAAATCAAAATACAAAATCAAAAATTAAATAAAAAGATAAAAAAAGTAAAAATTCAAAACCCACAAAAATTTCTTTGCTTTGCACAGTGTAGACATCACTCACATACACACACACACGCATTTATTTGATTCTACCATGTTTGCTCCCTGTGTTCGAACTGTCTGCATACTTGCTTGCTATACATTTTGTGCAGAGTTAAAAATAAATTTTAACTCCACATTTATTTCTAATTGTTGATCTGTAGTGTGGGTTAATTGTTGATTTTAGTCCAGGATTCATTGTGAGTTGTCACAACGACGGTTATCTCCGCCTTGTGTGAGATACCATTTTTAGACTCCGTGAATTTTGGCCAAATCAATGAGGTGGAGCTGAGGAGGAGGAGAATGGGTTGGAGGGGGTGGATTGGGGAGGAGCGGGAGATACTTGGAGGATGAGGTGGTCGGTGGAGGGGTTGAGCTAAGGAGGAGGGGGTGGAGGAGGGGCAGAGGAAGAGGAGGAGGAGGAGGAGTGGCTAGACGGGTCGGGCTTGGGAAGAGGGGGCAGGAGGAATGGATGTAGAGGGTGGGCTAGAGAGGAGGGGGCAAAGGAGGAGGTACGAGGGTCGGGCTGGGGAGGCGGGGGCAAAGGGAGGTGTTGGAGAAGGTTGGGATGGGGAGGAAGGGGTGGAAGGAGGGATTGTAGGGGCGGGTTGGGGTGGAGGAGGAGATGCAGGGGCGGGATGGGGAGGAGGTGGTGGGACTAGGAGGAGGAGGTGGTGGTGGTGGTGGTCGGTGGAGGAGGTAGTAGGGGGTAGTGGGGTTAAAGGGGAGGAGCTCATGGCGGAGGAGGCGACAAAGGAGGAGCGAGGGCAAAGGGGGAGGTGTGGGGTCAAGGGGAGGAGCTGGGGGCAAGGTGCGAAGGCGGTGGAGGAGTAAGAGGTTGGGGAGGAAGAAGAGAAGGGGAGAAGTTGAAGAAGATACAAGAAAAGGATGAAGAGGATGGGGATGACATTTCAACCCTCTTTTTTTAAATTAATTACCCTTGTGTTCTTAAAGTTAACATTAGCTTGCATTGGATAAGAAGGGCCACTAACTCGAGGAGTACAAGTGATAGAATGACAAGAAATCGAGTGCACAACTAATTTTTCCAAAAAGGATAGGGAATAACTGACATAGCAATATCTCAAACAAGCATAACTCATAAAAACACATATAGTTCTGGATATAACCCAAATTCATTGTTTTTGTAGTTCTGTTTCAACATTTACCCCGATGGAAACAACATGGAAATTTATAGTATTATTCTTTAGTAAGACTAACATCTAGACCATCAAGACAAAAATTGAGTTTTAAACTTAATTTATATTAGATTATCTATAAACATCATATCGCCTTATTTAGATGTCTTGTCTGAAATGTAAATGCTCATCACATCCAAGTTCTGTAACAGTCTCAACATCTCTTCCTGAATAATGTTGCAAGTAAACGAAAAGCGAAGGGATTATAGGTGAACACATGGGGGGGGGGGGCACAACATCATTATCTTATTTTATCCGATGCTATGTTTTATTTAATTCTAAAAATGAAATCTGTAAATCTGCAGAGAGAATTAAGGTAAAAATCAGCTATTTCATTTAACTTAAAATAAAATAATGGAAAAATGGAAACTAGAACATAAACAGTACACATACCCCACATATTTCACGGAGGTTTGGTCTCAAAACGACAAGATATTGCACGAATCATCCGATGACGATAGCAGCCGTTGCTTTGACGAATATAACATTTGTATAACTAATAAACGGTGCACAAAGTTGACTCCTCCATCAAAAACGGGGCATGGACGGCTTGGTCAAATCATATTCGAAATAGACGACGACAGGAGAATAGAATATGACCTGCAATTTCAACCACTCCACTCCTGCCAGGAACGGAGAAGAAATCATCATCATCATTATTATTTTTATAAGATTTAAGCATAGGATGATTGATATCTGCGTGGATAGGGCCCTATGAAGCCGACACGCACACGGGACGTTCACTTCTTCTTCCTCTTTAAAGGGACGATCAAGACCGGCGACCACCCACTTGAAAAGAAACCACCCGGTTAAATCAGAAGGTTTCCCCTCACAAAGACCGAAAATAGGGAGGGGAAGTTAAAAAGGGAAAACCAAAAATATGTGCAAATTCAGCTTCCCTGAAACAATCAATCATCACAAAGAAGAAGCCGTGAGTTTGATCAATTCAAAAGGATCTTCAAATCTTCTAAAATGCGATTCCCAGATACACGTGAGAGGTATTAGTCCAGCGAAGGTTATGCTCTCTCCAGATCCATCACGAAGCCACGGCAAAAACGGTCATGATCTTTAAAGCAAGGCTAGCATCCAATCCATGGGTCATCTTGCCCAATCAAGGGCATCATTTGTTGCAGCCTCAAAACCAAAAGAGAGCAAATTTAAGACAGCCCATGTTTCTTCCCAAACCTCCCCCGAGTAGGGATTTTGCAAGAACAAATGATCCCTAGATTCGAGATAGTGTCCACAAAACAAGTAACTGCAGTCCGAGCATAATCCAAAACAAGGGAGGACCATCTTCAGTTGAGGGGGCGAGAGAACCAAAACTGTTTATGTTGTATCTTGTTTTGTTGAGAAAGCTCGGTAACAGGTTTGCGCGAAATGGAGGGACCTGAGGCAGACTCCAATCAGCTGCTGGAGAAGTTGTAGCACAGAATGGTTACTGCATAGGATATACTCATAAAAATAATATGCAACTCAAGTTTTAACAATATGGACATGTTCGGATGATGATATCATGAACTTTAACGTTGCAAATTCTTATAGGCAGTAGACATGTTCTCCAGTACTTGTCTATCCAGTTCTTCTACCAGTAATCAACATCCTTCTTCTTTTTCCCTGAACCCAACTTTCAAGGGAATCTAAACCAGAGGATCATACACAAGATCCAATATCCCTACTTCATTTTTTGGAAGAGGATCCATGCTCCTTAGTAGCGTCGAGCGTCATGGGAGTAATATCAATCTGTTCGAAGCCAGGAGGGATTTCTTTCCATACCTGTAGGAAGGAATAAGATCATAAACAAAGAGGAAAGAATGTTGGTTTTGAGCTGAGACATGAAACCAAAGGAAATAATCCACTTCTGAGATCAAAGTCTGCAAGAGGTTTATTATATCTCAGAAGCCATTTTACATCTTTTCTTCTAAATAAACCATCAGATCGTCACCTTGTTTTGAGTGGTATACGATGGCCACCCACATTTTCTTTCACAAAGTCAAAATCCAGCTTCATCTGTTTTCAGTTGATGAGCCTTGTCTAATATGCCACAAATCATACTTGGACGCTTTTGGAGAGCATGTAGTCCATTGTCGTGAATTCCCAAGTTTTAAATATAGACATGATTTTGTAAAGGATATCCTTTATGATGTATTCAGACATGCTGAAGTTGCTTCAAAAAAAGAAGTACCTGTGAATTTTTTGACGGATCCACAAGAGGGGAGATCGATACTCAGACCAACAGATGTTTTAATATTTGGATGGGCTTGCAGGAAGCATGCATGTGTTGATTTGACCGGAGTTTCTCCATTGGTGAGTCCGAGACAGAGTGATTTTATTGCGGGGTACACTGCACAGAAAGTTGCCTCAGCTAAAGTTGTTAAGCATGAGAAGGCTTTATTGACAATCAACATATATTCATTCCTTTTGATTTTGACACCATCGGATTCTTGGCTACTGAAGCAGTAGGGCTCCTTAAAAGGGTCCAAAGAATTATGCATAGCATAAGTTCCCAGATCTATAGATGTTGTATTTCGAAGAATTGGATTTGACATCCAAAAGAGATAGATGGCGTAACTTGTTGCCTATCTCCCATCAATCTCTCTCTAAAAGCTTTTTATATAAATTATCATAACAGAAATATGTTTCAATACATAGGTATTTTTATGTTTCTGTTTGAATTGGAGTCTAAAAAATGATAATATATAGTTTGCACTAATTTATGAATTTGTCCGAGAGTGAAGTTATTTGTATGATTGCAGTAAAGTTTCATTATTGGTAATTAAGATAGTATTTGATTTGGCACTGATTGACAATAAATGGTTAAGAAATAATGAAAAAGGTTGTAGGTGATGTTAAATAGTTTTATTAGATGTCAAAAGTGATTGATATTAAAAAAATACTGATATGACATATGAACATTGTTGATGTGTATTATTAATGATCTGAAAATAATTAATGAAAGAGTTAACAGTTAGTGTATTCCTGTCATTTAATTTGTTCCTTCAATTAACTAAAGAATTAATTGCCTTTTAGAATTGGCTTAACTTTATAATTAAGCTCCAAAGCGATGGTTCCATTATGTTAAATGTACTTATCTATTTTTCCTTTATAGCGGACCTTTACAATCAGCACGTGGTTCAACAAGGGTTGTAATGAGTATCCTCATATACAAGTACTTACAATTATTTTGAGCACGTTTATTTATTATTTTACAATTTATGTATTATATTCTAATGAGTTTGATGGGGATGCCCCTTGCGGGAAGCCAACATGGCTGCATCACCCCATTTTTCTTTATTTATTATTTATTTTTTTAAATTTTCACCATGTATATTCATTTATATATCCCTCCAATATGACATTCAAATTTAATCAGAAACAGATACTCCTATGCTCTCCATATAGAACGGGTGGATTACAACAATCTTTAGACCGTTTAAAATTTCATGTTCTAGATGGAGGGCATAATAGTCTCTGTTTCTTATGAAATTCGAATGACATATTGGAAGGATATATAGATGAATATACATGGTAAATTTTTTCAAAAAATAAAAAAAATTGTTGAAAAAGGAGCGGGACAATCATGTTGGCTGCCCGCAAGGGGTAGTCCCATTTTATTCCTATTCTAATGGTAGGTCATCATTTTCATAGAAAAATTTTAGTTAATATGAAATGATCGAAGTTCGTCAATTTTATAATTTTATTAGAACGACATAGACTCCGTAAAATTCAATAAAACCAAATCTATAACCTATGTCAATAATGGACTTTTAGGCCAGGTCATTCACTTGCGAAATTTAATTTTAAAATTACACATGCTCATTACAATTTTAATGACTCCTTTATTCTTTGGAAAAAATATCATCTGTGCGTCACGATTGTAAATTTCGAATAATTGAATTTGTCATCCAAAAGAGATTGACGGCGTAGCTTATTGTCAGTCTCTCATCAGTCTTTATATATTAATTATTACTGAGATTTATTAGATATCCAATGAGCAATTATTATGTACTGTCCGATGAGATTAATCCATATCTATAATTGATTTCATATTACATATTCTGAATAAAAGGCAAAAGTGGAATGTTGTGTTCATAAAAGATGACTAAAATATAATACTTCCACCAACAATACTCAATAAGAGATATTTACATAAGGAGATTTTATTGTTTCTTATTTCAACAATTTTAGAATAGGGAATAGATGAAAGGTTTTCTCGGTAAGAATTGAGTATCATTACGGGGAATAATACGATCTAAAAAATTATGGAAATCATCGAGAAAACAGCTTTGTGTATGATATAGAATTTTGCCATCACATCTTCTTACTATTTTTTGTTTCATGCTATGCTATTGTTATAAATTTTGAAAGTTGTTATAAGATGTTTAATAATGATATTGTTATAGAATAAGATGACAACATTTACAACAATATTATAGTCTAGATTTTATTTATCATTGAAAGGTGCTTTGGAATCTTCAGCATAAGATTTTAAAAAATAAGATATTGTAATTCGTGTGGGTATTTTAATTTTTTGGTATTAAAGACTATGATACTAAGTTATTGAAGTTCCTACATGGATGAATGTATGTTGCAGAGAAATTTTGGATAAGAAAGATTACAAATTAAGTTCCCTTTTAAAAAAAATAAAATTTGAAATGTTGATAAATACATTTTTAAGTTATATTTTTTACCGTAATATTATTATATAATTTTCCTATTGGTATTTAATCATGGATAGAAGCAAGTTATGAATTACAATAGACAAAGTAAGTGGCCTGAAAAATTGTAAATTGATGCATATGTTGTCGTAAAAATCATGTAGATAAAAATTACCCAACTCAAATAAAGGAAGGAATTTTAGAAAATAATAAAATGTGAAGTTAATATATTCAAAATGGTAAAATGAGACTTCTCTAGGGGAGCTAACTTAGCTATCCTACTTTTTATTGTTTTGTTATTTTTAAGGTATTTTTAATAACACATGCGGGGATTTAGATTACTTCTCATTCACATTTCAACTCTATTCTAGACTCATACCCATTCATCAAAACTATCAAATTGATGGATGGTTTGGAAATGTTTAATTTATATGAAATTTGAATGAGAAACTATTGCCATCTAATGAACTAAATCTCCCCATGCATTAGTAAAAATACCTTAAAATAAAAAAAAGAGTGAAGGTAACTAAGTTGACATCACCATGTGAATAACCCCATTTAACCATATTTCAAATGTGTTTGCAAAAGCATACATACTCATGCGTGCACACACATATAAAACACATACTCGTGCGTAAATGACCAGTGTCATATCTCTTGTTTCTTCTTCTTCACGTACTTCTATGATAGTCCCTCGTCCGAACGATACTTAAAAGCAAAAGATCAGTGTATATTCTTTCTCCAATCCAATTTCCAACCAATCTTGGCAGAGGCAGACAAGAAAGAAGAGCAGAAGGTGGCCGTGTGACCAGGGTCATTGCATCCGGTCAAGCATGATCCAACCCGGTCCAGTCTAATCTAATTACGCGCATAGGCATATACGCATAATCAAGCATCGTGTGCAAAATTAGAATGATGGATGCTTTAATGACCATCTCCAGTGCGAGCAGATCCTCCGTTGTACAACAGATAACAACTGTAAACCCAGCCATCTCTCGAATCGCTCGATCTTAATCAAGCGATTCGCATGAAATTACCATCGTACAGTCTCCATATCCAGTAGCTCCTCTTTGCTGCATGTTTCCTGCTACATATTCTACGCGGAAGAGGACAAGATTTGGTCAAATATCGTGAACACAGGCACTGTACACGGATTGATTCTCGGTGTTGGGTGTGGCCCAGATTTTATATATTTGACATCAAAGTGAGAGGTAGCTGTTAGATAGACCCCGCCACGCACCTCATGTGGCTGTGAGACCCAACACGTACATGAGAGACAGATCAGGAGCCACGTAAGGTGCGGTTGCTTCCCCTCGAAGCTTTTCTCGACGCTGATGGCCTTTGCTCGACAGCATCATGTACACACAGATCTGCCACCCTCCCATTGTCAACGCATGCGCATCAAAGCTCGGCTGATCATTTCGTGAACAGATCCTTGATGGTTCCAACAGAGGTTGTTGCCGTGGACCAACAATAGTTTAATGCAGATCACGCTCAAAGCGAAATCCAACCTTCTCTTGGAAGTGTGCCATTAATCATTAACTGAAGTACCATGCATGTTAACCTCTGCTACAGCATCGAAGGATGTGATCGACTGATAGGATGTCTATTAAGCTCAACGAGTCGACCTCTAGAATGTTGGCTCCAACTCGAACTCGTGGAGTTCAAGTTAGCTCACGAGCCTCTTAATGAACCGAATTCAATGACTTAGTATGAAACAAGCTTACTGCTGGATCCTCCCCCTAAAAAAATAATTTAATATCATGTAGGCCGATGGCTCACGTATCAAATGTCAACAAAAAAGCCAAGAAAGGTATGCTTTATAACGGGGGAGGAGTTTAAAGCTATTCTGCCTCAATCTCGTCACTTCTCTGCTCAATCGATGTGGAATTAAAACTTGTTCGCAGTCCGTGCTCTTATCGAGTTGTTGAGTCGAGCTACCTAGTGGAGCATGGCCCGACTCGAGTTCGACACAATAACGTTGACGAACCACAAATTCAACTTAAGCCTGAACTCGATAAGTTTTCGAACCAGGCTCACGAGCTATTAACTAGCCGAGCAAAACAGTGCCGAGCAAAACAGTTGGTTATTTCAGTAGAAAACCTTGCTTTTCTTCTAAGAAGTATGCCATGCAAATATTCAAAAAAATCGAAAATAAAATATTTAAGTTAGATTGATAATAGCAGTCCCTCCGTCCATCAGCACCGAAGTTGGACTTTATGGCCCAAGTATTTGCACAACTAGATCTTAACTAAAGAAGTCGCCTCCTTATACGCGAATAATCTGCATACAGGTAGGAGGCATGTATGGAAAGGGATCGGGTGGTTTGCTGTAGCGGGCATCTCAACAGATTCTGCAGTAACCACTTGAGCCGCTCGATCGTGATCGAGCGGTTCACACGATTTCACACTTTTTGTGAGTATGAACCGCTCGATCAAGATCAAGCGGCTCAAACGATTACTGGAGAAACAACACTAAAGCAGACGATCCTTGCTAGTATGGAAAAGCTCCCCTCACTCCTAAAAAATAGATTAATTATACGTATATGTCAATGTATGTAGCATATACGATGCATCCTCGCACGGGCGACTAGACATACGAACCATCTCCATATACTTGCATTTAAATAATCCGGCGTCATTTTCACCCCGATTTACGTATCTTAATTAGTTCAGACGAGGGATAAAGAATATACGAGGAGGAAGAATGCCGAATAAATGTCGTTTATCCCTTCTTTAAGTTCACTTCAATTGCATCGAGTTGAGATTTTTTTAGAGAAGTGGATGAAATCTCGAGTTGAGACTCACCGCTAAAAACTTTTTAATTTATAGAAAGATAAAGATATACATTACCTTGTGGATGAGAATCGATGAACGGAAAGACATAAAGCGGTTACATTTTCCAAATAAAACCCTTGATTCTTGAAAATCAGATCATTTCTTCCTCCTCAGATATCCCAAAGAATTGCAAGCGGCAAAGAACAACCGCCCGTCGAGTTCATCCCAACCAACCTAGTCGACCTCCAGAAATCGGTGGAGCTGCCATGCAGAACCCAAGTCGCCAAACCTGCTCTGACAAAGAACATGTAAAAAACAAATGCTCCGCATCCTCCGTCTGTACGCCACATCTATCACACTGGGTATCAGGAATGCCAAATAGTCTGCTCCTTCTTGCTTTGTTCCAATTCCTACCCCTTCTGAGGCATCAAAGAAAGATCTAACTCTTCGAGGGATCTTGCTTGCACATATAATCTTCATATCATGGTTCATGTTCGGATCCAAATCCTCACTTCTCCCTATAAACACCATGTAGGCCTTATTCACCGAGAATCTTCCCCCTCCCAAACAAAATGATCCCTACCCTGAGAGATGCAACTAGGGGAGGGCAGCTCAGACAACATTATGTGCAACTCCTCCCTTCTTCATCCCGAAAGGTCATGCATGAAGTGAGGAACCCATGAACCAAAATCATCAACTTCAACCACAGAACACCCTCTGATTGCCGCCAAAGTAAAGAGTCTTGGTAATCTATTGCATAGAACCCCTCCCCTCGTTCAGCTGTCCTGCCAAAAATGAAAGACCTCCCCGGCTCCCAACCTTGGCGTCATTATCGACCTCAGCTATGATAAAATATCACGGACCCTCTCCAAAGAGAAGACTCAAAACGCACTCTACCGGCTTCTAGAGAGCCATTAATGTCATATATATTACGTACAAGATGGATAACCAATCTATCTTTGTTGCCCCAAATCTACACCATCCACTTAACCAAAAACTCTTTATTCATACAACTTACATCCCGAATATCAAGGTCTCTGTCCCTTCTCTGCCTCGTGAGCTCCTCCCAACCTACCAAATGTATGCTCGATCTTTATTGTTTCTCATCTAGCCAGAAGAATCTTCTTATCATTACCTCTATCTTCTTCCTTACACCTGCCAGCATCAATCATGTTGAAAAGAAGAAGATAGGAATTACCGACAACACATGTTTTAGCAGAATCAGCTTCCCACCTTTAGATAGTGTGACCTCCTTCCATCATGCCAGTCTCTGCTCAAATCTCTTGAGGACCATGTCCCACTCCACTTTCCTAATCTTGCCTGCCACTAAAGGTAGCCCCAAGTAAGGAATGAGTAGCTCACCAAGAGGGCATCCAAAAGCACATCCCTTGATCTACTCTCCTCCTCATCCAACTCGAACCATATCACTGCAGACTTCTCTCTATTGATCTTGAGACCAGAAATGTTGCTAAATATTTCCACCAGCTATGTAACACCCTAACCCCAAATATAGTACCACATGGAAAACTCACAAAGTGTGGGTGTGGTATATAAGTGGTGGGGATTACTACTTGACAACCCGGCTTAAGCATTTTGGGGGTGGTTAATCGGGTCCGTATGGGCCCGATCCCAAGAGGTTGTTAGGGCCAGTAATGCTCCGTTAACGGACCGGGGACCTAAGTCCGGGACGTTACAAATGGTATCAGAGCCAAATTCTCTCTGATAGTGGAAAGGGCTACCCGAGAGGTGGAGCCGCCCCTACAAAGAGGTTGGAGGAAATGGCTACCCGGAGCGTGCAGCCGCCACTATCACTGGGAATAAGTGACGGGCCATGTCGCAACGAGGACGTTGCGAATATAAGTGGGGGAGGTTGTAACACCCTAACCCCAAATATAGTACCACATGGAAAACTCACAAAGTGTGGGTGTGGTATATAAGTGGTGGGGATTACTACTTGACAACCCGGCTTAAGCATTTTGGGGGTGGTTAATCGGGTCCGTATGGGCCCGATCCCAAGAGGTTGTTAGGGCCAGTAATGCTCCGTTAACGGACCGGGGACCTAAGTCCGGGACGTTACAAGCTACCTCGTCCTTCTTTGCATTTCTTCTGTACCACCCAGGAAAATCACAGTGTTATCTACATATTGCAAAAGAGGAACAAATATGGCTCCCATACAGAATCCTTCACACGACCCATGATCGACCACTCTCCTCGACATCACTATCATAGCATCTGCCACCAGGATGAAAAGCATCGGTGCTAACAAGCATCCCTATCTTACACCCTTTTGTGGTTGAAAAAAAACCACCTTATGGTCTCTCATTCACAATAACTGAGTAGGACGAGGTTGTGACACACCTCTTCATCCAGGCTATCCGGAGGTCAATGAAGTCGCATCGTTGAAGCAAATCCCACAAGAAGCTCCAGTCCGCACAATCAAGTTGAGGCTTGCACCAAATGAAGTGTCTGTTTGCTCAAAGAAGACAAATAAATCGATTGTTGGGACCTCAACTCTAACGACGGGGAGAGAAAAACCTTGAACCTGTGGAGATGAAGATGGGGGATGAGGCACAACCACCTTAATTAAAGACATGCATTTAGGGATGCAAACGGTCGGATACGGATACAGATATAGGTATTACCATATCCTTATCCGTTTTTTAATACGAATACGAATACGGATGCGGATACGGACATTGACGGATATTAAAACTATCTTACCATATCCTTAAAAAATGGATACGGATGTAAAACGGATATTGATCGCACACGAGTAATGTTAGAAATACTCTATAGAATCGACTTAAATATATAAGAATTGTATGGAAAACACATGATATTAATTTACTAAATGTGTTTGTATCATAAAAGTATATAAATATGGTAAAAGGAGGTAGAAAATTGTGTTATATATGATTAAAAATAAATTTACGACTATATTTATGTAGTAAAACGGATATACGGATACGGATGTTCGCGGATATCAAAACGATATCCATATCCGTATCCATTTTAAAACGGATACGGATACGGATGTCAAAATCTGTATAAAACAGATACGGTGACGGATCGGATACGGATATATCCGTATCCATTTGCATCCCTACATGCATTCGACTTATCAATCTGGTTTGGAGAGCAGATCGCCTGTTGTAAACCCATGTTTTTCTTTTGCGATTTCGATTCCAAAATCCAACCTTATAGATTGAATCTTAGATTAATGCTCTACATATCCTTCAAATTTTGCTCAAATCGAAAATTGTTTGCTATTTTATCTTAATAATCAAATATCTGATTATGTTTTAAATGGAATTTAAGTTGCTAGCAAACACATCACCTTCCCATCCCCTTACATTCAATTCCTTCACAAGGATCTTGATTCGGCTTTCAGTTTTCATTTCCATTTTTAGAACTTAGATGTAATAACATTATCCATATGACTATTTCAACATGTTTTCCAATTGCCTTTATTTGTTTATTCATGTAGGTTTTTATTCACACCTTCACACATTTAATTACTCAAGTTATGATTATTAGCTTTTAGTTTAGTAATTTAGTTTATTTACATCGCTGTCCCCACATGCAATTTGCTTTATTAGACCCATTAACTTAAGTAAGTATAAATTAATTTATGTTGTTAGTTTTTAATGTCTTAAAGGAAACTCTTTTAAAATAGATCGTTTTTAATAATTTTTAAAACCATGATTTAATACGTTTTAAAATTTTGCATAGGATGATATCACATATTTTATTATTTCTATTTTTACATATACATTCATATGATTAGATACTTAAATTTATTTTCCTTTCTTTAATATAATTAAGAATCATAAAAAATACTTCATCGTCTAAAAAATTAAAATAGGTAATATCCTAAGAAAAAATCTTGAAAAATATTGTTAATATGATTAGAACATACCTAAAAAACAACAAACTCAAGTATTAAAATCCATAAATTAAGACATAATAATTTGGCTCTATTTTTAAAATGGAAAAACATTTGCATCTTTTATTTAAATATAGACATTTATCATGTCTTTGAAATTTTGATCAATTTAGATCGATCACAAGATATCTTTCTCACACGTACAATATATGACATGCACATCACAATCCCATTATTATGTTAATATTTACTCTTATTTAGCAGCTGTTTAATAGCTTAATTTATTCCAGGTTTAAATTTTTATTGTTTGCTTAAACATAATTATCTACTTCAATATAAGTGATCACTATGATATTAACCTATGTGATTTTTTCTTATGAAGTACTCCGTTATAAAATAAACATGTTAAAAAAAGCAATCACGATCTTGTAGATGTCTTCAGTCAAAGATCTCGAGTACGCAAATGCATACCATATGCAAAACATATTTCTTATAAATTTAAATACTTTAATCATCGTGAAAATTTAAAAATAATTCTAATTTAATATATACTAATTCCTTTACCCTCGGAGTGAGATGAAAATTAAAAAAATTAAATGAAGAATAAAAAACATTTCCCATCCAAAAGATGTGAAAATAGAAAGGGATATTTAACCTATAACCCTGATTAGTTTCTCAATTACCTCAGGAATTCTCGATAATCACGAATTATACCTACGACCCTCTACAGTGCTTAACTCCTACATAGCATACTCATGTGTCAACTTCCATCCGATTTCTCGTTAAGTATGATGGAATCCGTCAAATATCTACATTTTCTACCCTTTAAGTTCCCATTATTTACAAATGTGACTACTCTCTCCTCCCTCACCCCCTTTCTAACGACACTCCCTGAGCAGCTTGTCTGTAACGATCCTCGATATGCCTCCATCCCCCAAATGCCTCTAGTACCCTCCTCCTTGCCTCCCTCAACCTCTCCCGCACCACCATTCCCACCTCTCCCTCCATCAGCTCCCTCACCTTTCTCTCCACCTCATCCACCCCCACCAACCCATCCACGTACGCCTCCACCCCCACCGCCATCCCTAGGTCCTCCACCATCATAGTCCAGCTTATCCTCTATTCTGCATGCGGCCACCCCACCATCGTCACCCCTTCCCACAGGGCCTCCAGCACCGAGTTCCACCCCAAATGCGCAACGAAGCCCCCTACCGTTGTGTGGCACAATACTGTATGTTGCGACGCCCATGGCCCCACCACTAGCCCTCTTGCTCTCGTCTGCTCGATGAGCCCGTGCGGTAGGAGGTCCTCCATGTTGCCCTCCATGGGGGCTGCAGACATTTGGGAAGGATCATTGTGCGATGGCTACCGTACCACTCAGAGGAACCGCTGCAGCTACGCTCCAATCAGGTGGCGTTCTCCTTTATCCGCTCTACGGATAGCTGGCCTAGGCCGTTGAAGCACATGAACGCTATGCTGCCCCTCAGCTAGGTGTCGAGCCACATGAGGCATCGATCCGAGGGTTGGATCGATGTATGGATCGGGTACGTCGCGACGAGCAGGCCGACGTAGTGGATCGAAGGGGGTGGGTTGTTCTGCATCTACAATTGACACAACTCTGAAGAGGTGGTCGACGAGGGGGTGGGTTGGGGGGGCTGGATGTGTGTGTGTGTGGGGGGGGGGGGGTATTTTTCTTTTTTCTTTTGATTAACTTCAACTGTTAGATCGTGGATTGGTTAGATTAACTCAATATTTAGTTGAGTTAATGAATTATATTAACAGAGGATTATTAATGTAAAACAGGAAACTTATTAAGAGTCCTAAGTGTAATTAATGATTATTGAAAGTTTCTATAATAATTAGAAAACTACTCAGATTATAGGTGTAAATATCACAAATAGAAAAATAAGTCCAAAGGATATGAAAAAGGGGGAGGGGGCAGAAGCCCGCGAAAATCAACCGAAGGCATAGGCAGAAGCCTCTTGACCTCTTCCCACACCTTCCGCACATTCCTCTCCTCTCCTCCTCCTCCTCCGTCTCCAGGGGGCGACACGGACGATCTATCTTTGCTCCAATGTCCATAATAGAAGAGATGGATCACGGATGCAGATAATCCTGTCTGGAATAAACCCTAAGCACTTGTTCTTCTCGGATCGACGAAAGGAGGAGGGGAAGAGGGGAGGTTGATTCAGAGGCGATCGATGGGGAAGCTGTACGTGGAGACGGTGCCGCCTGCGGATATGAACAGGAACACGGAATGGTTCGTGTACCCGGGGGTGTGGACCACCTACATCCTCCTCATCTTCTTCGCGTGGCTAGCTGTTCTTTCCGTCTCCGCCTGTTCCCCAGGCATAGCTTGGACTTGCGTTAATCTCGTCCATTTTCTTGTGAGCGCAACCTTTCCCTTTCAATTTTTTCCTAATATTGGTTTTCTGATTGGTGGAAAGTTGGGACTTTTTAGATTCTAGTGATTTGGGGATCGGCCTATTGGCTTGCATGATGAACCTGCTTTGTTTTCTTCACTTTTAACGTCGATTTCGGATGGATTAACTCACTGCACTTTTCTTTTTGCAAATGGCATTCTGTTGGATGAGGAAATGAAGGCAAACTTTAACATTAGCTCATGTTTTGGAACCATGTTAGGAACGTGGTGAAATTATACATGTTGATGCCATAATAGCAGATAAACGCTGCATAAAAGAGATTCCTTCCAGCCAGACCCTTTACTATCGCCCTCGTCAGTACCTCTGCTTCCTCTCATGCTATCTCCCTCGCTCCCGCGTGCTTTCCTTCTCTCTCCATCTCCCAGATGCCGCACTCTTCTTTCTTGCTTTTTCAATTTGTTGCCTGCAAGTTTTGCTCAATGGATGGACACGCTTTGTAGGATTTTCTGTGGGTTGCTAAGCCCTTTAGAGGTCGCTTTCCTTTTAGTGAAGTGGACTGAGATATGAAAGTTTGTTAAATAGGGTGGCCTTGGGTTGAAGGATAACTAGTTGATGAGGTTTCTTGCAAATGATGACAATTTTTTTGAGCTGTTGAGAGCCATGCCTCTCTTGTTGTGTCTCTGTTCGTTATAAAGGTCAATCCACAAATCACTATTCTTCTTAGGAGCAAACTGTGGGATAATGCTACTCCTAATCTAGTGAGCGTTTGCTTCCATGTTTGGGTTTTTTAAGGAAAAAGAAGGCGCAATGTCGAGGAGACACAAACTTGTAAACAAGTTTGGAAAATTGGGGAGATATTTTAGAGACTGATGAACTCTTCTTTGATTTTAACTCTCCTTATCTTATGCTCATTTTGAGGAGTGTTTGCATCTGCTCATATTTTACATGTCGGGTCACATTTTGACTTAGTCTGGTCCTACGGTGGTGAGGTGTCACATATGGCATGGGGGTAATGATACTCCATTAACCAACATTATGTATTGTGATTATTAGCGTGATTCAAAAAGTGTGGAATGCACGAGGGTTTCTTATTCCAATACCATATCCAATACGAATGCTTTTCTTTCAAAGAAACATTTTGATGTAGAGACATTAGATCTCACATTACATGATTGCTTTGTGCATAATCATATCATCACACATGACAATGAACTTATTCTGCAGTATGGAGCAATGACAACGGAATATGACACTTAGGCAACTAACCATGGATTAGAGACTACTGATTCTAGAAAAAATATTTGGTGGATTTCAAAAATCCAGTTGTACCCTTGAAGGTGAGGGCAATGCTATACCTTCACACCCCTTCGACATTAGAGGATGTCTATTTTTGAGGCTTCTGAGTTTTTCTTTACTAGCTATTGATAAGGCTTAAGTGTCAGAGTATGTAGGGGCTACTATTTCCAAGGATGTTGATGCCCGACCGTAAAAGATCGAGAAAGTAATCAAGATCATTTAAACACCATAGGATTATTGGATATCATTCTCTGAATACTTACTGCCTACATATGCCAAGTGGTGGACAGCAACTTTATCACAATGCTTGCCTCATTTCTTGACTTAGATCATTCTACATAGTTGTTTAGAGAACATTTTCTCCGCAAGTACTTGATGGAGAGAAAGAATAAAGAATATGCCGATGTAGAACAAGATTCGATGACTATGAATGAATATTAGTTCAGATTTGATAAAGTAGCATGCCACTCCCCCGTTATTGAGGCATGTGAAGGGAAATGTATCTCAAGTTTTGGAATGGACAATAAGATTACGTTTAAGGTGAACTCATTGGTCACTGTCTTTTGATGCAGCAACATAACCCCCTTTACAATTTTAGTGGCCATTAAAATTGTCAAAATTTAGGGCCTAATCATAAATATCAAAGTTTGAAGAGCTTTGTAATTTATATCTTAATTAAATAGAGGAAAGGATCTAGAATCCTCTTTCTCCTCTTAGATAGAAGTCTCTAGAGTTTTCTTTCTTTTTTGCTCCTCTTTTGTACTAGATAAAATAGTTTAGAATACTATTATACTTTCTATCATGCTGTAAAATCCATCTATAAAATGAGCCTTTGACTAATGGAGTGAATCAACCAAGAAGAAGAAGTCATTATTATTGAAGGACTCTCTCTTTTCCCTTCCTACCTTTATCACCCTCTCTCTCTCTCTTCCATCTCAACTTTTCGTATTTCTTGGCTTTTTTTCTCCCATGCTCTCCTTATCTCTTTCCCTCCTCCGTCACTCTTTCTATTTCTTATCTCTCTTTCTCCCTCCCTCAAGACCTTTCCCCCTCGCTCCCATCTCTGTCTCATCTCTCCTTTCTCCCCCATCATCTATTCTCTTTCTCTCTTTGTCATTCCTCCATTTCTTTATTTTTATATAGTCTCTTTCCTCTTTTTGTCTGTCTTCCTCACCGCATTCCCAACCTTTCTTCTAATTGCATCAATTAATATAAGAGCATGATGTTTAATTTTTTTTGTTGATGTGATGATCACACAAAGAATTTGCGGATGAGCGATATAATAAGAAGATAGCAACCATCATTATTTATGAGTGAAAGTTGGTGGAAATTCATAAATCTTGTATGGAGATTTATGAATCTTTTCCATATATTCAAGAATCTTTTTCGAATTTCTTGCAAATTATGGATTCTATAAGAGATGAGATTAGATACTTAAAGGAAGAAGAGAAATTCAATATCAACTACTGAAGCAAATTCATTTGATTTTGTTCTCGTTTCTTTAATGAAGATTATTGAGATATTAATTATCTTCTATCCTCTTTATGTATTCTCTTTTCTTTCTATCTACACTATGTAATTTGTCCAACATGTTTCTCCTCTATATAAGAGAACCTTACGGCCTCATGAATAGTTAACTTATTGCATTCTCTCATCTCTTCCTCCGCATGGTATCAAAGCAATAATCCTAGATCGGGGATTATACCTAAAACTCACCGCAACCACCATCCTCCGTCCTCCTTGAATCTTGCACAGACCCTTCTTCCTTGTCTAAAGGTCCCAATCGAGGCCTTGGTGGGTTCCCTAAGCCTACCCTAGCTACCCAATGCTAACCTAGTGCTGCTCAGGCGCTACCCAACTATCCAACACTGCCCAGGCACTACCCAATGCTACCCAACGTCGCTCAGGTGCTACCGAACACTATCCTAGTGCTAGGCAATCTACCCAAGCGCTACCCACTGCCGCCAAGGTGCTACCCATACCACGGACGAGTTTGCTTAGGATCAGTTGTGGTATGAACATACAACCACAACTGCCCCCATTGATATATGCGTAGACACCCTATCACATGTCTATGGTCACAATCGTGTACCAAACTGGTACTATGTTAGAAAACAAAGTTGATATCTATCCATATGTGCCTTGAAGGGTCCGACACCTATTATCAAGGTGGATGGCACAAACTATGACTCGTGGGCAATGCACTTTATGAATCTCTTGCCGAGTCCGTGATAAGAAGCATATTCTGACGCAAGATGAGCCGACCAACAAGAATGAGACCAATGCCTCATGGGAGGCTGATGATTCTTATGCAAAAGTTTTGAGGTGAAGAAATAACTTTATGACTTTTGGTTTCTCAAACTCCGAGATTGAGGAATGCACATGGATCATTGATACTCCTACGGATACCCTCTTGATTAGCTACCTTGGGTTGCCCCTGATGTGGTGGTGCCTAAGGCATTCGGATTGGATGTCGGTCATTGAGAAACTGGAATGGAGGAAGGCCTCTTGCCTCTCTCATAGCGGGAAACTCATGCTTTTGAAGGCAATGTTGGCGGCGATCTCGATTTTTTTTTATCTCTTCATGGACCATCCTTGTGGGGATACTCAACCGTCTAGAGGCGTATATGCGTCGCTTCTTATGGAGTCCATCTAATAGGTAGTCAAGAGTGTTCACCTGGTGAATTGGGAGTTGGTTTGGGGAAAGAGCAGGGGGATTGAGAGTCTTCAGATTGGAATAGATGAATGAATCCCTTCCGCTGAAGTGGGTGACAAGACCGTAGGGGCAAGGGGAAGGACCTCACTTGTAGACTTGTTCTTAACATATATGGTGTTCGAACGTAACTGATCGTGGATTTGTCTACTTAACGTCGTTCTTTCACGTTCTGGAAGGGGATCTGTTCGATAATACATGGCTTGATGGAGCATATGCACCCAGTGGTTGGCAACATGAGTCCTTCCTTTTCTGGAAGGATAATTGGACCGGGAATAGACAACTTCATGCGTGTTTCCCTCGCCTTTTTGAGATTGTGGAGGACTAGGAATTACTGGTCATGATAGCTTAGGTGGATGGCTAGTAGATGCCTTGCTTTTCCTCCCTGTTATCTGATCAACTCTTCAGGGAGTTTTTGCAAATGACGGAGGAAACTGCGAGCACCTCGGGGCCGAGCGAGGGGTCGGATCATTGGGTGTGGCGTGATGGCTTTTTTTATCAAGAAGGCCTATATGGCACTCAAAGCTGAGAGGGGCTTGGATCCAAGCGATATGGAGAGGCATTGCAATCTGATTTGAGCTATGAAAACTCCTATGAAGAACAAGATTTTCGTTTGGCTCCACATACTTGACCGATTACTTATGAAAGCTAGTAGATCGATCTTTTTCCCAGGGGATGGCACTTCTTGCCCCATGTGTTGCACTGCAGTCGAGGACTTCAGCCATCTTTTCTACATCCGTACTTACGTCTGATGGATTTGGTAGGAGAGGATGTTCAGTGGGTGGATCTCACCTTACATTATGGATTTTGGACCTCTCTAGCTGCCAATCAGTTCAGGCCCATGACTGAGTTGATGCGCCCAATTGCCATGATACGAGTGATCTGATTGAATGATTGTTACGCAATGGAATCATCTTCTGTAGGGATGTATTTTATGTTGATAATGTACTTCGTCTCGCCTAGTAGTGCAACCCCACTCTTGCAGGGGTTGTGTTAGGTAGTCGACTACCAGCGTAAAAAATAGTCGAATCTTTCAACATGGATTTGAGCAAGAATCCATATAGTCGACCCTACTTATAGTGGGAGAAGGCTTAGTACATTTTTTAATGTAATTCATCTAGACAAATCTCTTCTCGAGACATGGCTAATGTAGTTGTACCCTTTACAATTTTTAAAATTTTTTTGGGATAAACACCTTCGAAATATTTCCCCCTTTTTGACTTAAAAGACAATGGTTTCTATATCTTGGTAGATGGATAACAAGGCTCGTGGTGTAGTCTAACATTCATAATTATTTATTATTGAAGTTTAATAAAAAATATCATCTTTTTAGGTTTCATTTAAATTTTGTATCTATAAGGACTGATTAAAGAACTTTTTATATTTTTATTGTTAGGTTAAGAAAATTAGGTAGTGTTTTTTAAGTCCAAGGATAATAATTTGTAAACTTATTTATAGGCTCCTCTGATTAATAACGAAAGGGAGATTTGATAGGAAATACAGTTTGGAATTCATTTGTGATATCCATCTTCTTTTATCATCATCTTCCTTCGTGTATCTCCATGCTTCTCTTCCATAATCCCACATGGTTTGACGTGTTCCCCTCTCAACTTGTACATCTCAACATTACCTTATCAAAATGTTGCACTATAGGTTCCTTCCATACCCTCCTTTGCTTCGCTCTCCATGTGTATCTGATAGCATCAAGTGGTATCAGAGTCAATTTAGGAATTTAGGGGTATTGTTCCCGCATCTCAATTTCAGAACAACTTAACAAGAGCCATAACTAATGCTTCCATAGGCATTTTTTTACCACAACTTAATCGAGCCCTATCAACAACAATAATTCAACCAATTCATGCATAATGTCTCCTTCAACAACCATCTAGCATGCTCGTCGTTAATAACCCAACTTGCGACTTGCAACTAATGGCATTTTCGACAACATTGCCCATGTTATGCCAGCCTTCCGAAATTCCTCATATCATGTCTTGTTATTGAGGAAACAACTTAGCAATAGACGGATTTTTCCAAGAGAGAACTGATCCACTCCAAAATTCATAATTTTTAGATTCAAATCAAAATTTTAAGTTATAATTGAATGGGTATTTTCATTTTTAGTTTTTTTAGTTTTATTTTTATTTGTTAGGATGTTGGCCTGATTATTTTGGAGTTTTTTAAACTATAGGATAATAATTCTTGTTTCTATTTAACGTCTCATTAGGTTAATGAAAAAGGTAGATTTGATTGGAAATGTTAATATGGGCTTTATCCCCGATATCTCTTTTTTTTGAAACAATAAAGGGCTTCCACTGTACGTGTGTGACCAAAAACTTCGCATTAGTCACATATTTAAAGGTACACGGATACGAGTAGCCAAAAAGAAAAAAATACAATCACCAACTTTCAGCAAGCACTTTTGCATGCGTAATAATATTTCACAGTAAAAGCGTTCATTGTGGAATACCACCCATTCCTCGTTATCTACAATGCCCAGATCACAACAATAATGCATATCTGTCATTTTTAGGATCCTTCTAACCATATCCAATTGTTTCCCATAATCTCGCATAACAGGTGTTGAGGGAAATATGTTGTTGTTTATTCATTGAGACTAAGGATTCTCTTATATATAAGAGAGAAACCTTAATGGGTAAATAACATAATGAAGACAAAGAAACGTGTAAATTGGAAAAGAGTAGCATAGCATAAATACTCTCAACACTCCTCAAGCTAGAGCATAAATGTCTATCAGGCTCAACTTGGAACAACATCTTTGAAAAGGTCCTCAAGCAAGAGCCTTGGTAAATAGATAGATCTGCAGTTCTGCCTCTTGTACTAACACAAGAAGTGGTGATAAACCCCTTTTGAGTCATATCATTGGTGTAGTGACAGTCTAGTTCAATATGTTTAGTACTTCCATGAAAGAGTGGATTATTTGTAATAAAGAGAGCTGTTTGGTTGTCACACAACAACTGCATTGGAAGAGGTACATCAGCACCCAATCCAAAGAAAACAGAACTGACCCACATCATTTCAGCACTTCACTATGCCATGGCTCTATATTGACTCATCACTGAATCTTTCTACCACTGTATGTTTCTTGCTTTTCCATGATACTGGAGAGTTTCTCATAAACATAACAAATCTTGAGATAGATTTCCTGTCCTTGAGGCAAACAACATATCCACATCTGCACAAACTATGACAGATAGTGCAGTTCCTCTACTAAATAATAGACCTGTCCTTGGAGAAGACTTTAAGTATCTCAAGATCATGCACACTGCATCCATGTGTACATGTCTTGGTTGCTCCATAAACTAGCTAACCTTGCTGCAAAAGAAAAAATCAAGTCTGGTAATTGTAACGTAGAGGAGCTTCTCGACTAGCTCTCTGTACCTTCTTTTGTCTACCTCCTTCATTGTATCATCGTGCAGTTTATGTTTGGATCCATAGGTCTAGATGTCGATATGCAACATGTCATTCCTACTTTTGAAAGAAGATCGGTTATATACTTTCTTTGGGTTATAACAAGGCCCTGCTTATTTTTAGCAAATTCAAGACCTAAAAAGTAACGTAGATCACCCAAGTCTTTGGTGACAAACTGTTGTCCCAAGAAATTCTTGATTACATTAATACACTGAATATCATTTCCAGACAATAATATCATCAACACATACCAAGATGACAATTGTACCTCGCTGAGTTTTCTGAACAAAGAGGGAATGATCAACAGTTGACCGTGTGGACCCCTTCTGTTCAATCATATCTGATAGCTTCTGGAATCAGGCCCCGGAGCTCTGTTTAAGGCCATAGATAGCCTTGCAAAGCCTACATACTCCCCGTCAACAACGAACCTAGGTGGTAGCTGCATATACACATCTTCCTGTAGATCATCATATGGAAAAGCATTCTTGACATCTAGTTGTAATAGAGGCCAATCACGTACCACAACAACTGACGGCAAAATCCACAGTGTGGAATGTCGTGCAACTGAAGAGAAGGTGTCGTGGTAATCGACTTCGTAGGTTTGTGTAAATCCCCTGACTACCAAACGTGCATTGCATCGATCTACAGAACCGTCTACCACGTGTTTAACAGTTGTTGAGAGTTTTGAGGTTATGTTACTCAATTACAGTTTGTTTATCTTCTCAGTCTATATTATGTATTTTATCAGTTATGTTTCTCTCTTCTATATAAGATAACCCTTGGGCTCTATGAATAAACAACTAAGTATTTTCTTCCACATGATTTCTAAGTGGTGATTCTAGACCGGAGCCTGTGCCCTAGATCCAACCCTAACTTCCAACCCTTCGTACCTTTGCCGTCCAATAGCAGCAGTTGCCGCCGCTCAACATCACCAGCAGCTGCCACTACCGCTACTACACAGTGGTGGTGCTGGTGTTGCAGAACAACAACAACCACGATTTAGGAAATTGGTATGCGTATGTGTTCGAATAGGTCACCAAATACTGAATAAGTGGTATGCAGGGGCATAAGCGGGGTATATATGGTTCTATGCGGTTTTCCAATTTTTAATTTAAAATAGATAAATATCTATGAATAATATTACCATTGAATTTATGTATCTAAGTGGAGTTAAAGAAGATCTAAGAAAAATGGTTCATGTTAGATGGGTGTGTATATGCTTTTAATTGCCTTATATTTAATCACAAAAAACATTTACCATAAACGCTTCACCTATTAGATGATTCGTAATAACAAACTTCGATACACGTACATGCAATACATGAGCAAAACCTCAATCGGCATATATGAAAATATTCGACGATACATTGCATATACTTGTGAAAATAATACATGAGAAAAACATAAAATATTGCATATACATAATGGTATAATGCATTGCAATTGTACAAATGCATGTCATATTCTTACAATTGAATGAAGACAGAGCTACAAAATCAAGCACCTGAATGAGAAGAATGAAAAATTGGAGCTGCTGGAGCAGTATGCAGGGCATATGTGGGATATGCGAGGCATATGCATGGTATATATGGGCCACATATGCGGGAGGGCGCATAATGCACTGATTCATGAAATCAGCGCGGTTTGCATGCCACATGGGTATATGCAGCCGCATATGCGGCTCGTGCGGTTGATTTCATGAACACTGACAGCAACAGCAGTCGTTGACAGCCCTAGCGGCGGTGTTGCCACTCACTGTTGTTGTCCATACTGTTGATTTGGAACATAGATGACAACTCGTGCGCTTGCATTGTATGGAACATCGTTGCAAGCCTGTCACTACTCCTATGGACCCGAGCATGAAGCTATATGATGATGACATTGAGGAGGTAGACAAGGGGAGATACATGGAGCTTGTTGGGAAGCTCATATATGTGTTCATCACCAGGCCAGATATATCCTTTGCAGTAAGCAAAGTGAGTTGTATGGAACATAGATGACACCCCGTGCGCTCGCATTGTATGGAACATAGTTGCAAGCCTGTCACTACTCCTATGGACCCGAGCATGAAGCTATATGATGATGACATTGAGGAGGTAGACAAGGGGAGATACGTGGAGCTTGTTGGGAAGCTCATATATGTGTTCATCACCATGCCAGATATATCCTTTGCAGTAAGCAAAGTGAGTCAGTTTATGGAGCAGCCTAGACATGAACACATGGATGCAGTCCATATAATTTTGAGGTATTTGAAGACCTCACCCGGTACTGGTCTCTTATTTAGCAGATGCACATCTTTTGTTGTTGCAGCTTGCACAGATGCATATTATGCGAACTGGCCCAAGGACAGGAAGTCTACCTCTGGCTTCGTTGTGTTCATTGGGAGCTCCTTGGTGTCATTGAAGAGCAAGAAGCAAAGAGTGGTCACTAGTTCTAGTGTAGAATCAGACTACAGAGCCATGCCATAAGGGAGTACATAGATGATGTGGATAGGATTCGTTTTGACTGACCTAGCTATTGCGTTGCCTCTTCCCATGCATCTCCAATACGACAACCATGCTGTATTTTTTGTTACCAACAACCCAACCTTCCATAAGAGGATGGAGCATATCGATGTAGACTATTACTATACTCGAGACATGATCCAGAAGGGTCTCATTTCTACTTCTCATGTTATCTAAGTGAACAGACAACAGTCACACTCACCAAGGCTCTTGCCCGAGGATCCTTTCAGAGATGTTGTTCCAAGCTGAGCACTCCAGCTTGAGGGGGAGTGTTGAGAGGTTTTATGTTATGTTACTCGTTTATAGTTTGTTTATTTTCTCAGTCTACATTATGTAATTTACCCATTATGGTTTCTCTCCCTTATATAAGAGAACCCATGGGCTCTATGAATAAACAACAAAGTATTTCCTTCTACAAGAGTGAATACCCACTTGCAGCTCACAAATGATGCCTTTTTTAAAGCAGAACAAGATTCTATGTTACATGAGACTGGAGCACAACCATCTCTTGCTCTATGGCAAACCGCTAGCGGCTCTCCTTGAGGGCCTCCTGATATGTGTGCGGGATGTCAATAACAGATAATCCCATTACAAACTTCTTGAACTCAAGCAAAGGTCATGCCAAAGACACGTGTCCAGCAATGGGGTATCTTGCATAAGTACATTTGCATTTTTGCAATGCAATAGGCCACCCTAGATCATCCTCCTGTTGTGGTCCATGTTCATCTTGTATATCGTCCTGCTCATCCCATACACATTCCTTTTCATCATTCAAATCACTAGTGCCATCAACAAAAATCAAATTTTCAGAGTTTACCTAAAGTGTGCTGGATGATGGGGAAGGTAAGTGAGCATGGAGATCAGACTGAGGTGTATGTGGAGGAGGGAGCAGAAGAATAACTTCATCCCCGGACTCAGAGGAACTCATCCTATCACCTGTAGGAGTATAGAACATGGTAAACTCGAAGAATGTGACACCGACACTAACATAGTATTTGTCCTATACAGGATCAAAACATATGTAGCATTTCTGTGTACGAGAGTACCCAACAAACATGCATTTGACAGCTCTAGGAGCTGAGCTTGTCACGACCTAGACATAGATTGTGGACAAATGCCACACAACCAAACACACGTGGTGTAAAAGAGAAAAGGTCCTCTTGAAAGGCGAGAGAGAAGGGTGCCTTGTCTTCCAGACTGGTAGAGGGCATCTGATTGGTGAGATAACATGTCGTCACGACAACATCACGTCAGAAGGAACGAGGAGCCCGACTCTGTACGAGGAGAGTTCTGGTGATGTCCAAAAAGTGATGGTGTTTGCGTTCAGCAACACCGTTCTGTTGTGAAGTGTAGGGGCACGAAGTTTGATGGAGAATGCCATGCAAACTAAAAAGTTGGGACTATTGAATAGTGCAAAATTCCAAAGCATTATCATAATGAATATACTTAATAGAAGTAGAGAAAAGATTCTTCATTTCAATAACAAAATTTTGAATCAGAGAACTCGCATCAGACTTATTATTTAACAAAAAATTCCCACGATAATCTGGAGAAATCATCCACATCAACTAAGTAATACATGTGCCTCTAATTATCTTGGACACGGCTTGAACCCCATATATCAAAATGAAAGAGTTCAAACAGACTCTGACTACTATGACCTTGAGGACTTAGAAAGCTAGATCTGTGATGCTTTCCAAGCTGACATGGTTCACACTAAAAGGTGGACTCGACAGAAATCCCATGGATGCGACGACAAATCTTCTGCAATAGACGATGACTAGAGCAGATATGTCAAGTGTATGGGGAGATCGATCCGACAGAAAGGGAGCTAGCACCAAACTGGATCAACATGTAAAGATCTCCATGCTCACAACCACATCCAATCACCCTGCCATGAGTATATCCTGAAAAACAAAGGAAGCATGATCAAATATGGCACGACAATTTAAATCTTTTGTAATATGACTAATAGACAATAAATTCATTGAGAACTTTGGTGCATGAAGAACAATCTGCAAACACATTGATGGAGTCAAATGGACCTCCCCATATTCGGTGATGGGAGAGTTGTCCCATCAACAATCACCACTGATCTACCAAGTTGGACATGACTATATGAACTGAAGAGTAATCTCCATAGAGATGATGAGAAGCTCCATAGTCCATGATCCACTCCGATTAGTAAAGGCATGATTAATACATAATGTGTTCGAGGATGCAGAAGTAATAATGTCTGATAGGCCGGTATAAGTACTAGAGGATCCATCAGTCGGGGGCATTATCTCTCACAGTTGTGTAAAAAAGTCATCATAACGATGATCGGTAGGGTCATGAGCAGTCTAGACCTGCTCAGTAACACGTAGGATGGTGGAAAGCCATGCTTGGAGTAACATATTTCCTATGAGTGGCCTGACCAGTGACAATGCGAACATGGTGGGCACGAGTGTGAGCCTCATCTACCATGTGTACCATGTCTTTTGAACTGAAACAAGCCACCTCTACCTTAGGAAGCTGCCACAACCGACGACGTCTGAGAAGATGTAGCAGAGGATATGCTCAGTCTGCTCAATCTGTCTGTGATACGCCTTCTCCATAGATGATATGGTATTGTCTATGAGAAGCTGAGAGAGAGCCGAGTCGTATTTCGGGTCAAAGGCAGCTAGAAACATCCCGATCATGACAGAACCTCGATAGGCCTTGTGCTGTTCTGGTTAGACCGTCAGGGGTATGTAGCTATGGAATCGCTCGAACATACCCCTAAGAGATGTGTACAAGGCATGAAGAGGACCGTTACCTTTTTTGGTTGTGAAGATATCATGTTGGAGCTGCAAGATCTTAGACTCATTCCTCACTTGAGAATATGTGGTTGCGAGGATGTCCCAGATTGCCTTTGTTATGAGCTAACTTAAGATATCATTGGCTATCTCAACCGAGACCGTACCATATAGCCATACTTTTGCATGTGCATCATATGCCTTCCATGAGGCATTAGTCTCAGTCTTGTGCATCAGCTCATCCTGCGTTAGAATATGCTTCTTACCATGGTTCTACAGTAGATTCACGAGCAACTCTTATTTTCTGATATCATGGGCAGAGAATTGGGATCGTAGACTCATGCCACAACCATCCCTAATCAAACGTTGACGCAAAAGTACCACAACAGTATGATTTCGTCCTTTTTCATACCAAAATTAGACCAAAAAGCTTTGAAATCAAGCCAAAAATTGCAAAATCATGCCAAAAAACCAAGTGCGAAGCGACAATGGATGTCTGGATGGTGTGCCGGGGTAGCAGGAGGACCACCGAGTGGCACCGGATGCCGTAAGGCGATGTCAGTGATGAGAAAGATTTGCCGATGGTCGCACAATTTCACAAGGCGAAACCGCAATCGGTGTGTTGACCACTCAATAAACCTCAATCAATCCACGAATAAATCAAGCAATGAAAAGCACAAAGCGTGAGTCAAAATTTATTATTCTTTATAACTAAATGTATAGCAGGTAAGCATGTAGAGGTCGAACCACAGAGAGCAAAATTGGTAGCCTACTATTATTGTCAATCAACGCATATTATGTACAATCATGTCATTGCTTATATCTTTGTGGGTTTTTAATTTTATATTTTTTGTATTTTTGTTTTACTATTTTTATGTTTTGTTTTTATATTTTCTTTTTTATATTTCCTTTTCTTTTATAATAATTAATAGATTATAAAAGGCTATAGGCCTTATCAAAAACAACAAAATCTTTTCCCAATATTAAGTAGGGTCGGCCACATGGATTATTCGCCTCCATTTAGATCTATCGTGGATCGATCTCGGGCTTATATCCTCAAAACTAAGATCCCTTCGTATAGTCTCTTTCCAACACTTCTTGGGCCGTCCTCGCCCTCTCTTAGCCGGCTCAACATCCCAACACTCGCATCTCCTAACCGGTGCATCACCTGATCTTCTTTGCAAATGACCAAACCATCTTAAGAGGTTTTCTCGCATCTTATGCTCGATTGGAGCTACACCAACTTTCTTTCTGATTGCATCATTCCGAATCCGATCTTTACGCGTGTGTCCACACATCCACTTTACCATTTCCATTTCTGCTACAACCATTCTCTGCACATGTCTATGGTTCACAGGCCAACATTCAGATCCATAGAGTATAGCAGGTCTCACGACTGCTTTGTAAAATTTTCCTTTTATTTTTAAAAGAATTTTCTTATCACAGAGGAATGCAGAGGCTCCTCTCCACTTCAGCCAGCCTGCATTTATTTTATTAGTAACATCTCCATCAATTTCCCCATCATGTTGCAAAATAGATCCTAGATATTTAAAGAATCTCTCTTCCGAATCTTATCATCACCAATCTTCACCTCGATTCCTTCATCATTGCTTCCATCAAAGGTGCACTCCATATATTCCGTCTTAGCCCTACTTATACGAAATCCTTTAGTCTCCAACTCATGTCTCCAAACCTCAACCTTCTCATTTACTTCATCTCTAGTCTCGTCAAACAACACAATATCATCAACAAATAACATACACCAAGGTAACTCATCCTGCATGTAAATTTTTAATTTAATTTAAAATACTAGCAAAAATAAATAAAATACAGAAATTATTTTTTTGGATTTTATATATTTTTAAGTGTTTTTGTTAATTTTACGGAATTTTTGCTAACTTTTATGGATTTTTAAAATAAAAAATATCCCAAATCAGGGATTTAATAATAGGCCGAAGTTAAGATGGAAGTTAAAAATAGAAAATTAAGTCAAAATTTTCCAAATCAATTTTAATATGTAGATAATAATATAAGGAATTCTAAAACAGAAAAACTATTTTTAGAATTTTTTAGATTTTTATAAAGGTTTTTGGGTTTTTCAATTTTTAAGAGTTTTCTTTTTCTATTTTTAGGATTTTGATCTGGAGTAAAAATATGATAAATAGACAACACGTAATTTTTTGGATTTTTTCAAAAAGTTTTTCTTTTTTTGGTATTTTATACTGTCAAAAAATGTGCTTATTTGATTTTTTAATAAATAGAAAAAGGTCTAAAATTGCAAAATAAAAATATGGCATGAGACTACAAGCAATCACGAGCCTACAACTATTTGTTGTATTTTTTGGAGCACAATAGCTATTTTAAATAAATCCAACAAAAATACAATTGTTGGCAGGGGTATATATGGAAATAAAATAAAATCCAAGGGCCTGTGCAAATTTTTCAAAAAACATACAACGTACATTAATTTTTCTTGGACCAAAAATAAATACAAAAGCAACATGGGCATCTTTGCAAAATGGCCACCTCATGTGGGAGGACACGTGAGGTAACCTGACATGGACCTAAATGGATTATAAAATAACTACTGTATGCATTTTTACCAATTTATTTACATTGAATACTTCATTTACAAGACTAATTAATAAATAAAAAAATGCGCAGGGTTAAGTGTGCAATTTACCCCTTAGTAGGCGTTGGCGAACAGCTGGATGTCGCTCACTAATCCACGTGTCGCTCCCACGTGCGACAATGACGCTCGTAAGGGATGGCTAGGATTAGATCCTAGCTCTCGTTCTGGCGGCTGAGACGAAACGCATCGGACAGCTCTCGTGCAAACTGGGGCAGCTAGAAGATCCAACGACTGGAAGGGCAGTGGATGAACACGCCAAGAACTCGGCTAGGCCGAGTTTCGATCCATCCTCCTATGCTCCTCCAGTCGTCTGAAAGGCTTGGACAAGGGGCAAAACGGAGCAGGGGCTCCTCCGCACCAGATGGCAACTACAGGAGGTCCACTGGAGGTGCGACAGAGGTTGGCGAGGTCGGGGAAGAAGTGCAGCTCCATGTACCTCAGTGGATACAAAATCAACTGCAAAAAGAGTCCTTTGGCCTCCAGAACATGTAAGAAGCTCAAGTACAAGCAAAAGAGGGTTCTGGGGAGGTTGTTTGGTAGAAATGAGCGGAGTGGGGCGTGGCAAAGGTGCTTCCGATGAGTGGCAGAGATGGAGCATCGGGGCTTCGATCTAGATGGATTAGAAGGGAGTGGAGATGCGTGGGACGTGAAAAAACGACAAGGGAAGGTGATGGTTGTGTTGAGAGATTCAGGGGTAGGTCAGATCAGAGTAAAACCAAGCCGGAGCTCGACAGCTCTGGTGAAGAGATTTGGCTAATCTACTCTACCTACTGATTAAAATGCTAAACTAAAGACTGGAATCAAAAGACCAGAATTAAAACTACCTAAGACAGAAGATAAGCCAGCTCTTGTACCTGAGAGGGGGCTCAGGGAGCAGGGTGGCTGGAGGACCAACGTGGACCGTCGCCTCGTCCTAGCTACGTCGTATCCAAGCTCGGGGATTCTCGTAGCTGTCACCTGGACCTCAGCACATACGTAAGAGCACCTGGCGAAGCTTGAAGGGGGATCAAAAAAGGGAATGAAGAGCTTGGCGGTTTATTTTTAGACAGTCGACACACCCTTATTGACGGGTGATTTTGAAAGAATCGAAACTATGTGCACTCGATCTGATGCTATGACGTGAATCATGGAGGATCAGGGAGGAGATCCTATGAAGGGCTCGTGGGCGAATGAGCAACATGGCGATTGGGAATAATCAGAGAAGGCAGGTCGATCGAGGCTTCCGACAGAAGTTAGAAGAAAGATGGGGAGTTGACCGGGGGTCAACGATCCCTAGAATTCTATTGGTCCACGCAGACCACTACATGACACAATAATTCATTTTATTTGAAAATAATTATTTAAAATAGTAAATGATTTTATTAATTTTCGAGTATAAAATAAAAAATGTTTATTATTCTATGTAGCATTTTATTATGATATTTATTTATTTCTTGGTGTTATTTATTATAAGTTAATATTTGAGAGCATATTTATAGGTGTATTCATCTATTTTTTGGCTATTTTATTTTATATTTTATATTTTTTTGATATTATTATTTTATTCTCTTCTTTTATAAAATTACAACTTATTTTTATATCCTTAAATATATTTTATTATATTTTTATGATATATTATTCACACTTAAATAAATAGGTATACTTATTATATAGGTATAGTTATTGTATATTCATCTATACATTTTGTATTTTATTTTATTTAAATATCCTATTTATTGTTTTATTCTAGGTTTAATATGTACATATATTATAAATAATATTTACTGAATTATAAAAATATAAAATTATAAAAATAATAAAGAATAAATAAAACGAATATTTTATTCAAGTATATTGTACAATAGGGGTCCAAAACCTAACTTTCATACCCTAACTCCGTAAAATATGAAACCACCTTCATTAAATAGCTTATTAAAAATTATATACAATTAAATGTGATTTTAATATATTTTAAGTTTTTTATTTGGAAGATATGAGTCTGGCAAGTTGGGATATTTGAATCTTATTCAAAGTATATCTTTTACACTGTATATTATTTTTGTATGAAATCAATTTTGTATTTTTTCTATATATTATTATTTACAACTTTCATGTACAAAGTTTCTTTATTTGATGAATAAATAATAAAGAATATAATATGTCTTAAAAATGAATAAATAATGATTAAATGAATGAGTTTTTTATTGAATTATTGGTCCTTATCTCCCCCTACTTTATTCATTATCGACATAATCATCGAGATGCCTAGGTATCGGGGTTTAGGATCATAAAATATCTTTGATGTTTATTCTTTTTCTTTCTTTTCTGTATTCTATATTTTTGGTATTAAAAACAATATTTTATATACAATTTGTGCAACAAATAATGAATGTTAATTTATGCAGATTAAGGGTATTTACATGCATTTATTAAGGTTTTTAAGGCAAAAAATGATAGAATAAAAGTAATGAAATGGAGATTCATCAGTCAACCATTGTTGGGTGGTGCTGAAGGGGCGTTGGGCAGTGCTGGCAACACTGCCGGATGCTGCTGGGCCAGCTACGCCGATGGGCAGTGGCTAGCCTCCCCAAGACACGATGTGAGACAAGGCGATAAGGTAGGGTTGGGAGGTGGGGTACATGCTCTTGTCTAGGACTGCCGCTCTTATGCCATGTTGAGGGAAAATACATTGTTGTTTATTTATTGTCCAAGGGTTCTCTTAGATAGAATAGAGAAACCCTGGTTGGTAAATTACATAATGACGATAAAGAAATAAGTAAACTGGAAAATTCTAGCATAACATAAAAGCTCTCAACAACAGGGAAACACATTCGATGTATACCCAGGCTTCGTTCAAACCTCCATGGAACTTTCACAAGAGAGGAAGAGATGATCCGCATCCTCAATACTTCCGTTGCACCGAGAACAAGCTGCCGGCATGTTAAAAAACAATCGGTATCTCTACTATTATCTTCTTCTTCCCTTGTGTATCTACACACTTCTCTTCTGAAACCTCGCATGACATGATACACTCCCCTCTTAAGTCGCACACCTCTATGCTTACCTATCAAAACCATGGGCTACATGTGTGTTTACCCTTTTCCTCTCATCTCAATCTCCTCCCTCTCACAACGGTCTTTCGTCTACATTATCTAGGAAACTAGTCCATGAAACTAGGTGGATCGGGACTTGGAATATTGGCACTCTTATTGACAAGCTAATGGAGGCAATAAAAGTGATGATTATAAGGAAGATTAATATCTCATGCTTGTAGGAGGTGAATTGTTTGTGTTGGAGTATATGCATCATTCTTGTATAGATCGGTAAATGGATCTCTCCAAGATCCATTTAGCACATCCAGTGTTTAGTCCCACATCTACCAATGATGAGACTTGGAGGGTCTGAGGAGGCTATATAAGAAGCCCCAGTCGGCAGTCCTCCTATAATATATGAGAAAGTGCAATAGACACATCAGTCCTTTGAGTCGTTCTCCCGTGATTTCATCCTGCTCCTAGGGAGTAAGGTTCCACGTTAAATCCCATTGTTCCATATTTTTTATTCTTTATTTCTGATACGCTTTCGCTTTCTTTATTTTCTAACATGGTATCAAAGCTATGTTAATTTTCTAACATTGTATCAGAGCGGGTTCGATTTTTGTGGATTTATTGTTAAAGATTTATGCTCATGTTCTATTCGAGATTCGTTGTTCTCCAGTTCCTGGCATTTAGGGTTTTCTGAAACTCTAGTTGTTCTTGAAGGGTTCATCTTCAAGCGACACATGGCCGCTCTCTAGGCTGAACCTAGTTCTGCCGATCCAGGCGGCAAACGGCCCCTCTTCCAGTTGTGGGACCCCCCTCTCGATGGCGGAGGCATCTCCAGGCGGCTTAGCCCCTCTTCCAGTCCTCCCAGGCGACGCTGGTGATGCTTCATCGCTCCTCAACTTCTCCAGTCGTATTCCGTTTAAAGGAATAAAATATGAAAAAAAGAGAGAAGAGAGGTCGTGATTTCAAAAAAAGAGAAAAGAAGAAAGTGGGATGGAGCATCAATTTAAAAAAAAAGGAGTTGCAATGTTTTGGCCCAATGGGGCCGTATGTTAAAAAATGTGTTTGTTTTGGAAATAAGGCTCGTATAAAAGAAAAGTCGTATGCTAAAAAAATTGAAATAAAATATTTGCAAAAAAGGAAAGCAAAAAAAATTGAACAGCTTATTTGGAAAAAAATTGAGTTGGCTATTAAAAAAAGAGGGAAAATAGCTAAGAAAAAACATTCTTGAAAACAATCGGTATATGACAGCTTATGCGATGTTGTCTCCCCATCTTCTTGTCTTCTCCCAACTTGGTCAATGTTTGTTATTCCGACCAGTATGGGAGAAAGGAGGAGTATTGTGTAGAATCACATGTCAGATTCAGATTCTCCAGACCAACCGGATTTCCAGACTACAAATGTTTAGTTCCAGACTCGATGTTCATATATTTCCGAGTCTTCAGTTTGATGTACACATGTTTGCCATCATTTTGTGTGGTCCTAATATTTTGTTTTTGGTCGGAGTTTTCATGTGTTCCGTAGGGATTCTAGAGTAGAGATACCATTCTCTATACCATGTGGGCTAGAGTTTTCATGTGATTTCATAGGGACTCCAGAGTAGACATCCCATTCTTTGAGCCAGTATGGGAGAGATCCAGTTTCCAACGAGGAGACTTCTTCAGACTCCATTCTCCAACGATTGTGGACTCCGACAAGGACGTCTCCACGACTTTTTTAGTTCGACCTTTTCAGAGATGGAGTTGTTGTCCACATGTTGTGGCGGGCCAGAGTACTCTGAGGAGTAGACTCATTTTCAGTTGTAGTGACTCTGACAGGCGTAGTACCATATGCTCTCCGATGAGGAGATTCAGTTTGACTCACACTCCAGTCCGTTTGTTCCTCCTTACATGCACGACATGAGAAGCAAAGTCCTTGACAACAGCCGACAGTTGTGCGCATTGAGTTGATATTGTTTGTAGTTTCTTGTATTGTGAGTTTGAGTGATTTCTTTCTATTTGTCCAAGCTGAGCATTGCATGCTCCAGCTTGAGGGGGAGTGTTGGAGTATATGCGCCATTCTTGTATAGATGGGTAAATGGATCCCTTTACCACATCCAATGCTAGTCCCACATCTACCGGTGGTGAGACTTGGAGGGTCTGAGGAGGTTATATAAGAAGCCCCAGACCTTCTGTAATAGATGAGAAAGTGCTATAGACACATTAGCCCTTTGAGGCGTTCTCCCGCGGTTTCATCCTGTTACTTAGGGAGTAGGATTCCACGTTATATCTCGTTCCATATTTCTATTATTTATTTCTTATACACTTCCGCATTCTTTATTTTCTAACATGGTATCAAAGTTATGTTAATTTTCTAATAGTTTGTGGAGACAAGGTTAGGGAAATCGAAAAAATCTACTAGTAAACTATAGTATTCATGAAAGTAGCAAGCTCGTTATGAGGTTAGCATTATTGTGCGTAAACACTTAAAGGAGAATGTGGTAGAAACAAAAAGGTTTAGAGATTAGATTATTTTGCTTAAAGTGATTTTGTCAATGATGATTTTCAATGTTGTTTGTGCATTTTCACCAAAGCTAGTCAGGAGGAAAGAATACAGAGTTGGATAAGATTCCTTAAGGAATCTTAACAAAAGGAAATGATTTGTTTGGTTGTATATTCGAATAAACATGTGTGAGAAGCTGCATTGGTGATTTTAGTGGTGCATTTTGGCCATGGTTGTAGTGATGGAAATGAAGAAGGGAATTTTTTCTTGATTTTATAATGTCTAGTGATCTTGTTGGAGCAAATACTTTTAGGCAAAAAGATGAACACTTGGTCACGTAGAGCATAAACTAAAGTAGTTCTGGGAGTTGGTTGGGAGGAGGTTCTACAGTTTTTGAGGAGCTGCATGGTAAGAATTGTGGGCTTGATCAACTCAATAGGTTGTTTTTGTTTCTTCTACTAAAGAAGGATGTGGTGCACAGAGTGGAAGACTTGTGGTCTATTACTCTCTCGATTGCCATATATCTCATCATGGCAAAGATGTTAGCTAGGTTTTAGGATGTTTTAGATTGTATCATTACCTCATGTAGATTGCTTTCATCCCTAGCAAGCACATGGTGGATAGGATTGTGAAGGGTTTTGAGATTATGGTCGAATAGGGATGAAAGAAGATACATGGCTTCTGTGGAAGGAGGATCTTTCCGAGGCATATGATTGCATTGATTGGAGATTTATGTGGGTCTCCATGCATTGTAGTAGATTTCTGCATGAGTGGATTGTGTGGATGAAGAGATGAGTGATAACTTCCTCCTATGCGGTGTTTTTGAATGGCTGACATAGTGGGGGAAATATCTTGGTCTCGCGGAAACAATTAGGGGATTTGAACTAATCCTATGCTACCATCCAAGCACGAATACCCTCGTTTAAGAGAATATCTTTGGTGTAGAATGTCTCAAATTCAATATCCTCTCCATGAATTTTCTAGAACAATCTTCTCTTGAATATCATTCAAAAAAATTTCAGGCATATTCCACCAATTAGTAATCCAGGGTTTCGATGTCTCTAGCCACGGAGGGGCATCTATAAGGGCATTCGCTTGTGCCTCTGCTTTTTGTCCTGGTTGTTGATGCACTTTAGGATAGCTACCAAGGTGGTGGATGTCCATTTCTTCTTGGGATACAATGTTGGTGACATTTATGTGCTTATTCTTTAGCTTGTTTACGACACAATATTCTTTATTGAGGGAGAATGTGACTCTACGGAAGGGGTCTCTATGGTTCTTGATTTGTTTGGGATGATCTATGGGTTGAACATCAACTATGACAAGTCAAATTTTATTCCTTTCAGGATGAGCAAAATTGAGGCAATGACTTACATGGTTTTGCTTTGTACTCAATGAGAGATGCCCCTGATCACTTATTTGAGGTTGCCTCTAGTTGAGGGCAGACTGAGACAAAGAGATTGGTTACCAGTGATGAGATGGAGCAGAGGTTTGGCTGAGGTTGGTGGTCCTTCGATGAGTTGTGATAATTTGATTTAGGATGACAACCATTTCATGGTTAGGGAGGCATATAATGCCTTTTATGCTTCTACATTATTTGACCCAGGGATCGCGTCGACTGAGTACATGCATATTTGGAGATGAAGAGTATTGTTGAGGATCATGATCTTTGTTTGGTTGTTGAGGATAGATTGGCTTCTGACTGGTGAGCATAGGGTGGGCTTCTTTTCAGGAACTAATGGGACATGCCAGTGTTGCTCAACAGTAGTGGAAGATGTCAATCATTAATTTTTTGACTGCAAGGTGTCGTAGGATGTCTGAGCTTTAGCTAGACTGCCATCAGTGGTAGCTGTTAGAAAATAGGAATGTGGAAGCGTAATCAGAGAAATAAAGATAAAACATGAACAACAAGAGATTTTTACATGGAACCCTACTCCCTAAGGAGCGGGATGAAACCACAGGAGAATGCCTCAAAGGGTTGATAGTATATTGCTTTTCTCATATGCATACAATGTGTGCGGGGGTCTATATACAGCCCCCACTGAGTACAACTGGTAGATATGGGACTAAACAATTGGATGTGGTTAATGGATCCTGGAGGTATCCATTTACCCATCTACAACATGAAAGGCGCACAACCAAATACTCCAACACTCTTCCGCAAGCTGGAGCATGCAATGCTCAGCTTGGACAAACAGAAAGAAATCTCAACTCACGCTATATGACATTACAAACAATATCAACTCAATGCGCACAATTGTCGGCTGCTGTCAAGGACATTGCTTCTCATGCCATGCAGGTGAGGAGGACGATCGGGCTAGAGTGCGAGTCAAACTGAATCTCCTCGTCGGAGAGCATGTGCTCTGTACTGCGCCTGTCAGAGTCACTGCAATTGAAAATGAGTCTCTACGTGGAGAGCTCTAGCCTGCCACAACATGTGGACAACCGCTCCATCTCTGAAAAAGGCCGAAAAGAGCATCACTAATTATCCATACACAGATCTTTGAAGACGGGTCTCTCTCATAGGGACCTCGAAGTGGGTTCTCTCTCATAGGAACTTCGGAAGGATCTCGTAATGGAGTTCACAATCTCTTGAGAATGGAGTCTGAAGAAGTATCTTCGTCGGAGAACTGAGTCTCTCCCATCTGGCACAGAGAATGGTACTTTACTCTGGAGTTTCTATGAAACCACATGAAAACCCTAGCCAACATGGCATAGGGAATGGTACTCTACTCTGGAGTCCCTATGGATCACATGAAAACCCTGATCGAAACATAAAAAATGGGGACCACACAAAAGATGGCAAACATGTGCACATCTGAAAAGACCACATACATGTGTGTGTCTAAAATTGAAGATTCGGAAACATCTGACTGTCAAGTCTGAATCATCTGAAGAACTGTAGAGTTTGAATAATCTGATTGGTCTGGAATCTGGCATCTGACATGTGACTCTACACAATACTCCTCCTTTCTCTCACAGTAGTCGGAATGACAAACATCGACCAAGTTGAGAGAAGACTACTAAGATGGAGAGAAAACAAAACTAATAAACCAATTTCATTTTTTCCAGCTTTTCAAATCAATTTTTTGATACATTTTTTTAAAGTCATTTCATCATTTTTTTCTCAGCTTTTCCTTCTCACAATTTTTTTAGTCATCATTTTTTTCAAATATGCATAAATCTTTTCTTTTGTACACGCCTTTTTTTTTTCAAAAAAACAAAATGTTTTTATCTCGGTCCACTTTTGCCCAATCTTCTCACTCTCTTTTTTTTTGATAATCGACAACCCACTTGGGCTTAAAAAATGCAGCAGCTCTTTTTTTTCTTTTTCTTTTCTCGGCCTCTATGCTCTTTTTTTTAATAAACATGGGCCTCCATGCCTCCTTTTTCTTTTCTCGCCAAAACTAGGGTTCCCACGATGGGGAACCCTCACATATCTTCCATGCCACCCCTTGATGGGGATCTATTGTCGAGGGAGGAAGAGACTGTTGCCATCGGCTTGGAGCGGAAGGCGCTCCACGTGGAGCACATGGCACTTGACTGCGCCTGGCGGGGGCCTCCTGTCTTGCGTGCGGATCGATGTCATCGCGTTGCATCTTTGCGCCAGGGATGTTCTGCTGGGGGAGTGCACCGCCTGCATTTCCTGAAGGGGGAGTGCACCGCGTCGCTTGAAGGGGGAGCGCGATGCCTACACGCTGTGCGAGTTCCGCCTGGCGGTGCTGTGCCCCCAGGAGGTCCCTTCCGACTTGGGGTAGCGCCAGAAGATGGGCCTGTTGCCCTGGAGCTGCTCACGATGTGGGCACGCCGCCAGGAGCAGCGTGCCTGGATGTTTGCCTTGAGGTCTACGCGCGGAGGAGCTGCTCTGGAGGTGTCGTACTGGAAGGTGCGCGAGATGCACTGTTGCTGGAAGCTCTTGAGGTCTCCGCTTGGAGCTATGTTGCTGTAAAGTGGTTGGGCGCACACGAGCTTGGGATGCATGCGTCGTTTCGCATGCCAGATGTGCGCAACCTTATGTGAGAGAGGAGCGTTGCATGCACTACCTATTGTAGATGCTTCATCAGCACCGCGTTCCTGGATGATCTGTGCCTTTGCGAGGAGAATACGCATATGTGTTGCCCGGGCTGATCTTCTTTCCTTTGACTTGCGTGAGATGCATACAGAAATTAGGGTTTCAAAAGAAACCTTATAAATTCGTTGAACAATTTTGAATATGAACAGATCTTGAACATGAACTTGAATGATAAAGGACTGAATCATCAAAACATCAATATTCAACAACTCCAAAATCAAATCTTGAATAAAGAACGTAAAAGTTCCGAGAATCGAACTCGCTCTGATACCATGTTAGAAAATAGGAATGCGGAAGCGGAATCAGAGAAATAAAGATAAAACATGAAGAACAAAAGATTTTTACGTAGAACCCTACTATCTAAGGAGCGAAATGAAACCACGGGAGAACGCCTCAAAGGGTTGATAGTCTATTGCTTTTCTCATCTGAATACAATGGATGTGGAGGTCTATATATAGCCCTCACTGAGTCTCGACATCCTACAACTGGTAGATGTAGGACTAAACAACTGGATGGGTAAATGGATCCTGGAGATATCCATTTTCCCATCTACAACATAAGAGGCGCACAACCAAATACTCCAACAATAGCAACGTGCAAGGAAACCTTTTGGGAATCATGATTTGAACCAAAAGAAAGAATGTAACGGATTTGAGGGAAAAGAGAATAGAGGTGCCTTTTTTGTATTTGGATCTGAAGTGATGCATGACTCACCTAAAAAAGAGTTGTGTATGACTAAGAAGCAACTTGTGTGAGGATTCCAACCAGGATGACATCATTTTGATTGCAACATCTGTCTATTTATGGGCTCTTACATTTTTATTTGGTAATAAAGGAATTAACAAAGCACCTATGTGGGGGAAATGCCTTGATGCATGTTGTTTGTAGATGCAATTATTTTAGTGGAAGAGATAAGAGATGGACTCAACATGAACCTTTAGCTTGACATGCTCTAGGGTATAAGGGTTTCCAACCCAGTAAAACCAAGACTAGATACATTGAATGCAAGTTTAATCACAAGGGAGTTCTAGAAGTAACATAGATACATGCTAGAACAGTATTCATTTTGAAGAAAGAAGTTTTTAGTTGGTTTGATCTTTCAAAGAATGGAGGAATTGATGGAGATAACATGCATAGATTTTATACAAGATGGTTGAAGTGGAGACGAGCTTCATGTGTTCCCTGTGATTGGAATTTATCTTTCACTATCAAAGGTAAATAGTATACATCTACGAGAAGACTTGCAATGCTTTATGACAATAAGTATTATGTAATTAATTATAGACATGTGCAGAGATTATTTTAAACGAAATGAAAATGCTCTGATAGATGTTTGTGGCTGCACAAAGACGAATCTGATTCATAATGGGTGTTTTGGACAAAACTTGATTGCACCAATAAAGATACAAGGTTAGAAATCCATCCAAGGCTTTTTGGATATGTGCGAAGGTCATCTAATGCTCCAATACAAAGGTACGAGAAGTTAGAAGAAAAGCCTAGCAAGAAGGGTTGGGGAAGACCAAAAAAATGTCTGAAGGAGTTCAAGAAAGACGACCTTTTTGGATCTAAACATGGGTATGTTGACCCAAGTTTGATCTATTTTTAAGCAAAGAATCCACATAGGGGGCTCCACGAAGTGGGAAAAGGCGCACAAATGAGTGCATATAACATATCTGGTAAATTCCATAGATACTTGAGCTGAAAATTAAGCATTCTTATGGTATTGGGAATCTAGGATGCCTTGTCCAAGACGTGTGGATTTAAAATCTTTAGGGTAGATTGCAAGGGCACACAGGGAGATTAGGCATACGATTGGCATTGTAGCGATGTAACAATTTCAAAAGATTCTTGCAACCTTCTTACTTTCTTTGAGAAATGCTACAATACTGCATTGAAGCAATGACACGTTATGTCAGTGTGGATTGCCACAGGCTTAAGCTAGAATATGTTTGGTAATAAAATTTTGAAGCCACCTATTGAACTTAGTCTTAACTTGTATGCATTCTCAAAGTCAATTTAATATGCTGCTCACATTTTGAGTGAGAAAGTGATGTGAGAAAGTGCGTGGTTGGTCTAAAACCTCAATATCATGCTATGATGTGTGTGCCTCAGGATCGTGGCAAGCGACTTTCTGCTCAACCTGGTTATTTTGTCTGCAACTGTACTGTTGAGTTCACAGCAGAAGATATACCCCTATTTTTTCCCATTTTTTTAGTTTATATGATTAATTTGGTGATATTATTTTTCAAAGAAACATAGATGCATGCCCCTTGATAGCGAATTTACCATTTTCGGGAGTGATTATTTTCAATGGGGAAACATGTTGGGGTCATGAGTCCTTATTCCCTGCATGTTATTATTGCTAGAAGCAAGGGATCTTAAATTGTTACTAGAAACTTCCAGCTGAGTTTGTTTTGAAACTAAACCCTTTTCAAGATTAATTCACGTTTGAAGTACGGTTAAAAAGTTGGGTTGTTGTTCAACCTGAATGAAATTCGTGTTCATATCAAAGTTTGATTTGTTTATAGAGATTAATGGTGTGAAAACAAACAATTTTTAGAACAGCGTACTGTTAAGTATTTGTTCATGATTTATTAACTTCATTAACATCACACAAAAAAGCATTTGTATTATGTGAAGTGCGTGGAAAGTTATGCAGAAAACACCATGAGAAGTTTTAAGCCCTTATATCATATGCACTCATGATATCAAAAAAAAAAAAACAAATCATATATGAAGTCTGTTAGAAAATATGAATGCGGAAGCATAATCAAAGAAAAAGAATAAACAATTAAAACACCGTGATTTTTACGTGGAACCCTACTCCCTAAGAAGCGGGATGAAACAACGGAAGAACGCCTCAAAGGGTTGATTGTTGCATTCAACTTTCTCATATAATATAGGAGGTCTGGGACTTCTTATATAGCCTCCACAAACCCTCGAAGTCCCACCACTGGTAGATGTGGGACTAAACACTGGATGTGGTAATTGGACCCATCCAATGACCCATTTACCACATATGACGCATATTCTCCAATACTCCCCCTCAAGGTGGAGCATGCAATGTTCAGCTTGGACACATAGAAAGAAATCACTGAAGCTCACAATACAAGGCACTGCGAACAATATCAACTCAACTCATATACAACTATCGGTTGATGTCGAGGACGTTGCTTCTCATATCGTGCAGGTGAGGAGGAACAAAAGGGCTGCAATGTGAGTCGAACTGAGTTTCCTCGTTAAAGAACATGTGTTCTGAATTGTGTCTGTCAGAGTCATTGAAACTGAAAAGAGTCTTCTCGTTGGACTACTTTGGCCCATCACACGTAGAAGACTGAACCATGTGGACAACTGCTCCATCTCTAAAGTGACGAAATGAAAAAGCCGTGGAGACATCCTCGTCGGAGTACAAAGTTGTTGGAGAATGGAGTTTGAAAAGTCTCCTCGTTGGAGAACTAGATCTCTCCCATACAGGCTCAGAGAATGGGATCTCTACTCTGGAGTCCTTATGAAACCACATGAAAACCCTAGCCCGCAATGGCTAGAGAATGAGATCTCTACTCCAGAGTCCCTATGGATCACATGGAAACTCTGAGATAAAAAACAAAGATGGGGACCACAAAAATGATGATTGTAAACTTGTGCGAATCAAACTGAAGGCTCGGAAACTGATCGTCAACTCTGAAATATGAACTATAGAGTCTGATAACCTGGCTGGTCTGGAATATGGAGAATTTGAAAAACAGGCATATTGAACTCTACACAATACTCCGTCTTTCTCCTATACTTATCGGAACACAATGACATTGACAAAGTTGGGAGAAGACAAGAAATGGGGGAAAATCACATAAGCCGATCTTGCAAAAAAAAACAGCTTTTTTGCAAATTTTTTCTCGTGTACGGCTTTTCTTTTGTACGCACCTTTTCTCAAAACACATTTTTTTTTTCAAAATTTCTCCTCCCACGTACGCCTTTTCTTCTATACGCGCATTTTCTCAAAACACATTTTTTCAAACGACCCCTCTTTTTTTCAAATCAAGCCTCTTCCCCCTTTTTCTAAATGGCATCCCACTTGGGCTCTCCCCCCTTTTTCTTTTCTTTCAGCCCACTTGGGCCCTTATAATAGCAGCAACCAACTTGAGGTTATTATTTAGACCCCGTTCGGCAGCCGGTTTACCGGCGGGTTAGGGGGGTTTACCCTCCTTAACCCACATCTCCCTCTCTCCTCGTGGGTCCCACTTTATTCTTTTTTTAAAAAATTAAATAAATCAATTTTACATCATTAATCCTACCAAAAAATAATATATTATACCATTATATCATATAAAAATTATAAACTACTCTACTTCTACTCACTTTTCCAAACTTCAATACAATCACATCACAATAACTACTCACTTTTTCAAATTCCAATACAATCATATCACCCCAAGCCCACTATTAACCCACCCCCAGTTTAACCCTCTATCCAAACACCAAAACAAAAAAACGGGTTACCCTCTACCAGTTTAACCCGCCTTAACCCGCCAACCAAACGCACCCTTAGGGTTCTCATTTGGGAACCCTTCTCGAATGATGTCGTTCCAACTGGGACTACCGCTCGTTCTAAGATGGTGCCTAGAGGAGCACCAAGTGGAGTAGAGTTGTGCTACCGCCTGTAGCGGGGGCTCCACCTCGAGGAGCTCGCTACCTGTTGCGCCATCTGAAAAGGCCGTCGCCTGGAGCTCGAGCTCCGTCTGGAGGTGCACAAGCGCCATGGAGCTTTGCCTGGAGATGGTACTGGCGACAGAGGGCTACGCCTGGGCGATGCGCGCAACAGTGTCTGGTGGTTGCCGCCGCCTTGAGCTGTTGGGAAAGTGGAGGTGAGAAATTGCATTGCGCGATGGGGCGGAACTCCACAACCGACAGGAGATGCCGCCTCCTTCCTCTTCTTTTGCACCTGATGAGGAAACCCCTTTAAGGGTTTTCACATGATCGTGTGCCTGGGATGTGGAGGTAGGCGCTGGAGTGCCGCCACCTCTTGAACTGATTTGGGAACCTCCGCTTGGAGGTGTTTCATGGGTTCAAAGGAACCCTAGTGTTGCTACAGAGACAGAGATGGGGATGCGGTATATCGATCTCGTACCTCTCACATGCTAACCGACATGCTCCACCATCTGGGCAGCAGCGTGATGGAGACGCCACATGGGATAGTCGCCATGATATGGAATAATGATCCTGGAGGCGGCGATCTAAAACTCGAGACACAGAAGTTTCCAGAGATTGAAGCCAAGGAACAAACTTTGTTCAGAATTATGGTTTCAAGAAACTCTCAAAACATAAACTCGAATTTGAATGATAGAAAATTGAATCTTCAAATAAAAAATCTTCACGAACAAGCAATAACCGAATCTTCTTGATAATCGAATCTTGAACAAACCATGAACATAAATAAATCATCGAGAATCGAACTCGCTCTGATACCATGTTAGGAACTATGAATGTGGATACGTAATCAGAGAAAAAGAATAAATAATAAAAATACCAGGATTCTTATGTGGAACCTTACTCCTTAAAGAGCGGAGTGAAACCATGGGAGAACGCCTCAAAGGGTTGATTGTTGCATTCAACTTTCTCATATGATACATGATGTCTGTATTTCTTATATAGCCTCCACATACCCTCCAAGTCCTACCACGGGTAGATGTGGGACGAAACATTAGATGTGGTAATTGGACCCATCCAATTACCCATTTACCACATATGACGCATATGCTCCTCCACAGTCGTGCATATTTTTTGACTTCTACATTTTGTTGTTATTAGATGGTGCATGTTAAGGAATTCTGAAACAAACCCAAACTTTTGAACGAACTTTCAGTCATATTCTTGTTCTGTTACACCTATAGCAGAGTTAACTTTCAAGCTTATTTTATATTCGTACTCTTCTTGAATGAATACGTTGAGCAAGTAACCAATTTCTGAGAGCATGAGCATATGATGGTTATCTGCTTCTATACTGTATGGTACCCAAGCAGCGTTGTTATTGGCTGTCTTGAATTCTGCATCCTTGAAATGATTGCTGTGTACAGTTTGCAATAGAGGATATCAATTGTGAAAAGAATGGTTAACGTCTCCCAGTAAATTTTTATAGAGATAGTAAGCTCCTTGAATGTTTCTTTTGTTGGAAACCGTGTTAGTTGATATATTTAGCCATCATTATTGTAGATGATTTTTCTGTACTCGAATATCCATGCAATTATTGGTTGTCCTTTTGCTGTTGAGCTCCAATTGTACTTTTGTCCATGATTTCCCGTATAGCTGAGCAGATATGAATCTTCCATTATGCTACAAATGCTTCTTTTTATATATCTTCGATTGCCCTTCTCTTGTTTTGAGGTTTTTAGATCTTGCTTTTTTGACTCGATTTTGCAGTACAGAACTTCGATACCTCTGGAGGTTGCCACTTAACTTATACTGATGAATATTTTAAGTACTTTTTATCTTTCATCTGCGTTGATTGTAAAATATGCTCTGTGAGAAGAGTGAGTATGGTTGCCCTTCATAGAGTGATCAGGACTACCCTGATTTTCTGCTTTGTTCTTTATTTTCTATCCAGATCACATATCAATTTTTCCACTGGAAGAAGGGAACTCCATTTTCTGAAGACCAGGGCATCTATAACAGTCTGACATGGTGGGAGCAAATTGATAATGGCAAACAGTTGACGCAAACCAGAAAGTTCTTGACAGTTGTTCCAGTTGTCCTGTAAGTAGCAGTGACCAAGATTCCTTGTTGGTTCCTTAATTTAGTATGATTTCTGTGGAATGACCTGATATATTTTTTTGAAAGGAAAAAGGGCGTCCACCGCATGGGTGTGCATCTGATTTTTTTTAATAAAAACACAAGGTTAAAGTACATAGCTACTAATGGGAGTAGCCCTCAATCATTACAGGTAGGACGAATGACCTGATACATTGATAGATGAAAATTGTCCTCTTTATATAGAGAGTGGATAGGGTTCAGGAGAATAAAATAGAATATAAATAGTACACTTAAGGGGTAATGCTCAAACTCTAAAACCCTCCCTCAAGTTGGAATATAGGTATCCTTTATGTTCTACTATCTTTGTGACTGGTTTTCTGAATAAAGTACGAAGGATTTTCTGAAGATTTTGGATCGTATATGTGGATTCACGAGGTCCTGCCGTGGGTCATGACCAATGGGGTTGGTAGGATGGCCGTTTCTCAGTTAAAAAAAAACTTATTGCACCTTCACTTCCATCTTGAGTCCCCTGCCTAGAGTAACACTGGTACAAGTACACAGGCTTTGGCTGGAAGCAAATCGTAGCAGAACCCGATAGAATGATAAAGCCTCAATTTCAATATAGATCAACATAGGCAAATAATGTTCAAACATCGGTAAAATTTTGCGGAATGCTAAATAAACATGAGATCTTTGCATCCACAAGCATGGATTCTTGAAATAATTTGAGAATCGAGAGATCTAAATAGATGAACACTGCATTCAAGTCACTGTTCGTAATGCAAAGCAGCACACACCATTAGATACACCAACATTAGATTCACCTCTGGGTATAACTAGAAAGAAAGAGGCCTTGAGAGTCAAGGTTCAAGGAAGTTAGATGCACTCTACCTTAATCGTATCATTGTCCTAGCGTGTCTACATTGAGCCTCACTCTAGCTTAAAATTTATAGAACTTGAATAAAAAATGTGGAGTTCTAACCTAATCAATGTATCCAATTTGGAAATGGGGTTTAGGATGAAATATATTACCAATATTTCTCATGGAAGGTTTCCAATGGGTCCTTCCACCCTTTAACCTTCATCTCCAAGTGTAGGAAGCATAAAAGCAGGGTGGGAGCTTAATCTCTAGTGGTTAGGACTTAAATCTTGAGGTAAAGTGACTGCTTATTACCAAGGTATCACTTATGTAGACAAATGGGTGGGGAAAACCATACAAATAGTCGTAGCTTTTGTTCGTCTACTTAGACAACTGCTCCAATCAACACTCCATTCTTGCCTCTATTTTCTTTCTTTTTTGGTACATTAAATCCGCCTAAGTCTGGCTTATTTAATTATGTTCTGTTGACCTCCTTAAGTTCAAGTAGGCATCCAACCATCTAGTTGGCACCAAATTTTCTTAATCAAACTCCAATAACCCTTAAATTGCTAATTATATTAACCTAATTTATCACAACTAGGCTTACTTATCACTAATTAGGATTGATTCTAGCTTGGTCAAGTTGATTTGATTAGTTTGAACTAGATTGAGTTCAAATAAACTGGTTTTTGGGTCCAATAACATCCGGGTGTTATTTTTTTAAGTCAAAAAGGGAGAAACATGCTATGGTGTCCGTCCCAGATATATTAATAAGGAAGAGAGAGAAAATATTTACCGAAGCCAAGATTTGAACAGAATATTAGCATGGAAAAAACATGTTCTGAATAAAACTGATTACCAGCAAAGATTGTACCATTTCTAGCTCAACCAAATGGATCATAAAGCGACAATCGATTGAAGAAGCTCTTTACGGGGCCTACTTCTTGTAGCATTCAGAGATACCCAGAAAGTCTCAAGGCTCTGTATGTTCATCCAAGTAAGTCACGTGTCTTGCCAGATGGATGAAGTTCTTTCACAGCGTGCTCATTGTATTCACTCTCAGAACTGCAGAGCGAACAAAGATCAATAACACCTATGAACAATCCGGAGCATTGATCCCGAGTCAAAATATCTCTCCTACAAAGTAATCATAAGAAAACACAAATCATGCTCTGCAGCTTCAGTTCCCAATTGAGTTTGTCGTCTCGAACAAGGATGGCATCAAATAGGGCCGGTGGTATGACAACAAACTTGCACGCACGCCTAACCGAAAAATCTCCTCTCCGCTTTTAATGATCTCTGCTACATGTTGAACATCAGGTTTGGCTCAGTGAGCCTAGAAGATGCATAAAATCCTCTAGACATTGGTCTGGAAAATTAGAACGAAAAGTGGGCATTTAGACGTCCCCATCCCAGCAATTCCTCACCCTCACCTCCTGTATGGAGGAAAAAGCGAAGAGTCGTGGGAATCTAAATGCCAGAGTAACAGAGTCCGTTCAGTTGTCTGTCCTAAAAGCAAAAGAAGCTTCATCTCCCAAAGATGGGCGGAAAATCTCACGAAATTGTGGCATCACAAAACGAAATGCCTTTCCAGAATGCTGAACTGTTAAGAAAATAAAGATGCGGAAGCGAACATGGAAAAACGATAAAGAATACGAAGAACGCGGGATTTAACGTGGGACCCTACTCCGTGAGGAGCGGGATGAAACCACGGGAGAAGCCCTCAAATGGGGCGTGTTTGTCTATTGACTTTCTCAATGGATACATGAGGTCTGGGGCTCCTTATATAGCCTCTCCAGAGCCCCCAAGTCCCACCACTAGACGATGTGGGACTAAACACATGGATGGGGTAAATGGATCTTCTCCAGGATCCATTTACCCTGCTACAACTCAATAGGCGCACAACCTAACACTTTAACACTCCCCCTCAAGCTGGAGCATGCAATGCTCAACTTGGACAAAAAGAAAGAAACTCAACTCAACGCTACAAGACACTACGGACAATATCAACCCAACGCGCACATTGCTGCAGTCGAGGACATTGCTTCTCATGTCGTGCATGTGAGGAGGACGAACGGACTGGAGTGTGAGTCTGCTGAATCTCCTCGTCGGAGAGCATGTGCTCTGAACTGCGCCTGTCAGAGTCGCTGCAACTGGAAATGAGTCTCCTCGTCGGAGTACTCTGGCCTGCCACAATAATGTGGACAACTGCTCCATCTCTGAAAAGGGCCGAATTGAAAAAAGGCCGTGGCTGTGCAATCCTCGTCGGAGTCCACGGTCGCTGGAGAATAGAGTCTGAAAATAGTTTCCTCTTCGGAGAACTGGGTCTCTCCCATCTGGCTCAGAGAATGGTGCACTACTCTGGTGTATCTATGATACCACATGAAAACCCTTGCCAACATGGCATGGGGAATGGTCCTCTACTCTGAAGTCCCTATGGCTCACATGAAAACTCTGGCTGACAAAACAAGAATAATGATGAGGACCTCTGAACTGATGGCATACATGTGCTTATCTGAAAATGACCGCATCCATGTGCATGTCTGAAAATGAGTCTCTCTCTGGAGATCTCGAAAATGGGCCTCAACATGGAGTGCCTCAATCTTGGACTCTTTCGAGTCTGAATCTGCGCATCAAACTGGGACTCGGAATCTGAACGTCGAGTCTGAATCTTGCGCATGGAAAATCTTCATCTGAAAAACTTGTAGAGTCTGAAAATTGACTGGTCTGGAATATCTACATCTGAATCTGGATCATGGAACAGACCTGTGACTCTACATATACTCCCCCTTTCTCCCATACTTGTCGGAATATGAACATCGATAAAGTTGGGAGAAGACAAGATAGATGGGGAAAACAAGAAACTTGCGGCTTTTCAAAAAAAAAATTTTAAGTCGTCACATTTTTTTAGGCCGTTTCAATTTTTTTATAAGCCGTGACCCGTCCATTTTTTTTTAACCGTTGCAACATTTTTTTCCGACTTTTCACCTTTTTTTTGAAATATTTGCGTACGGCTCTTTATTTGTACGCGCCTCTTTTTTCCTTTTTTTAATCCCTGCAGCCCAAAATGAGGCTGGAAACATCGCACCCCCTTTTTTCTATGATCGTCAGCCCACTTGGGCTTTACAATAGCAACACAATTTTTTTAAGTGACTGGACTCGGTAGCCGCACCCTCCACTTTTAATTTCCTAACCATTCGACCCATAACGACCTACCTTTTTTTAGTGTTACTCCAATCAAGGCCCTAAATGTCGGTTTCGGTCACCATTTCGGTATCGACCAAAACAGAATTTCGATGGAATTTCGGTGGAATTTCGATCGAAATTTCGGTCATTTCGGTCATTTTTTACACTAGGACCCCCATATTTCGGTCATTTCGGTCATTTCGGTCGAATTTCGATTTCGACTGGATATCGATATTCGATAGAAATTCGACCGAATTTCGCTGAAATTTGAGGCCATGACTCCAATGGAAGCCCCTGCTTCGAAAGTTACCACTGCCGCCAAGAAGGAGAGGTGCCCTCTGTTTAGGGTTCCCCATATGGGAACCACTTCCGCAAACAAACGTCGCCGTCTGGGTCTTAGAGGGTGCGCGTGCCACTGGAGGGTCGATCGGCGGGGACTTCCGCCTGCAGGAGCTCTGCCTGGGCTCGCACCTGGGATCGTGGGGGTGTCGCACGGGGATGGATCGCGCGGGGAAGGCTTTGTGGATCTGGGATTGGCGCCGACCGCTGGAGAAGATGGTGTCGCCTGGCTGGTTCCGTCTAGAAGGGCGGCTTCGAGAGGAATCGCACTGCCGCGCAGGAAGGCTGCCCCGGGCTCTTTTGCTGTCGCAGGGGTGATGGTGCTCGTGCGCGCCGTGCATATGAAGAACTGCGTCTCGCTGGTGTTGGCAATGGGCAGGGGGTCCCGCGCCTGCGCAAGGGCTTGCGCGGTCGTGCGATGCGCGCGAAACTGGAAAGAACTGAGGGGATTCGCGTGCCTGCCGCCTACATGGGCCGGGAATGATCTCTGGATGACCTCTGTTGCGGCTAGGGCTTGCGCACAGGAGATTTGTGCATTCAATCTTCACAGGATCAGGGCTGGAGCCGGGCGGCTTGTCGATAGGGCGGATCGAAGAGAAGCCAGATGCTTGTAGAGAAGCCAAATACCGTGGCTTTTGCTTTGGATCATATATTTCGAGAAAGAAACCCTCCACGATGATCTCGCTGCCAGAGCAAAGATTAGGGTTCCTGACGGGAACCCTAGAACTTGGATCTTGAAAAAAAACTCAGAATAATTTTCCTCTCAAACAATCTTCAAGAACGACGAATAATATATCGAATCTCAAATACACAAAATAAATAATATAAAACTCCTCAGAGTCGAACCCGCTTTGATACCATCTTAAGAAATTAAAGATGCGGAAGCGAACATGGAAAAACGATAAAGAATACGAAGAACGTGGGATTTAACGTGGAACCCTACTCCGTGAGGAGCGGGATGAAACCACGGGAGAAGCCCTCAAATGGGGCGTGTTTGTCTATTGACTTTTTCAATGGATACAGGAGGTTAGGGGCTCCTTATATAGCCTCTCCAGAGCCTCCAAGTCCCACCACTAGACGATGTGTGACTAAACACATGGATGGGGTAAATGAATCTTCTCCAGGATCCATTTACCCTGCTACAACTCAATGGACGCACAACCAAATACTCTAATATGAACAAAAGTGGAGTGATTGTGGACCAAGTTCTCTTGTACCGGTACATCATACAACTTTCTAATAAGTTTTCCATAAAAAATCATCACCATCTCCCCAAATTCTGAGGAACCATTTTAGGAGAAGCACCTTGTTTATTGATTCCGTACGTGAAATGTCGAGCCTTCCCAGACGTGTAGGCAGAGTAATAGTTTCCCAATCGATCGGATGTCCTCCCTTCCAACCTTGTCCAGAATTAGACCAAAAAACCTCCTCATAATTATCTCTAAGCGTCGTCGGACCTGATTGGCAACATGAGGGACGGCGTAAAGAAGATTGGGATTGCTGATAGGACTGCCTTTAGTAGATCTTGCTCTTGACAACATAGCTCCCTTCCATCTTGCAATCTTTGACTCCATCTTCTCAATTATGGGCAACCTATCAGAAGTTTTGAGTCTACCACATGTAAGTGTTAGTCCAAGGTACATGATATGTAGCATTGTTGTAAAAGTCCCCCGACTAGTAGGTCCGACTAGTCTAGTCTGTGAGGTGGTTGACCGAGTATTGACTAATTCCGACTAGGCCAACTACTCGATCAATTATTGCTTGGAGGTACCATGTTTTTTATTTCTTTTATTTTTAAAGCAAACTCATTCTAATACGCTTAATGTTTTATTTAAATTGAATTACTTCTTTTCTGTCATTATGATAATATCAAAAATGTACAAATCTATGTAAATATATGAGAATATACATACAAAAATTATTTATATATTTAAAATAATTAAAACTCAAAGTCGATTAAAGCTCGACTAAATCCGATTAGTCACCGGCTACTGATTAATCCTTAGTCAGTGACCCAATTGATCGAGTACCGACTACCAATTTTTGCAACCTTGATAGGAAGATTACCACAGTTTGTACCCAACTCCAAGCTACAAGCATGCATACCATCATGTGAAAGCCCAAAGGAATTGATGTAGTTTTGGTGCGATTAAGAACAAGTACAGAGAGCTCACTAAAAATCTCAAAAGTTTACGCTATTCCCTTGCTTCATCCTCCCCACCCTCAACAAAAAATAGTACCATATGCATATTGTAATAGAGGTACAGAAATACCCTCTAAGGAGTAGCCAATAGTGATCTCCTGGGAAGTTACTTGATGCATCATGCAAGCCAGCACATCTACTGCAATGACGAAAAGTAAGAGGGAAAGAGGGCATCCCAGGTGTACCCCCTTGAGGTTAGAAGAAACCCCCTTCTGGGCAGTTGTTCACAATAATCGAATAAGATGTAGAGATAAATGCAACTTTTCATCCAAGAGATCCACATGTCAGGGAAACAAGACAAACCAATGCAGACCACATGATGCGCCAATCCAAAGTATCGTAGGCCTTGGAAAAGTCTAGTTTCCATAGAATTTTCTCTTTTGTGACTCCTTTTCCAATCCGTTAAAATCTACGTTGCCACAACCAAGCTATCCCCAATCCGTCTACTGTGGATATCTAAGGTAGAACACATGTTAGTCAGTGAGCCAGGAGGTGGAATATCTAGAGGAGTGCAGATGCATCCCCTTCCAGGGGCTCAGGGATGAAACCTTCGAAATCTAATCCAGATGCATGGGGGAAAGTATCTAAATACATGTTTTAGAAGAGAGCATTCATTATGTAAGGTGGTAGAAATTTTGTTTAGCTTTCTACCACAGGTAAGCCACCTTTAAGAGGTGACTTTCTTTTTGAGCTAAGCCTAGTAGTAGCATTTAGTAGGACTTCATGTAGACATGTGCATGTTAAAGAGACAACTTTGGTCTCAAAAGCTGCCACTTGAAGAGGCATGACCTCGATATATATATATATATATATATATATATATATATATATATATATATATATATATATGGGATAAATGGGGCTGCCCCCTGGGGGGAGCTAACTTAGCTCCCCCCGCCTCATTTCGCCCGAGTTTTTTATTTTTTTTTGAAATTTTCTTCCGTGGAATTTCATCACTATATCCCTATATTATGTCATTAAAATTTCGTGTGAAACAGAGACTCCTACGGCCTCCATCCAGACAGTCATTTTTTAACGGTAACAGGATTTTTTAAATTGACCCCGTTTGGATGGAGGTCGTAGGAGTCTCTGTTTCACACAAAATTTCAATAGCATAATATAGGGATTTAATAATGAATTTACACGGTTTTAGATTTCAAAAAAAATAAAAAAATTATGTCAAAAAGGGGCGGGGGGAGCTAAGTTAGCTCCCCCTAGGGGGCATACACATTTTTCCCTATATATATATATATAGAGAGAGAGAGAGAGAGAGAGAGGACATCTAATGGGCCATGTGCCCATTAGAGATGAGATGAGCCCCTATCCCAGTCGTTTGATCTTAATCCGACGATCAATAACTCCAGTAACTTTTGTATTGCCATTAGTAACTGAACTCAGTAATATAAACGCACAAGTAACTTTCGTATTGTAATCAGTAACTTTGAATCAAATGTGATTAAAGGAAATAATTTAATCAGTAACTTTGGTTCGCACTTGTAACTTTATATAAGTTACTAGAACTATGATACCACTTATTGAAGCTTCGATATATATTACTGAAGCATGGATATATATTAGTTACCGGAGCTTGTATTTCTATTACTAGAGATGGAGTAGGCTCTTACTGGAGCTTTTATTTTTATTACTGGAGTTGTTGGAGGTGAAGCGGGCTCATTCCATCTTTATTGAGCACATGGCTCGTTGGATAAAAATCCTATATATATATGGGAAACTTCTATGAGGTGAGTCTTTCCTGGATGCATGGAAATCCACACCAATTTAGGTATTTTTTCTATTTATTTTACAATTTCTAACCCTGTAAATTTAATAATAAATGTTAACATAATGTGAATATCAAGAAAGTTTTATGAAAATATTATTATATGGACAAAAAATGTTAGTTACAATATGGATGCTATATTTTACAAAACAATTTGGTCACAATTATTCTACAACGTGCAATTTGTTAGGAAAGGTTGCATAATTTACAAATTCGGTAATAGCTTTTTAAGTTTTAGGAAAGGTTCCACCTCAGTGGAAGAGCTCCATATATATATATAGAGAGAGAGAGAGAGAGAGAGAGAGGAAAGGGAAGTTGCTCTGTGGAGCAACTAAGCTGGCTGCTCTGTGGAGCAATTTCCCTCCCTTTATTTATTTTTTTGAAATTTCCATCATGTAAATTCATCTGTATATTCCTCATATATGTCATTCGAATTTCGTCAGAAAAATAGACTCTTATACCTTCCATCTAGAATAGGTAATTTTAACAGTCTCAAATTCGCTGTAATCGACCTGTTCTGGATGAAGGACATAAGAGTCTATGTTTCTGACGAAATTCGAATGACATATAGGAGGGAGATATAAATGAATATACATGGTGGAAATTTAAAAAAAAAATAAAAAGGAGGGGTGTAGAAGTTTAGTTTATGTTTCTATTTCTTTAATTTAGTGTTCCTTTTGTTTGTCTATCTTATGTAATTTGCCCATAGACCTCTCCCTATATAAGAGAGTCTAAGGCTCAATGAATACACACAATGCTTATTTTTCCCAACATTGTATCAGAGCGATAGTCGTAGACCGAAGCTCTCGTACCGAACCCTAAACCTAGCCCTCCACCTTTCAAGCCTCTGCACGTTGCCGCCTCCAAGGGCGCCGCTACCCCCTATGCGCGTCGCCCTCTCGCACGCTACCTCCACACACACCGCCCCCTCATGTGCAAGCGCGCCGCCCTCTCGCGCGCAACCCCTATGCACGCCGCCCGAAGCGTGCCGCCTCCACGTGAGGCGACTTCCCATGCGGTTGTGCCCGTGCGCCGACTATCCCTAGGGTTTCACCGCCCCTAGGGTTTGATTGTCATCTTATAAGGGGCTCTCCGCTCACTTCTAAGTTATTGGGTTTGGTTGCATAGAGGTCTACATGTGCAACTAAACCTAATCATGTCAGTGTAGACCAAGACTTATCTTGTCTACAACCCTAGTTTTCTCCGATCAACATGTCAGAAAGTAAGATCGAGATCCCTACTACAGACGCCTTCAAAGGTCATGCGCCTATTGTGAAGATAGATGGATCCAACTATGAATTATGGGTCATGCAATTCATGAGCCTATTGAAGTCAATGGGTAAGAAACATATTCTTACCGAGGATGAGCCATAGGAGAAAATCGGGTTGTATGCCTCATGGGAGGCTAATGACGCATACGCTCAGGTCTGGTTGTCTGGTACTCTGATTCCAGACATTGCTAATTGTTATGAAAAATCAGTGATCTATCATTCAAGGGAACCCTAGGCTCTCTTATATAGGGAGAGACCTCAAGGGAAAAATACATAGTAGTCCAGAGAAAAATAAAAATGATGAACATGTACATAGCATATAATAATATCTATCTCTACACTCCAACTCAAGGTGGAGCATAGATGTCTATCATGCTTAGCTTGGAAGAACATATCTGAAAAGGTCCTCTGAGCAACGGTTTGGTGAGTACGTCAGCAGTCTGATCCCCTGAGCTCACGTGAGCTGTAGATATCAATCCTCTCTGGATCAAGTCTCTAGTGTAGTGGCAGTCAACTTCAATATGCTTTGTTCTTTCATGAAAAGCTGGATTATTGGCAATAAACAAGGCTGTCTGATTGTCACACTGAAGCTGCATGGGTAGAGGTACGGCTACATGTAAATCCTCTAGTACAGATCGAACCCACATCATCTCCGTGCTTGCTTGCGCCATAGCCCTATATTCGGATTCAACACTGGACCTTGTTACAACAGTTTGTTTCTTGCTTTTCCAAGAAACCAGAGAGCTCTCAATAAAACTGCAAATCCTGAAGTTGATTTTCGATTCTTAGGGCATCCTGCATAATCGGCATCTGCACATGCTGAGATAGATAAATCTGTGGCCTTTCGAAACAGCAACCCTGAACCTGGAGAAGACTTCAGATACCTCAGTATCATGTATATGGCATCCATATGAACTTGTCTTGGCTGCTCTATAAATTGACTCACCCTGTTTACTGCAAAAGCAATATCGGGACGAGTTATGGTGATATAAAGGAGCTTACCCACCATTTCTCTAGATCTCCTCTTGTCCACTTCAGCAGTGTCATCATCATATAGCTTCATGCTTGGATCCATGTGAATACTTGATGGTTTGCATTCAGCCATGCCTGTTTCAGTTAAGAAATCTGTAATGTACTTCCTTTGGGTCATCACCAGACCCTGTGCATTCCTGGCAAATTCCAACCCCAGAAAGTATCTTAGGGTTCCAAGGTCCATGACAAACTGGCGGCGTAGGAATGCCTTCGCCCTTTCTATGCCCTGAATATCTTCTCCTGTAACCAGAATATCATCAACATAGACCATGATAACAACCCTACCTGCCGATGACTTTTGAACAAACAACGAGTGGTCTGCATTCGACCTCTTGAATCCCTGTCGTTCAATCAGATCGGAAAGCTTCTGGACTCTTGGACTCTGTTTGAGCCCATAAATTGCCTTGTGAAGTCTACACACCATATGCTTCTCCCCCTCAGCAGTAAACCCTGGTGGCTGATGCATGTAGACTTCCTCCTGCAGATCTCCATACAAGAAGGCATTCTTGACATCCAGTTGAGATATACTCCAATGGCGTACCACAGCAACGGATAAGAGAATGCGAAGAGTAGAATGACGAGCCACTGGAGATAATGTATCCATATAGTCGACGCCACAGGTTTGTATAAAACCTCGCGCGACCAGCCGTGCTTTATACCGATCTAGACTGCCATCAGCGTGGTACTTAACCGTGAATACCCACTTATAGCTCACAATAGAAGCATCAAGAGGAGCAATAACCAAGGTCCATGTGCCACGAGACTGTAATGCACACATCTCATCTTCCATAGCCATTCTCCAGCAATCAATCTTCATAGCTTCCTGGTAGGTCCGTGGTATGTCCACGGAAGACAAAACTGCAGCAAATCTCTAAAAGTCGCCTGTGAGGCGATGAAAAGACACTTGTGAAGCAAAGGGATAAGATGTACACGTCCGCTTCTGCTTCTGAATAGCAATAGGAATATCAAGATCATCTTCCGCTGTATTGGATGGTGTAGTCTCTTCCTGCAATGAAAAATCCTGCACATGTACCATATCTGACCCGTCAGTAGTAATGCCATCTGAACATACATGAGGCGTGATGGATGTCTGACGTGTAGCCTGAGCAGGACCTGACCGACGTGTATAGAATTTTGGTAAAGGTGAAATAGGAGGTCGTGGAAGTGGTGGTGGTGGAGGTGGTGGTGGTGAAGATGACGTAGAGACAGGACCAGGAGTGGACTCAGGTAAACTCCAAGTAGGAGGTGGAGGGACATAGACATCATTGTTGATAGTGGATGGTACCAGTCTGTCACCTGCAGGTGAAAAATACATAACAGACTCAAAGAACGTGACATCAGCACTAACAAAATATTTCTTGTTTATGGAATCATAACACCGATAGCCCTTCTGAGTCCGAGAGTAACTGACAAAGACACACTTGACAGCTCTAGGAGAGAGTTTGTCAAGTCCAGGAGTCAGAAGATGAACAAATGCCACAATACCAAAGACACGAGGAGTAAGTGAGAATAATTCCTTGTCAGGAAAAATAATAGAGAGAGGAATTTTCTCACCAAGAACAGAAGATGGCATACGATTGACAAGGTAGCAAGCGGTAAGAACCACATCCCCCAGAAAGAAATAGGAGCACAACTCTGAATCAGTAGGGTGCGAGTAATATCAAGAAGGTGGCAATGCTTTCTTTCTGCCACACCATTCTTGCTGAGATGTGTAAGCACAAGTGGTTTGGTGAATGAATAATTGACGAAAGAAACTGAGAGAGGGACCATGTGCAGAATTCTAGAGCATTATATGTACGAACATATTTGGCAGTAGAAGAAAACACATTGTGCACTTCATTAGTCAAATTCTTAATCACATCGCCTGCTTCAGATTTATTCTTTAACAGGAAGACCCAAGAAAAATGAGAAAAATCATCCACTACCACTAGATAAAATCCGTGTCCCTGATGATCGGGTACACGACTTGGACCCCATATATCTATGTGAAATAACTCGAACGGGGAGCTATTGCTCCGACTCTGACGACTAGGAAAGCTCGACCGATGATGCTTTCCCAACTGACACGCTTCACAGTGAAAGGAAGAACTGGGAGAGATCTGAGGCAGAAGATGTCACATTTTCTGGAGCGGGAGATGACCAAAACGAAGATGCCAGATGTACAGGGAAATTGGTCCGCTGGAATGAGAGGAGACGCCAACATAAGAATTCCGAACAATCCGATATAGATCATTCTGCTCAGAGCCACAGCCAATCACCCTGCCCGTTAGTATGTCCTGAAAAATAAGAGAAGACGGGTCAAATATAGCACGACAATGCAAATCCTTCGTAATCTGACTAATAGATAACAGATTCATCGAGAACTCAGGAGCATGTAGGACATTCTGTAGATGCATAATAGAAGATAGGAAGACCTCCCCCTGTCCAACAAGGGGGGAATGAGTACCATCTGCGATTTGTACTAAGCGGCCATGGGGAATGTCCCTGTAGGACTCAAGTCTCTCTCGATCTCGACAGAGATGATGCGTGGCACCAGAATCTATAATCCAATCAGAGATATCATGAGAAGATGTAAATGCAGTAGCACTACCTGATGTACTAGCAACAGCAGAGGAACTGGCAGATGCTGTAGCAGCAACATCCGAAGGTCCACTAGAAGAATCACCAGATGATTGTGGCATAATATCACGTAGACATGCCACAAGTTCCTCGAAACGATTGTCCGCAGTAGATGCCAATTAGGACTGAGAATGCTCTGCTACACGTGCCCATGCTGGGAACCCATGCTTAGAGTAGCATGTCTCCTCCGAGTGTCCTGTGCGGTGACAATATGAGCAAGGCTGACGAAAGCGACCTCCCCTACCCTGAGGTCCACATCCACGACCAGAAGATGGACCACCTCTCCCACGCGATACTGCCATCGCCGAAGGGGGTGGAGTAGATGAGCTGGAAGAAACTGAGATCCGACTGAGCCTCCTGTAAACATCCTCCATTGGAGGAATAACTGCATCGGCCAAAATCTGAGAGCGGGCGGCCTCATACTCAGGATCTAGGGCTGCAAGTAGAACGCCCACCATGGTGGCATTCCCAAATGTCTTCTGCTGTTCCGGAGGGGCCCGGGGAGGTGGAGAGGGGCCCGGGGAGGCGGAGAGGGACCGGCGGGGATTGGGGCTAGCGGAGGTGCCCGGTGAGGCGGCGGCGGCGGTGAGAAACGAAGGGAGAGATAGGGCGGCGGGTGGGGAGAGGGAGAGAGCCCTAGGGCTTGGGCTCTGATACCATGTTGTGAAAAATCAGCGTTCTATCATTCAAGGGAACCCTAGGCTCTCTTATATAGGGAGAGACCTCAAGGGAAAAATACATAGTAGTCCAGAGAAAAATAAAAATGATGAACATGTACATAGCATATAATAATATCTATCTCTATACTAATGATGTCTTGCATCAACCTACTGCCAAAGCCATGTAAGACATTCTTGCTGCCACGTATTCACATGCCAAGAATGAGACAAAAATCCTACAGCTCCAGCATGACATCTTCACTTTAAAGCAGAATAGCCGACCCCTGCATGCTCACTATACTACATTGAGGAGAATGTTTGAGAGACTTCACAGTTTCATGCCTCTCACAGCTACTCTAAAACAATTGAAGACATATCGGAATGCGACAATAGTGGGAGTCTTTCTAGCCTCTCTTGACTCACATTATGAGGCGGCTTCTTCTCAGATTCTGGCAGATGCTACCATTCCTCCCATGGAGGAGGCCTTTCAGTGATTGAGCCGAATCAACATCTCTAGCGCTGCTACGGTACCAAATTCTTATGCTATGGCAGCCTCTAGAGGACAATGCAATTCATCTCATTTTCGTGGACGAGGACCACATGGTAGGGTTGGTCGTGGTCGTGGATTACAGTGCACTTATTGTCGTTGGATTGATCATACAAAAGACACATGCTACTCTATGCATGGGTTCCCAGCATCTGCCCGTGCAGCATAACATATACAACATCATGGTGCTACGCCAGCGTCGGATCCATGATATGATGATCTAGTGTCTCGTCTATGTGATATCATGCCACCAGCCAGTACTCCTCCACCAGTTTCAGAGAGCAGCTTTGACGTTGCTGCTACTGCAGAAGCTAGTTCCTCAGGTAGTGCTCATACTTCTGCTTTCTACCAGGGTTCATGTACCTCAGAATGGATTGTAGATTCAAGTGCCACACATCATTTGTGTGGAGATAGACACCAACTCACATCCTACAGGCAAGTTTCTCGTGGAAGGACCGTTGTCATTAGCAGATGGGACTCATTCTCCCATCACTGGACAGGGATAGATCACCTTAACACCTTCCATGCAGTTGCAGAATGTGCTTCATGCTCCTAATTTCTTAATGAATTTACTGTCAATTAATCTGATTATTAAGGATCTACACTGTCGAGCGATATTTGTCCCATCATCTCTTGTGTTTCAGGACATTCTCATGGGCAACATAATTGGACATGGCCGTGAGCAAGGCGGGCTGTATCGACTGGTCCATACACCTTACGCTGGAGCATCATCCATTCCACTGGACCTGTCTCTTCTTACTTATGGCATCTGCGCTTTGGTCATCTTCCGTTTCAGAATCTGCATAAAGTCCTTCCCCAGATCTCACATCGCTCGTCGTTCGATTGTGAAGCTTGTCAGTTAGGGCAGCATCATCAGCATGTCTTCCCCGTCGTCAGAGTCAGAGCACTAGCTCTCCATTTGAGTTTTTTCATATTGATATTTGGATCCAAGTCATGTTCCATATCATCAGGGACACGGGTTCTATTTAGTTGATGTGGATGATTTTAGTCGTTTGTCTTGGGTTTTTCAGTTAAAGAATAAATCTGAAGCGGGCATCACTATTATGAATTTTATTGAAGAAGTGCAGAATGTGTTTTCTTTTTCTATTAAGATTGTGAGAACTGATAATGCCCTTGAATTCTATACTCGAACATTATCTCAATTGCTTTCATTCCATGGCATTCTTCATCAAACGTCTTGTGCCTACACATCCCAACAAAATGGTGTCGCGGAAAGAAAACACCGTCACCTTCTTGATGTCACTCGTACGCTTCTTATCCAAAGTTGTGCTCCACACTCGTTCTGGGGCGATGCGGTTTTTACTGCATGTTAGCTCATTAACATCATGCCATCGTCTATGTTGGGGGAGAAGTTACCTTTCTCCCTCGTTTTTCCTAATAAGGAGTTGTTTTCTCTAACTCCACGTTTCTTTGGCTCCGTGGCATTCGTTCATCAGTTGTCTCCAGGGGTTGACAAGCTCTCTCCTAGGGCTGTAAAATGTGTTTTTGTCGGGTATTCCAAGACTCAAAAAGGGTGTCGTTGCTATGATCCGTTACGTCGACGGTATTATGTCAGTGCAAATGTCACGGTTTTTGAGTCAGTCATGTTTTTCTCTCCTACAAGTGATAGGTTGGTGCCATCAGATATAAATGATGAAATCTATATTCCTCCTAAACCCTTACATGCACCACAGCAAGCCCCTACATCTCCACCGCTGTCATCCCCATCACCACCACCATCTCCACCACTGGCACCACCATTACCACCTCCCATATCTTTGGTTCCTCCTTTACCACGCCACTACAGTCGGCGGCCAGCTTCTACTCATGATCATGGTCAATCATCAAACATGCCCCAGGTTTGTTCTGATAACATTATTCTTAATGATGGGACTGACGACATTTCTCAGCAGGAACAAGCAGGGGATGGCACAGATGTTGGTGCAGCTGATGAGATCTAGATTCGCCGATTGCACTTAGGAAGCAGAAGAGCTCATGTGCTTCATATCCGATTGCTTCTCATGTTACCATTGAGCGTCTGGCAGGAGATTTCAGGAGATTTATAGGTGCTTTATCCGCTGTGAATATTCCAAGGACTCACTAGGAAGCATTAGCTGGTAGTGGATGGCATCTCGCTATGGAGGAATAGATAACCTCCCTTCAGTCGAGAGGTACATGGAGTCTTGTTCCAACTCCTACTGGGGCATCTATTGCGAGCTGCAAGCGGGTGTTTACGGTGAAGCATAATGCAGATGATAGTATTGATAGGTACAAGGCTCGACTGGTTGCTCGGGGCTTTACTCAGACGTATGGGATAGATTATCTTGACACGTTTTCTCCTGTTGCTCATTACTCTACCCCACGGATTCTTTTATCTGTTGCTGTGATTCGAGATTGGCCAATATTTCAATTAGATGTCAAAAATGCCTTTTTATATGGTGATCTTCAGGAAGAAGTTTACATGCAGCAATCATTTGAGCTTACTGCTGAGGGGGAGTATGTACATATATGCAGGCTTCATAAGGCGATCTATGGCCTAAAGCAGAGCCCAAGAGCTTGGTTCCAGAAGCTCTCAGATTTGTTTGAGAAGAAAGGGTTCAAAAGATCAAATGCGGATCATTATCTCTTGTACAGAGGACATCCAGAGGTATGATTGTCATTATGGTGTATGTTGACATATACTCATACAGGAGATGATATGTAGGGAATCAAAATAGCAAAAGAATTCTTGGACCGCGAATTTGTTACCAAGGATCTAGGAGTACTTAGATATTTCCTTGGATTGGAGTTTGCTAGAAATGAACAAGGACTCGTGATGACTCAGAGGAAATATGTCACTGACTTGCTAAGAGACACATGTATGCTTGGATGTCGACCTGCTTCTACACCCATGGATCTAAGCATGAAGATGCATGATGATGACACTGAGGAGGTTGACAAAAGAAGGTACAAAGAACTAGTAGGGAGGCTTCTTTATGTACTATTACCAGACCAGATATTACATTTGCAGTAAATAAAGTGAGCTAGTTTATGGAGCAACCTCGCCAGGTACACATGGACGCCATACATATGATACTAAGGTATCTTAAGTCATCTCCAGGTGCAGGATTGATGTTTAGAAAGAAGTGCACTATTAATATCTCAGCATGTGCAGATGCAGACTATGCAGGGTGCCTGAAGGATAGGAAATCTACATCAGGTTTGCTATATTCATTGGGGAGTCACTTGTCTCATGGAAGAGCAAGAAGAAAACAATAGTTGTGAGATTTAGTGCTGAATCGGAGTATAGAGCTATGGCCCAAGCCTGTGCAGAAGTGATGTGGGTTCACGCAGTTCTGACAGATCTACATATAGATGTTCCTCTTCCCATGTCACTAAAATGTGACAATCAAGCCGTATTATTTATTACAAATAACCCTGCATTTCACGAGAGGACGAAGCACATTGAGGTGGATTGCCATTATATCTGTGATATGATCCAAAAAAGTTTCATTTCTACAACCCATGTCAGCTCAAGAGATCAAACTGCAGACATTCTTATCAAAGCTCTACTTCGGGGTCCCTTCCAGATGTGTCTATCCAAGATGAGCATGATAGCTATCTATGCTCCATCTTGAAGGGGAGTGTAGAAGTTTAGTTTATGTTTCTGCATCTTTTATATATTGTTCTTTTCGTCTGTCCACCATATGTAATTTGCCCATAGACTTTTTTTTTTAAGCTCAAAAATGGGGGACGCACTCGATGGTGCTCACCCCATATTTATTAATAGAAAACAAAGAAAAAAAGAGAGACTTACAGCGGGAAAACGCAGAGAGGAAGGGGGAGAAAAAGAGCACAAACAAGATCGGAAGGTATCACAAATCGATACCCCGACTACACCATGAAACAACTAAGCAACAGACCAGTCACAGACCAAGCGGGAAGCAGATATGAGGACATTTTCCGAGTAGAATCGCTGGCCAGCAAACAGAGCCTCATTCCTAGCAGTCCAGATGCACCACAGCCGAGCAATAGAAGAGAGAATGTCGTTCCTACTCCTTGCCCGAGAACGAACCAAGCAGTCGCAGAAGGAAACGTAGTCCGAAGCGTCCAGCCAATCCAGATCCGTCCAAATGACACGCGTTAAACCACAGCGGAAGAAGAGGTGGTCAATAGTCTCAACGTCCAGGTTGCACAGACCACATATAGGCGAAACCGAAGGGAAAAGAGCGGCACACCTGCTACGAGAAAGGAGACGCCCGCGACGGAAAAGCCATAAGAAGATGCCAATCCGTTCGGGAATCCGGAGGCCCCAAAAGAATTGACAGTCCCGGAGCAGCGAAACATCGACCACATCCAAGGGCGGAAGAAGGGCCCTGTAAGCGTCACGAACAGAGAAGGAGCCATTCTTCCAACAGAGATGATCTCGCCCCACCAAAGGCGAGGGCGAGACCGCAAGGATCTCCAGAAGAGCCACAAACTCCAGATGACGTTGGTCGGAAAGGTTGGCCACGAATCTCGGCCCCCAAGCAGACCCATCCCAGTAAGAAGCCACCCTCACATCAGGGTCGTCCACCAGCGCGAATAACCGAGGAAAGGCATCCTTAAGAGGCCCTCTACCGATCCAATCATCGCCCCAAAAACAAGTGAGGGAGCCATCGCCCAACTTGATGACAAAAAGAGCACGGTTGCGGACCAAAGCATTACCAATGTCACGAGAGAAGAGAGAGGAAGATGCCAAAAATTGGGCGTCCATAGCCAGACCCAGACTCCGGTCGATCCCAACAGCCAATCTTAGGAAGTTAAGCATCATATTATCCTCCGGCCCGCATAGCCGAGAGACCCATTTAAGAAGAAAAGCCTCATTCACGATAGCCAATCTCCTCACCGCCAACCCCCCCTCCTTCTTTGGCCGAGTCACATCGTCCCAAGCAACCAAGGGAACGCCGCTACGCACAGTCCCCTTCTTGCCCCAAAGAAAGTTCCTCAAGCAAGAATCCAGCCGCCGACGAATCCCCTTAGGCATCCCTTTCACAGAAAGAAAGTAGATAGGCAAAGAAGCGAGGACCGATTTGAGGAGAACCAGACGACCGCCCCGAGAGAGGATAGCGGCACGCCAGCCAGCCAAACGGGCAGCCACGCGATCCATCAACGGCTGCCAATCCCTTAAGCGCGCCCGGCCAGTAGACAACGGAAGCCCAAGATAATCCAGAGGAAGAGCACCCACGGCACAGCGCAAAATCCTCGAGCAGGCTTCAACCTCCGCAGGGGGAAGAGAAAAGGGGACCATAGAGGATTTATTATAATTGATGAGAAGCCTTGAAGCCTCGCTATAAAGCTCCAAAGTGGTCGCCATTCCCGCAATATGCGACTCCGCGCCCTCAATGAAGCAAATGGTATCATCCGCGAACTGAATAATCGGCACAGAGAAGGGCCCAACCGAGCAACCACGAGACAGGCCAGCCGCAACCACGTTGTGAATCATTGTGGAAAGCACGTCCGCGGCCAAGACGAAGAGCAAGGGGGCAAGGGGGCAACCTTGCCGAATTCCCCGGCGTGGCTAGAAAAAACCCCCTGCCAAACGTCCATTAAGCAACACCGACATAGAGGCCGAGGAGACACAACGTCGTACCCAGGAGATCCATAGCGGAGGGAATCCCCGCTTCTTAAGGACAGACCATAAAAAACGCCAGTCAATAGAGTCATAGGCTTTCGAGAAGTCGATTTTCCACAGAATCCCCCTAGTGCCGCTCTTGTGCCAGGCATGAATAATTTCGGAAGCCACCGCATAGCAGTCACCAATTTGTCTGCCCTTAATAAAAGCTGCCTGGGAGGGCGAGATAAGCGAATCAAGAATCGGGGCCAATCGGCGAGCCAATACCTTGGCAATGATAAGGTAGATTGCATTTGAAATGGAAATTGGCCTGAAGTCCTCAATCCGGGTGGCAGAAGCAGACTTGGGAATGAGAGCGATAATAGATTTGTTAAGCTTGTTGAAACCATTGTTGCCAGCACAAAATTCGTGAGCTACCTCCAGAACGTCCTGAGAGAGGATATCCCAAAATTCCTTATAGAAAAACACAGGGAAGCCATCAGGCCCCGGGGCTGCATCAGAGTTAAGAGACCAGACCGCCTCTTTCAATTCCTCCAAAGAGATCTGACGAGAAAGGATATTAGCATCCGCCTGAGGGAGCACAGCGGCTCCCCTACCCGACCACCGCCAATGGCGCGACGACCTGCGCCCATACCACTCCTTAAAGTAGGCCGAGACAGCGACACCCAACTCCCGCTCCCCCTGAACCTGAGAGCCATTGATGAGTAACGAAGAGATAGTATTTGATCGCCTGCGACCCGAAGCAACCCTGTGAAAGAACGCAGAATTCGCGTCACCCTCCTTTAACCAACGCAAGCGAGATCGTTGGCGCCATTCAATCACACGTTTACGATCCTCCAGCCTGACCCTATCCAGGGCATTAGCGCGAGCAAGCAACTCGTCATGATTCAGATCACGAACGTTCTCAATACGGTCGAGCCGCGAAATCTCGTCCTCAGCCTCCACACGGGTGGCAATGCGGGCTGAGCGAGAGGCCCTCTTAAAAGACGCCAGCAGCTTCCTGAGAGAGGAAATCTTAAAGTCAAAGCGACGAGCGGCACTGCCAGAGGGTGAGAGTTGAGACCAATGATGTCGAACCATATCACGAAAGCCAGACTCCAGGAGCCAAGACCGCTCAAAGCGGAACATACAATGCGGACGGTCCTCCTCTCCATTCGACCAGAAAATGGGATTATGATCAGAGAAGGAACGCGGCCTTGAAGCAACAAAGCATAAAGGAAAACAGTCCATCAAAGAATTATTCGCCAAAAAACGATCAATCCGCGACCGCGAGGAGTTATTCCGCCAAGTGAATGAAATGTCGTTAGGAACCATCGATTCAAGAGCCAAAGCGTTAATGAAATCCAAAAAATCCGAGGATCCCGGATCGAGGCCACCGCGCCCACGTGGGCGATCCTGAGCATGCAAGGTAACATTAAAATCCCCACCAATCAACCAAGGAACGTCACCAAAGGCAGCAGCATCCTCCCGCAAGTCTTCCCACAATTCACGCCGTGCAATATGACAGATAGGGGCGTAAACACAAGAGAAAGCCAAGCAGATATTAGTCCGCCCACACATTAACAGCACCGAGATCGAGTGGCGGCCCAGCCGACAAGAAGAAAACGAAAAGCGGGACGAGCGCCAGGCCAGAATGGCACCACCCCGAGCACCCAATGCGTCCAACGCACGGAATTCGTCAAGCTGACCAGCCCCAAAAGAACGCCATAGAGAGTCATCCATCGCCTGGAGCTTCGTCTCCTGAATGAAGGCAACATCACAAGACCATTCAACAAGGCGCGAGCCCAAAATGCGCCTTCGGTCCGCATCACCCAAGCCACGAACGTTCCACGATACAATCTTCATGAAAACAAAAAATAGATTCCCAAAAAACGTGAGGCCCCAAAAAACACCAGAAACGAATGAAGCAGTCAAGCCCCAGCATGAGGCTGGTCAACCACCGGATCAAGACCCGCCGCCTCAGCAACCGCGTCGCGCAATGATTGGCAAGTAGAGACCACAACAGAGCTAGAGAAAAAGGGGCGTCTCCTAAAATAGCTTCGGCCATAACGAGATGAGGGAGACAACCCTACCACCACAGAAGTCACAGGAGAAGGGGGGGACTCCTCGCCGAGATCCGAGTTGAAGGGATTCAAATTGGCCGGAATAAGGGGCTGGCCCATAACGTCCGGGAGGAAGACCACAGCATCCCCACCAGCAGACGTCTGGGAAGCAAAGTCGGAGTAGATAAGCATCGGCTGGGATACCGGAGAAGGGGGAGAAAGCGCATCTTCCATGATACCGGAGAATGGTACAGCTCGAATAGGGCGAGGGCACACCACATTAGAAGCGGAGAAAAGATGCTCCGAACCGAGAAGGAGATCCGTGCCCGAGAACGGATCCGATAGGGAATGCTCCGAGGAGGCCCGCAGAGGGGTCCAAATAGAGTTAACCAGAGGGTCATAAGGAATAAACGATCTGACCTGTGAGGGGACCACTTGCAATAAATCGGCCGGCACAAAGGGAACGTCTGAGGAGAAAGATTCAATGTCAAGAATAACAGCATCAGAAGACAAAGGGACTTCTGGCATCTGAACCGCCACCAAATCTTTGGAATTCCCCCTTGCATGCGGGAAACGAAGAGCCTCCTCACCCACACGTGAGGGATGGAACATGCACGTCGCCGCTTCGGGAGTAGCCCCTGGACGAGACACGTGGCGAGAGGGAGATGAACCGGCATTCGCATGCACCGCCGGAGACGCGGCGGCATTTTCCCGCCGATCGACCGCCAGAGAAGGCTCCACCTATATAAGAGGATCTAGGGCTCATAGACTTATCCCTATATAAGAGGATCTAGGGCTCGAGGAATAAATATAATACTTATTTTTCCCAACAGGGGGGTATTGCTCCATGGAGCAACCAGCTTAGCTGCTCCGCGGAGTAGCTTCCCCGTCCTCATATATATATATATATATATATATATATATATATATAGAGAGAGAGAGAGAGAGAGAGAGAGGGGGGGGGGGTAAAATGTGTATGCCCTAGGGGGAGCTAACTTAGCTCCCCCCGCCCCTTTTTCACAATTTTTTTATTTTTTTTGAAATTTAAAACCGTGTAAATTCATTATTAAATCCCTATATTATGTCATTCAAATTTCACGTGAAATAGAGACTCTTACGACCTCCATCTAAACGGGGTCGATTTAAAAATCTTGTTACCGTTAAAAAAATGACTGTCTGGATGGATGCCGTAGGAGTCTCTGTTTCACACGAAATTTTAATGACACAATATAGGGATATAGTGATGAATATTCATGGAAGAAATTTTCAAAAAAAATTAAAAACATGGAGAAAATGGGGTGGGGTAGCTAAGTTAGCTACCCCCTGGGGGCAGCCCCATTTTACCCATATATATATATATATATATATATATATATAGGAGAAACTTCAAATGAGGCGGGGTCTCGCCATAACATGGTGAGCCACCCTCAATTTAGGCATCTTTCCAATATATTTTACAATTTCTTGTTTCATACATATAACAATAAATATTAACACAACATGTACAGTGAAATAAAATTATGAAAATATTATTATATTGGATGGAAATGTTAATTTAAATTTGGATGCTATATTTTACAAAATTCATTTTTTTACAATGTATAGTTTATACTTTTACAAAACCATTACAGAGTTTTTACTAAATTCACAGTGGCCTTTACAATTTCAGAAAAGCCCCCACCTCATTTGAAAGGTCTCCTATATATATATATATGAGGAAAGGGAGCCTACTTCATGAAGTAGGTAACCTTACGTACTTCACATCCATTTTTGGCAAATTTTTTTAAATACTTCCATAGATTTTCATAACTATATCCTTCTAATATGTCATTCAAATTTCGTTAGAAATAGACTCCTACGGCCTCCATCCAGACAGTCATTTTTTAACGGTCACAGATTTGCTGTATTTTACCTGTTCTGGATGGAGGACGTAGGAGTCTTTGTTTCTGATGAAATTTAAATGACATATTAGAGGGATATAGTTATGAAAATCCACGATGGTATTTTTCGAAAAAATAAAAAAATTTACCAAAAATGGATGTGAAGTAGGTAAGATTACCTACTTCATGAAGTAGGCTCCCTTAATATATATGTATGGGTTATATGGGGCTGCCCCCACCCCATTTTTGCACAATATTTTTTTATTTTTTTTGAAAAATATCATGTATATTCATCTATATATCATTCCAATTTGCCATTCAAATTTCATCGAAAATGAAGACTCCTATGCCCTCCATCTAGAACAGGTCGATTACAACAATATTTAGACTGTTGAAATTACATGTTCTAGATAGAGGGAGTCTCTGTTTCTGACGAAATTCGAAAGACATATTACAGAAAAATAGGGGTGGGAGCAGCCTCATTTAACTCATACACACACATACAAAGCAAAGCCGTCTCTTGAAGAGGAAGATTCCGCCTTTTGATAAGGCAACTTTGATTAAAAATGAAAATCACCTCTTCAAAGGGCGGCACATTCACGGTGATACAAAAAAAGGTTCTGCTGCCTTAAGTAATGATCTCTTTACCCATACAGTATCAAGAAAGTTTTTTCGAAGATGCATGTATTATTTGAATCGGGCTTTTTTATGAGTTATATGTTGTACCTGGAGAAGCGATGTAAGGTCTAGGATAATCTGCAAATAGTTGTCTGCTATTTAGTGATGTATAAAAAACTTGAATCTTAGTCTTCCTATGGGAGTACAAGAAGCATTAGAATTCTCTATATTAAAATATAGGAAGGATACGGTGAAATGGGGATAAATGTCGCTAGGACGATATCTAGGAAATTTACCAAGAAAATATTTATATTTCACATGTTACTCCTCAAGCTATCTTCAATATATCAAGCATTATCCTAGAAGAAGATACAATGGGCTTATCAGTGTGGCAAGTTGGGTTCCATTGGAGATTAACTGTTCTCCACATCCGAAACTGTAAATTCGTTGTAGGAACCGTATTCATGCTTTATGTCAGGATTGTTACAGCACCTTTTGCGTTGCCCTTCTCTATATATATATTGACACCTCCTTCCAGCCGGATCCTACTAACATGCATTTTTTCCTTCTAGGTACTTGATTGCATCCCACATGACCGACTACCAGCAACCATACCTCCTCCTGAACACAATTGCTGTTATTGTTCTCGTGGTAGCCAAGTTCCCAAACATGCACAAGGTGCGGATTTTCGGTATCAATGGCGAAAATTGAACTTTCTTGCATAAAAGACAGCGGGGGATATATCGTGTATATGAAATATTGGCTGCCATCCTGGAAGGATGCTATCCGCAAATGCAAAATCTGTAGGTAGCAAATGATGAGATGTCTTGGTGATGTTGCATGTAAATTGAACGATGATATGTCCTGATGATGCAGCATTGAAGCTGCAATATTATTCTAATTGTTGTTACTTATAACCTATAGAATCTTAGATATCATCATGATTTGGACCATGCATCCTGGGAAGCTGGGATGTAAATTTTTGTATAAGCATATTGATTTTGTGGAGTGCAGTCTTTTCTTAGGGTGGACAGATAATATATAACGGATTCCTGATTTTGGGATGTACCTTACAAACATATGAGATTCTTTGAGACAACAGATGCTTCTTATTAACTTGGCTCAGCTGCGCTTCGCGCTGCGATCTTTCCAGACGGCCAAGAAAAAACAAAGGTATTTTTTCATCCTTACAACTATAATATTTACAATTAACCCTGAAGAGCTAATGTTGCATGGTAAGGTTCTTTGCATCTCTAATTTTAACCGAAATGTATTAGAATTTTGTGGTGCAATTTCTAAGCTTTAGCCAATTGAACCATACCACAGGAGTAGCACATATCTTAGATCCCTCCTTGTCGCAATCCTTGTAGGCCAATTGAGGAGTTAAAACCACATCCATGGTTTTCCCCATGCTTCCAGGTCTACCAATCCTAAAGAGTTAATGTAGTTGTTAAGTCATTAGTCAACAAGGGTCCGAGGATAAAACCGCCCCTATATTCAGCTGCAAATTGTACTACATTGAAGTCGATCAGAATTAGTCATGGCAGTTGGAGAGATTCTGATATGCATGAGTTCCTCCCAAAGAGGCATTCTTTCTTAGGGATATTAGAACCATACACTACTATTAGGCCAAATTCTAAGCCACCTTTATTGGAGCATGAGATCATGAGGGATTGTGGTGAGGTTCTAATTGGGGTACATCTCCATTCCTCTGTAGCCCCCAAGGGGGTATTGTCATGGAGGTGATCCCATCTTGTTGAAAGGAATACAATAAACACTGCCATCTTTCTCAGATCGATTCATAATTCAACCAACCCCACAAGGTCCTTGCTTTACCCTAAAGTTCGCGAAGTATAGCCCAGAGCTTCCCAAGATTATTTATATCTCTGACATGGTAGATGACTATATACATTAAATACAGTTGCGGGGTGAGGGAGGGGCCCCTGGGCTTCTTTTAGTTATGGTTAACCACCTTCCTATCAAGGTTAGCAACCACAACTTGTTAGTTATTTGTTTCGCTACCTAGATCTGGTCCTTATTTCTCTTATTACCTTGGTTTTAAGGATGACACATAATAATCGCAAGTCGCTCACAAAGTATGCATCTTTAACTTGCATGTATACATGTTGAATCAAGCATTCGAGAAGATAAAGATCAAAGACCTATTTCAGGAAGTAACTCTTTCTTGTTGTAATTTCTCTTTTGTAATATTATCTAAGTTTGTTGTATTGTTTGTACCAAAATTGTAAGCTCCAGAGCTCAACAAATCTTTCCTAATCTGGATCAGCTCAGAAAAAGCTCAAAGCCTTAGTCTCATCAATCATCTTGAAGCATCTGATCGACTAGCATATAATCGACCAATCTTGAATTCTAGTTGACCAATTCTTAGTTGTTTTTCTTATAGGTTTGATTAACCAACCATTTGTAACTGATCGATCACTTCTTGATCGACAAATTGAGAGCTCTGATCGATCACTTTTTGAAATCATCTCAATGAATCTATAATGGTTATTTTTGATTGATTAGTTGAAGTTGACATGATCAATCAACATTAGTAAATCTTCATAATTTTCAGTTTTGTTTTAGATGACCACCTTTTCGAAGGTCCAATTGTACACTCATTGTTGATTGGAAGACGCACCACAGCTCACAGCAACAAAGCAATCTTCTCTAAAGTTGATCTACCGTGTGTGTGTTCTTCAAGCTTTTAAGCATGCATTCTTAAATCGATTTAAAATTTCAAGAGCCAATTTGATTATTTGATTTGTGAAAGATATAAAATTAGTGCCTGATTATCTCTAAGCTATAAAGCTCCTCTGAAAGTAGTCATGGACATCTTTTTTTGTAGGTAACAACACTACTGGTGATATTTTCCAAGATATATTATTTCGTATACATATGCTACTTTTGTCAGAGATAGTATTTTTGTTTTTGGTGATTATTGATATAAATTGTCTAGCGATATTTCTTTATTTTTGGTATTACAAAGGTTATTATGTACTACTTTTTTGATATAATAGTTTATGTAGGAAATCATGATGTTACATATAAGTGTACATGTTTCTTGGACAACCGGAGTCTATCCATCCACGAAGGTAGATACATAATTGGTAAGCTCCTCTCTTATGCTGGATTGAACAACTTAAGTTAGACCTATATTTCTTTAATAGGAATAGGCACGATCCTTATAGAGTTCTTCCTCCTACGATCCTAAGGTAATGGAATTTCTTATCGGGTAGGTTGTTACCTGCATGAAAGGCCTAACGAGATGGGCACTGTTTCGGAAAGAGGAGTCATCTTGCAACTGATTTGATTAGTTTGATCTTGGAAAGAGAGATCATATATCTAAATGATGAGATTATATGAACTTTAATCAGTATGTCAAATTCGTGGTTTATATTCTCTCTTCTAAATTAGTTTATCCAGTTTATGCATCAAATTTCAAATAATTGTATAATATTATACTAGAGTTTGTTAGATGTGGCAACCCTCCATAATATCGTACTAATAGAAAACATCTACAAACTTCACCTTCAACAAGCGTAGAATTATTTCAATAATCCTTTTTTATTTCTAACGTGAAACGTCTACCTGATGAATTAACATTTATCTACCTTTATTCTTTCATTTTGCATTTAAATTCTTATCAAAACACACGTAAATACAGATAAAGTATACAAATTAACATTCATTATTTGTTTATAATATTGTATAAATATTTGTATTTAAATAAAAAATAAAATAGTAAAGAAAAGAAAATGAGAATAAATGAAGCATCAAAGACACTGAATGTTTCAAAATCCCAATACCAGGTCAATATTGACTTGGTCGACTGTCACGATCCCGTTTCCCGGGCCGTCGGATCCTCCCATATCCGGATCTGGTTACTCAGCAATAATTTATTCAGCAATCACAACTAACATTCAGAAATAGACTGCAAATAAAAATACTCAGAAGAAAGTATTTCAACACTTTTCCATTCACAAAATAAAGTTCAAATGATACACTGTTCCACTATAACCATTTACATGCACATTAGCTTGAAAGGGAAATATACAAAAGACTACTAACTACCTTAAAGAAAGTAAAGTTACTGTGGCTGACTGGATGTCTAGTATGTAAGCTGGATGATATTTTTAGAGTCTTTGCGATGACTCACCGATACCTGTTGGGTTTTCCATAAATCATAGGATAAAAATTAGCGAATGCTAAGTAACGAAGAAGAGAAAAGCAAACAAATTGTGTAATTTTTCAAAATTCATTGATATCACAAAAACTTCATTCTTTTTCATTAATTTAAGTCCTATTCCTTTCTATTCCACATAAGGGATTAGTCCAGGGGAACCCCACCATTCTTGGACTCCGAAGCTGTGGATGCTTCATGATTGGAGATTGTGTTGATCTTGGTAAGCTTATGCTGCCGCACGTCGTCTCAACCAATCCTCCAATACTACCCTGACAATTTCCTTTTCATTTATTAAACAGGGTCTCAACCCTTAGCCTGAAAAAAACAAAAGAGCACACCGTCCTCGAGGACTCGGTTGCTTAAAACCTCAGGCTAACATTTAATCATATAACCTAGCGGCTTTAAATACATGTTATCGTGACCCAGCCGCTATTGAACCACCCGTGCCTCCACATGGCACGACCACATCTTCGGTCGTTCCAACCCGAATATATTGGCTCCCGGTACCACGCGTTGCAAAATATTCATTTCGTGCGTACTTATCATAACAGGGCAACCGTGTACCACCTAGGTAGGGAAACGCCAATACGGGTTCCTTCCGACAAACCTATAGGTTGCATGCCCGACCTATAGTTCTACTCCCAGTCATCCTTAATGTGACACAGGATCCTTTTCAGGATCCATCTCAAATCACACCAATTCACATGATGTAATTCTTTCGTTAAGTCTTTGATTTGCATAAACCGCAATACTTAGTATCGACTCACATATATATTAGTCATAACCATATGTATACTCCTATTTATGCCTATTTTAACTCCCAAACTCTAACTTTCAGAGCCAACGCATTAATTTGATGCGTAAATCTTATTTTAGTGGGAATCACAAAGCAATTCTTCAGACTTTTTCAAAAATAACCAAAATTAGGGTTCTTCGTAGCAAAGAACACAAAATCAAGAAATTCAATAATTTCGTATGAAAACCCAACAGCAAAAGGAAGGATTTCGTTACCTAATCGAGCTCTCTCTCGTGTATGCAAGGCTTTATCGAGTTTCATTTTTAGAAAGGCTATTTTAAGGCTCCTGAAAAGATCGAATTTCATTTTTCGTATCAAAACGCTAAGAACATGTTAAGAACACGAAGAACGAACGAAGAACGCGAGGAACGCGAAGAACACGAAGAACGTCAAGAACATATTTTCTCTTAAAATTTCGGCAGAGTTTCCCCTTATATCGAGACATATTTCTCGGAAAATTTCGGTAGAGTTTCCCCTTATATCGGGACATATTTCTCAGAAAATTTCAGCAGAGTTTCCCCTTATATCGGGAAATATTTCAAAATAAAAATGAAAAGAGTTTCCTCTATAAAATCAATCGAGAGAAAAATAACAACGAAACTGAAAGAATATACTCAACAACAAGAGATGAAGAACCGGTAGACACCACACATCTTAGGTTAGTGAACGTGTGACGAATCACAAGGTCACTGACGTGTATAGCCGCCCGCACGTAAGTAGGGTATTACATAGATTTCTCCATCAAAATAACTATAAAAACATAATACTCAGAATAGAAATATAAACGATGGAGAATCGGTAGACACCACGCGTCTTAGATGAGTGAACGTGTGACGAATCACAGGGTCACTGACGTGCATAGCCGCCCGCACCTAAGTAGGGTGTTACACAGATTTCTCCTCGAACCACAACAGGAAAACGAATCGGAAAGAAATATGAATCAAAAACAAAACTTGGAAGAACAAGAGTATGAATTGAAAGCCTAACTTACGAAGCAACTAAGAGAGGATCATACCTTTCTGCTCCTCGTTCTCCCGGCAGCGCTTCGCTAGTGCTCCTCGCTCGCCTCCCACTCCTCCTCCCAACCTCTCGACCCTAGCCCTTGGGGTGGTGGTGGTAGTGGAAGTTGTAGAGAATGAATGGGTAGGGGGTCTATTTATAGGCCCCAGAAAACCACTAACCATGGTTAGAAAACCATGGTTTAGACCTTAACCATGGTTTTAGCGGTCCATGGTTTTGGCCCATGGTTTTAGCCAAAACTTATCCCAAACTTGGAGCCTAAGTTAGAATATTCTAGAGGATTCTAGATTCTCTAATGACGCTTAATTAACACTAATCGTGATTAACTTTCACTAATCGCGATTTACTTTCGCGGCTTACGCTTATCTTTTGTTAACTATTGATTAGTGTTTACTAATGATCATTAGCGGCTTTTCAATCGTTATTAATTTCTTTAATCATGTTTAATTAGTATTAATGACAGTCATTATGGATTAATGACTTCTCTTTCTTCGGAAAATCATAACAATTCGAAACGAAGTCCGATTCACACGAAACAAATTTCGTTGGTTTTCTCTTAACGAGCCGGATCTTATTATATAGGATCCGAGATATACCAAGTTCAAGGCTTTACAATTATAACAACCTTAAAGGAAGTCTCGTCCTCGAGACTAAAAATGCAGGCATTACATCCTTAGAGAGGTTTGAAACCATAACAACCTTAAAGAGAATGAACGTCATGTCATTTAAAATGAACATATACATAATACATAATGTTATCATTCAAACAAGTACGGGTATTTCTCTCTCATTTCTGCCTCAGGTTCCCATGTGGCTTATTCAGACTCTTGGTTTCGCCATAATACTTTAACTAGAGGCACCTCTTTGTTTCTCAACTTCTTGATATCCCTTTCAAGTATTTGCACAGGTATCTCTTGGTATGTCAAGTCTGGCTCAACATGTAAATCATCATAACTTATCTTATGCTCTGGATCTCTAATGTACTTTCTCAGATTTGATACATGAAATACATCATGTATTGCTGAAAGATGTGGAGGAAGTGCAAGTCTATAGGCAACTTTTCTAATCCGTTGAATAATTTCAAAGGGACCCACGAATCTGGGTGCTAACTTCCCACGCAAGCCAAACCTCTGAACACCCTTTATAGGTGATACTTTGAGAAATACAAAGTCACCTACCTCAAATTCAAGGTCTCTTCGCCTGGTATCACTGTAACTTTTCTGGCGACTCTGGGCAGTTAATAGTTTTTTTCTAGCAAGTTCTACAGCTTCCCGTGTCTCCTGAAGTCTATCTAAATCATAAAGATTCTTTATTCCGACCTCTTACCAACACAAAGGAGTAGTACACCTTCGTCCATATAGTGCTTCAAATGGTGCCATGCCAATACTTGTATGGTAACTATTATTGTAGGTGAATTCCACAAGAGGCAAATGTTTAATCCACGATCCCTTCCATTCTAAGGCTCATGCGCGTAGCATATCCTCTAGTGTTTGAATCATACGTTCTGACTGACCATCTATTTGTGGATGATATGATGTACTCAAGCATAGTTGTGTACCTAGGGCTTTCATGAAGTTCTCCCAATAATGTGAGGTGAATCGTGAATCTCGATCAGAAACTACTTCCTTCGGGATACTATGGAGGCGAATTACATGTGTAATATATAACTCAGCCAGCTGGTCTGGAGTGAAAGATAAGCTTATCGGAATGAAGTGTGCTACCTTTGTCAGACGATCTATTATAACCCAGATACTATCTTTACTACCAGTCATCTGAGGTAAGCCAGTAACGAAATCCATGGAAATGCTTTCCCATTTCCATTCAGGTATAGGGAAGGGTTGCAATAATCCCGATGGCTTTTGGTGTGAAGCCTTTACCTGCTGGCAAGTGAAACATGAATTCACAAACTCATCAACATCTTTCTTCATTCCCGACCACTAAAAGTATGAATGAAGATCCTTATACATCTTCGTAATTCCTGGATGAATAGATAATCTAGAACAATGAGCTTCTCGTAAGATGTCTTTCCTTAGTTCAGGTGTGTTTGGTACACAAACTCTGTGATGATTATACAGTAAACCATCTTGTATCTGGAATCCCTCTATCTCATTCTTCTCAAGTTGTTGTTTCAAATCTTTAAGGACTGGATCATCCTCCTGTCCCTTCTTTATTTTATCCCATATTTCTGGTTTGTATCGATGAGGAATAGTTATAGTATCAGCACTACTATCAAATGGTTTCCATTCACTTAACGTTGATAGTAAACCCCAGAAGTGGATAGCACTCACTAACCCGGGTGAATAAGTTCTTCTGCTAAGTGCATCTGCTACGACGTTCCCCTTACCAGGGTGGTAGGAGATAGTGCAATCATAATCTTTCAACAACTCTAGCCACCGTCTCTGTCTCATATTGAGCTCCTTTTGATCAAACAGATATTTCAAGCTTTTATGATCGGTGAAGATTTCAAAAGTAATACCATACAGGTAGTGTATCCATATCTTTAAAGCGAAAACTACGTCAGCTAATTCAAGGTCATGTGTTGGGTAGTTCTTCTCATGTGTCCTGAGCTATCGTGATGCATACGCAACTACCTTACCATGTTGCATAAGAACCGCCCCAAGTCCTTCTTTAGATGCGTCAGTGTACACTGTAAACCCTTCACTCCCGGAGGGTAGAGTAAGGATGGGTGCAGATGTTAGGCATTCTTTCAGTGTCTGAAAACTAGCTTCACATGTATCAGACCATAAGAATGGGACCTCCTTTTGAGTTAGTCTAGTCATTGGCAATGCTATTCGTGAAAAGTCCTTCACGAATCTTCTATAATATCCAGCTAAACCCAGAAAAGATCGTATTTCTGTGACAGTCTTCGAGCGTTCCCAACTCATCACTGCACTAACCTTTGTAGGATCAACTGATATACCTTTCCCAGAAATAACATGGCCTAAGAAAGATACTTCGGATAGCCAGAAGTCACATTTGCTATATTTAGCATACAGTTTGTTCTTCCTTAGAGTTTCAAGTGCCCGCCTGAGATGGTGTTCATGCAGATACTTATCCTTGGAGCAAATAAGCACATCATCGAAAAGTTGTCTTGGGAATATCTGTATCTTTAATTTTCAACTGATGGTATCCAGATCTTAAATCAATCTTGGAATACACAGTTGAACCTTGTAGCTGATCAAAGAGATCATCTATTCTTGGCAGAGGATACTTGTTCTTTATTGTCCTCTTGTTTAGTTGTCTATAGTCAATGCACAATCGCATCGACCCATCCTTTTTCCTAACAAATAAGACAGGTGCACCCCATGGTTAAGTACTAGGACGAATGAATCCTTTATCTAACAGTTCTTGCAATTGTACCTTTAACTCTCGTAACTCAGCTGGTGCCATCCTATACGGAGGGATAGAGATAGGCTGAGTATCAGGTATGAGAGAGATTTCAAATTCAATCTCTCGCTCAGGTGGTAATCCAGGTAGTTCCTCTGGAAATATATCAGTAAACTCGCACACTATAGGGACATCTTCTATCATTCTTTCTGACCATGATATAGTGGATACATAAGCTAAATAACCTTGGCACCCTTGCTCTAACAACTGTTGTGCCTTCAATGTAGAGATATATTTGATATTATCATTGGATGTCTTTCCAATGAATTGGAACTTTATCGAGTTAGGAAGGTAAAATGTTACTGTCTTCTGGAAACAGTCCAGACATGCATGATGCCTTTCTAACCAATCCATTCCTAGTATAAGATCCAAGTCCTCCATTTCGATTAGTAGTAGTGAAACAGGTAACTGATGTCCTGCTATTAGTATTATACAATTATCCAGGATTTCTCGGATTATAAATACTTGTCCTCCTGGTCCCTTGATCAGATAGGACTGTTGTACTTCAACTGGTATCTTACCCAAAGTGGGTACTAACCGTCGCGCAATAAATGAATGTGAAGCACCAGCATCAAATAAGGCATGTACTGAAAAGCCGTGAATAGTAACGGTACCTCGTACGACTGTGCCTGAATTGTAGGCTTGTTCCTCAGTAATTGCATTTAGCTGACCATTAGGAATAGGCAAGCTAGAACCCGCAACACTTTGTGGTGGTTGTTGTGTAGGAGACGCTCCTTGTGAGCCTCGACCTCTACCATGTCTTCCTCTCTGTGTTGCTCCATTGCTCGAGGTAGATGTTATACTGTTAATTGGGGTTGATTTAAACCCTGAACCTCTCAACTTCGGACAATCTATCTTGATGTGGCCTTCTTGATGACAGTAAAAACACACACGTGCTCCCGTTTGAGCTGAAGATCCCGGCACAGAGGTGTTAGCTCCTGCTGCAGAGTCGCGAGGATATAGTGGAGGTCTAGCGAAATCCCTTCTTCCAGAAAATTCCTGGCCCAAATTTTGTGGCGAGCTTATATTAGACCCGACTGGATGATAGCGACGATCTCTACGGTTATAATGTGACTTGCTTTTGGATGGTCCACCATTAAAGTGGAAACTTCTTCTTTGACGGTTTTCATCCCTCTCCATCTCAATACGAGAGGCGATGTCCATTGCTTCATCTACGGTTGTGGCTCTAAAACCAGCAAACTTTTCTCGTAGATCTCCCTGAAGACCGCTAACAAATTTGGTAAGACACTCTTGTGGTGAAGCTTATAGAGCTGGTGAGTACCGTAGTAGCTCAGTAAAGTGGATATGATAATCTCTTACGGTCTTAGAACCCTGATTCAGAGAAGCCAACTCTCTCCTCTTTAACTCTTCCCAATGAGAGGGACAGAAATGAGCTCGGAACCTCTCTTCAAAGATATCCCATGGAACAGGATCTGCTAATTTCTTGGAAATGACTCTCCACCATCGTCTTGCATAGTCTGCTAAAGAGTAATCAACAAAGTGCACCCAAGTATCTGCTGGTGCGTGTATTATTTTCAGCATCCTACTGACGTCATCAAGCCAGAATTCAGCCTCGACAGGTGTCTCTACACCTTTGAATCGAGGAATTTTTCCCTTTCGGTAATTATCTAGTAGTGTTTGGTGTCTAAGAAGGGCCTTCTCCATTTCTCCTTCAACCGGGGTAGGAGCAGACTCAGTTGAAGGATGGTAACTAGATTCTTCCTTAGAAAGATGGACAGAACCTTCAATCCTAGCATCCGCAGGCTTAGATGCCTCGGGTCTCTCAGCCTGTGCATTGAACCTCTCCTCCAATGCTTGTTGCCTTTGCCCCATGTCTTGGAGCATTACCATCATATCCGCTATGTCTAGACATGTCTTGATCTGCCATGATCCTGGGATGAGTCAAGGTCAAAGGTCAGATCCTATATGTCTTAGCATGATGTACATAAGGGACAATGACTTGTGAATGGTACTGCAGTCATTTATTAAGATCAAAGGATCTTAATACAACCTTAGTTTCTTAATACCGCTCATAGTTATTAATTACTAAATAAGTTACTGGATTAACCAGGCTCTGATACCAATCTGTCACGATCCCGTTTCCCGGGCCGTCGGATCCTCCCATATCCGGATCTGGTTACTCAGCAATAATTTATTCAACAATCACAACTAACATTCAGAAATAGACTGCAAATAAAAATACTCAGAAGAAAGTATTTCAACACTTTTCCATTCACAAAATAAAGTTCAAATGATACATTGTTCCACTATAACCATTTACATGCACATCAGCTTGAAAGGGAAATATACAAAAGATTACTAACTACCTTAAAGAAAGTAAAGCTATTGTGGCTGGCCGGATGTCTAGTATGTAAGCTGGATGATATTTTTAGAGTCTTTGCGATGACTCACCGATACCTGTTGGGTTTTCCATAATTATAGGATAAAAATTAGCGAATGCTAAGTAACGAAGAAGAGAAAAGCAAACAAATTATTTAATTTTTCAAAATTCATTGATATCACAAAAACTTCATTCCTTTTCATTAATTTAAGTCCTATTCTATTCTATTCCACATCAGGGATTAGTCCATGGGAACCCCACCATTCTTGGACTCCGAAGCTGTGGATGCTTCAGGATTGGAGATTGTGTTGATCTTGATAAGCTTATGCTGCCGCACGTCGCCTCAACCAATCCTCCAATACTACCCTGACAATTTCCTTTTCATTTATTAAACAGTGTCTCAACCCTTAGCCTGAAAAAAACAAAAGAGCACACCGTCCTCGAGGACTCGGTTGCTTAAAACCTCAGGCTAACATTTAATCATATAACCTAGCGGCTTTAAATACATGTTATCGTGACACAGCCGCTATTGAACCACCTGTGCCTCCACATGGCACGACCACATCTTCGGTCCTTCCAACCCGAATATATTGGCTCCCGGTACCACGCGTTGCAAAATATTCATTTCGTGCACACTTATCATAACACGGCAACAGTGTACCACCTAGGTAGGGAAACACCAATACGGGTTCCTTCCGACAAACCTAGAGGTTGCATGCCCGACCTGTAGTTCTACTCCCAGTCATCCTTAACGTGACACATGATCCTTTTCAGGATCCATCTCAAATCACACCAATTCACATGATGTAATTCTTTCGTTGTCTTTGATTTGCATAAACCGCAATACTTAGTATCGACTCACATATATATTATTCATAACCATATGTATACTCCTATTTATGCCTATTTTAACTCCCAAACCCTAACTTTCAGAGCCAACGCATCAATTTGATGCGTAAATCTTATTTTAGTGGGAATCACAAAGCAATTCTTCAGATTTTTTCAAAAATAACCAAAATTAGGGTTCTTCGTAGCAAAGAACACAAAATCAAGAATTTCAATAATTTCTTTTGAAAACTCAACAGCAAAAGGAAGGATTTCATTACCTAATCGAGCTCTCTCTTGTGTATGCAAGGCTTTATCGAGTTTCGTTTTTAGAAAGGCTATTTTAAGGCTCCTGAAAAGATCGAATTTCATTTTTCATATCAAAACGCTAAGAACATGTTAACGAACGAAGAACGCGAGGAACGCGAAGAACACGAAGAACGTCAAGAACATATTTTCTCTTAAAATTTCGGCAGAGTTTCCCCTTATATCGAGACATATTTCTCGAAAAATTTCGGCAGAGTTTCCCCTTATATCGGGACATATTTCTCAAAAAATTTCAGCAGAGTTTCCCCTTATATCAGGAAATATTTCAAAATAAAAACGAAAAGAGTTTCCTCTATAAAATCAATCGAGAGGAAAATAACAACGGAACTGAAATAATATACTCAACAACAAGAGATGAAGAACCGGTAGACACCACACATCTTAGGTGAATGAACGTGTGACGAATCACAGGGTCACTGACGTGCATAGCCGCCCGCACCTAAGTAGGGTATTACACAGATTTCTCCATCAAAATAACTATAAAGGCATAATACGAAGAATAGAAACATAAACGATGGAGAATCGGTAGACACCACGCATCTTAGATGAGTGAACGTGTGACGAATCACATGGTCACTGACGTGCATAGCCGCCCGCACCTAAGTAGGGTGTTACACAGATTTCTCCTCGAACCACAACAGGAAAACGAATCGGAAAGAAATATGAATCAAAAACAAAACTTGGAAGAACAAGAGTATGAATTGAAAGCCTAGCTTACGAAGCAACTAAGAGAGGATCATACCTTTCTCCTCCTCGTTCTCCCGGCAGCGCTTCGCTAGCGCTCCTCCCTCGCCTCCCACTCCTCCTCCCAACCTCTCGACCCTAGCCCTTGGGGTGGTGGTGGTAGTGGAAGTTGTAGAGAATGAATGGGTAGGGGGTCTATTTATAGGCCCCAGAAAACCACTAACCATGGTTAGAAAACCATGGTTTAGACCTTAACCATGGTTTTAGCGGCCCATGGTTTTGGCCCATGGTTTTAGCCAAAACTTATCCCAACTATGGAGCCTAAGTTGGAACATTCTAGAGGATTCTAGATTCGCTAATGACGCTTAATTAACACTAATCGTGATTAACTTTCACTAATCGTGATTTAACTTTCGCGGCTTACGCTTATCTTTTGTTAACTATTGATTAGTGTTTACTAATGATCATTAGCGGCTTTCAATCGTCATTAATTTCTTTAATCATGTTTAATTAGTATTAATGACAGTCATTATGGATTAATGACTTCTCTTTCTTCGGAAAATCATAACAATTCGAAACGAAGTCCGATTCACACGAAATAAATTTCGTTGGTTTTCTCTTAACGAGCCGGATCTTATTATATAGGATCCGAGATATGCCAAGTTCAAGGCTTTACATCGACAAGGAATAAAGTATGGGGACATAGGTTTTACACTCTATATGGAAATCCTAAATTTCATTTTTTAAAATATTTTTTCCTTGATTTTATTCTTCATTTTATATATCTCAAATAATGAAATTCTCTACATGAAACTTGTACATAAAAATATATAAAAATTTATAAAAATAATTGCATATAGAAATAATGCACTGTGCAACTGAGTCACACAGATAAAAAGGCGCAAATCGAACTTCACATATCAATATCTTCTCTGTACAAGCTCCAAATTCATCAAACTCACCTCATTGAATTTACAATTAAATTATATATCTAATGAAATATTTTATTTAAAATGGAGTTAAGATGTAAAAGTCGGCTTTCCATGGTCCCATTGTACTATATACGTGTATATTTTATTCCTTATATTTTTACTCCCCTTATAGTTTTTAATAATTGTAAATATTATTTGAAACATACTCAAGACATAAACATAAATAAAATAATTAAAATGCTTTAAAATTAATCATGTATTAAAAATATAAAGGTATATTGTAATTATAATGTACATATATATATAAGTAGATAAATAAAATCAGAAAAATAAAAAATTATGAGTATGCGTCTAAATATATTTAATTATATAAAATTTACAATTATAACAATAAAAAATACCCAATAAAAATAAAATAAATAAATAAATTAAATATACATAGTCATACACTTGTAAAAATTAACACCTAATAAATAAGGTTGTAAAAATAAATAGAAATAATCATGAAATAGTATGAAAAATAATGAACATTTTTTATGCTTTGACTTTTTCCAAATAAAATTGTTGGTATTTCTTTTTGAATTATTTTTATTTAGCATTATATATTTTATCCTCTAGCGGAGGACATGGCCCAATCAAGGCTCTTCGACAGTTGACCCGAGGTAATTGTACCTCACTCCAGGAAGTGCCCTGTCAGACCCTCGCCTCCCTCTGACTTTGCCAAATTTTGGTGCCCTACCCTCTGATTGGTACTTCTAGATTTTTCACACAATCCCTACTCTCAAGAATGGTTAATTACACCCTATGTCTTGATCCAACAAACTCTGATAAAATCCACCCTAATCCATCAAATCCTCTTCTCTCGACTATAAATCCAGCTTCCAGGCCTTCAATTTGAGGTTAATCCCTCTTTAACCATCGTTACCCCCTTGAGATCCATTACCCGTGCAAATACCTCATGACAGGAAAAACTCCCCCTTGATTTTGGGGCGTGGTTTGGCATTTGGAGGATGATTCAACCATCATCAAAGCTCAGCTCTGTGCGGTTCTGCTCCCAACCGTTGCCAACCAGGTGAGCCTCATATCTTTTGTTCTTTCATTTCGTAGCCTAGTCAATAGCTTAGACTTGCTTTTTATTTCATTTAATTTCGTCATGTTTTAATTAAAATCCAAAATATTTAGCACATTGGAGCTTCGAGCACCTGCCTCCGTTCACCATCCAAACCTCATCGGTCCACCTCACCGATCACTTACACACTTTCCCCACCACATTCTACATCTTGCACCTCCACCTCTGTCGCATAGACGGAGGTGCTCCATCCATCTCATCCCATGCCATTTCCATCAAAAATCACCCCAAGACCCTTCGCTTTCTTGTGTGAGAACTAATCGTGCATGTCCCTGGGTTTGAGAGCCTCATTTGAGGAGATCCCAATTCATGAGGAACAGACCATCGCATCACTGTTGGATCAAGAGTCTGCTCTAGGTCTTTCAGTCGTCGTTGGATCAATCGCCTCACAACCATCAGATTAGGGGGCATGATCTAGTCTCTACCCTCCATCCATGAAGCGTCATCGTCTCATCTGGAGCATCCATGTGGTTAAGTGAGCGCACCATCACCATCCATCAATGCACAAGAAGGGGTATATTTGATTGACAACCCTCCACCTTTTTTGTATTTTTTTCAATATTTAAGCACTCCTTAGTAGTTTTAATTTTCTTGTAATATTTGCACTGTGGACCCGAAGCTTTCATTCATTTCAGTTTAGTCTTGTGCTAGTTCATCTTCACATGCATGTGCGTGTGAGTTGGCGAGCATTTTGCATTGGACCCCTTTCGGGTTGTGTTATTATGATTTGGTTCTAAAACTCTGAATATTAGTGTAATATTTTTGGATAATTGTGTACTTGGACCTGTTATTTATTTTATTTGCATTTATACCCCTACCATGTGGATATTGTATTTAATTACATGAATACTACATGTATGCCATGGACTTTATGACAATGTTATTAAATACACTAAAACTTCTTAGAAATTTAGGTCCCTATATTGTTGATTTCATTTTGTAATTATATTTTAATTGTTAAAAATACTATTTTGCATCTAAAAATTAAAGAAAAATTATGTTAAGTGCCTCGATCATATTTTATCACATATATTTTCTGCATGGAAATTAAAATTATTTTCATATTTATAAAAATTCAAAAACATTGCATTTACTCCCATTTAGCATTTAAAAATCCATGAAAGTTATAAAAGCATGTTGAATTTTTTCAAAAAAATCATGTAGTCGTATTTTGTTATATTTCATCTTCTGTAAGTATTTTTGAAAATATTAAGTAAAATTCCTAAAAATTTTAAAACATGGTATAAAATCCTAAAAAATCATGAAAACATGTTTTGAGTTTTGAAATTTTATTTGTATTATCTAGTATCTAGAAAATTTGATTTTAGGCTTAATCTGACTTGATAGATATTTATTAAGCCTATTTCATGTTCTTGGATTTTCTGTTTGCTTTATTTTGTTTTATTCTTTATTTAAAAATACATAAAATCCTCAAAATTTACCCAAAATCACTAAAAACATATAAAACGTTATCAAATCAAAAAAAATTTGTTTTGTCAATATTGGTTTTAGTTATCAAACTTTAAAATCCAAAAACATGTTTTCTACATATATTATCTATATAGTATATTTACTATATATTTCATTTCCTTAAAAATTAAAAAGTAAAAATTTACAAAATTAAAAGCATAATATATATAAGAAAAATAAAAACCCATAAAATACATAAATCTAAAACCCACAATACCATTTTAAAATAAAAAATCCATAAAAATTTCCTAAGTATGACATTCCACTTTTCTCTACTCCGCATGCCCCTTGTGGTTCGACCTCTACAGATTGTCACTGTACACATTTTGTAGAGTTTATAATAAATTTTAGCTCACTCATTTACAGTGATTCATTATCATTGTGGGTTAATTGTTGATTGATTCACTCGGTTCATGTATCGAGTGTCGTGAGAGGTGCTGATATAGCGATTAGTGGATCCAAATTGTCACACACCGCAAGCCCTATAAGATCAGACATTCAATACATCGTCCCTTGAGATCTATCACTACCATCAGCAACAACATGAGAATGAAGCCAAAGGTGTGATCAAAAAATAAAGGAAATCAAACTCTTCAAAGAAAGACATCTACATCAAAGAAAAACTCATATGAATACAATGTAGGCATGTTGCGAGACAATTCAAGAAATTCATAAAGTGAGACTCAAAGAGGAAGGAAAGTGACATCACTTGTTACAACTGTAAGAAGAAAGACTATTTTCAAGATGAATACCCAATGAACAAGAAAAGATATGGACAACAATATGAAGCCTACAAAAATAAGGAACATGATAATGAAACCAAATGCATCATCACAAGTTTCCAAAGAGGAGCAAGTAACTTGGGATTCATCTGATTGAAGTGAAAGCGAATCTAAGGACTCTAATAACGAGGAAACACTGGTCAATTTGATGGCACTCAAAGATGAGGTAAAATTCCGATGAACCTTCTATTGATGAACTTAGAAATAATTCAACTAAAGCGCATGATCTTGTTAACTGTTAACTGCTTAAGATAGTGCCTGCACTACACAACAAGAGCATCAAACTAAACTTAGTCAACTTAAGGATAATCTAGAGCAACCTAGATCTGATGCCATATAAAACTACAAAGGCATAAATATAAAATTAGTCTGCTTAAGAACGACATGGAAGATCTAGAAAGTAATATAAAAGAACTAAAAACTAAGATTATAACTCTTGTAGATGATCTGGTTAGGAGCTTCTTATCAACCTAAAACTAAGATTGGGATTGATTATGACCCTTTTAATGAAAAGAAACTTGACACTGCTAGCACTTCACATGAAGAAGAATTCTATCAAAGTTAATCTTAGTTCAAGCAAGGATAAGATGGATAAGAAAACTTGAATTTATCCTAAGATCCAAGACTGATAAATCCATGATTTGTCTACTCTATATGAATATTTGAGCAAAATCACCTTAATAAATCACTAATTAAATCCCTTAAAATTAATTAATTATCGCTTACTAATTGTGCTTAAATCAGGATTAAAATATGTAAGTAAATAATCCTTGTTTTTAATTTAAACTGATCTTATTATTTTATATGTAAATAATCATTATTAAGCACAATTCTTTATCTATCATATTCTTTGATTAATTAACTAACAAGGCATCAAGAATTAAAATCCATAAAAATCAGAACAAGATAAAACACAAAAATCTGACCTTTTATAATTGGGTTCAATAGTGTTGCCCCCACCCCATTTTCACGTAAAATTTTTTATTTTTTTTCAAAATATGACCATGTATATTCATCTATATATCCCTCCTATATGTCATTTAAATTTCTTCAGAAATAGAGACTCATATGTCCTCCATCTAGAATAGGTCGATTACAGTAATTTTTAGACCGTTGAAATAACATGTACTAGATGGAGGGCATACGGGTCTTTGTTTCTAACGAAATTCGAATGACATATAGGAGGGATATATAGATGAATATACATGATGATATTTTAAAATAAAATGAAAAAAAAATTGCGAGAAATCGAGGTGGGGGAAGCCTCTTTTTTCCTTTTATAATTTGTATATATTTTATCTTTATTGATATTATTTTACCTTTTTCTAACCTATAAAAATCCTTAAAATTAGAATAATTATGCATATACTGTATATAAATTAATCTGTTAATTAAATTCAAATTAAAAATACAAAAAAAACAAAATGCGTAAAAAACGGTATTTTATAATCTATAGAGTACCTCTAAAAGTACTTTTTTGTACAGTTGACTTCTATTGATTTTAGGTCAATCACAGAAGTTGCAGATCTCGTTGAGACGAACACCTTTCTTGTTGACCACTTTTTGATTTGACTTCACTTATTATTTCTTTTCAATTTTCTGTTTTTTTTATTTTTAGTTTTATTTTTATTTAATTTTACTCCTTATTATTATTTTCTCTTTTTCTTTTTCCTCTCTCTTTCTTCATCTTCTCCTCTCTCTCTTCCTAACTCCTCTTTCCAAGTCATGTGCAGGGCACATGACCCAACTCCTCCTGCCTCTCTATCCTCAGTCACGTATGCGGCACATGACCACCTTCTCCCCCCATTCATTTCACCCTTTGCCTTCTCCTGTGTCGGTCGTTACCTCTACCGCATCGATTCCTTCCTTCGGCCGTTACGAAGCCTCCTTGTTGCCTTGTGTAATATCTCGAGCAACACCTCCTATAAAACTCGTTGACTTCTCCTCGTCGACCTTATCTGCCATCATCTGCAATCAAGAGAGAGGGAGCTGGGACACGGTTGGTGACAGCGGCGCTCCTCCTTGGTGAAGATCTCTTCACAACGAGAACCACGACACCTTCGTGCTGGTGACCCCTTCCTAGAGCAGCGAAGCTTCACCACACCTCATTGCGGTTGAGGTGACAATAGGAGTCGAGACAATCTCATTCATTCTTTCCCTTTCTTCTTTGCGCCTCTCCTCCACCTCCTCGAGCATCGCTCTACCTCGCCCCTCGCTACCACTACTCCGTCGTCGACCTCACTTCATCACCCGCGGTTGTCGTGCATGTCTCGCCACGCCTTCCATCTCCGCTATATCTACCCGACGACCTTTGCCGCTCGCCCCTTCCAACCACCATTGGATCGAGTACGAGCTCTCGATCCAATGACCACGACATCGCTATACCAGCATGCCTCGTCAGTCCTACACCTTACCTCAGTACTCTTCCCAGGCGTGTCTTGCCACACCCTCCATTACCCGCCCCTTTAACCAACCGTTGGACCGAGGGCAAGCCCTGGATCTAATGATTCCAGGACCACCACATGCCCCTCCACGAGCCTCACCCACACCTCAATGATCATGTCAATTGAGGCTTCAACTGACCCTCTCGAGCCTACACGACCACCACACCTCAGCTCTGAGGTACTGAAGCACATGCATCTACCACGTGGTGCTTGGGGAACCCAGACCTCTGCTCTGCCCGTCGAGCCTCCTCAGCACATGGGAAGCACGTGCGCTTTAGAGAAATTGGACGAAGGCCCTCTGACCTCTAGAGAATTATGAAAGGGCCCCTCCAGCCTAGCCACGTGCAAGGCACATGCCTTAGGAAAATTGCGCTCTATTCCCTCCAATTATCTAGATTTACAGAAATACCCCTCACTGGGGTAAATTGCATAGGACTCTCACCGATTCTATATATTTGTAGACAAGACCTTGGAAGGACTTATTAGTGATAAAAACTCATAATCTATTTACATTTTAGTCCATGCTACTTCATTTTATCATAACTTGCTCATTTGGACTCCGCTTTTTATGCATAATATGTAATTTTGAAGCTTGTTATGTGCTTTTTAATTATAGATATTTTGTGACACATTAGAATGTGTTTTCAATTAAAAATCATTTGAGGATTCTTTTGATCTTTGCAGGTGCAAAAATTGACTTATATACTTATTGATGTTTTGAGGAGTTTAATCTGTTGAAGGGGCATCTTCAAGGAGAAATAATCGATTTATTTTCTTGTTAATTGTGATTATTCCTTCAGGAATAAATATGAGGGAATTTAGTGGACAAAATTCTTAGAAAATTATCATTGATCTCGTTAATTGCAAGGGCTCAATTGAGGAGGAAGGATCAATTTATTTCCCTGATAGTTCATGAGATTAAAGTCTATTATATTTGAGGAACAATTTACAAAGAATTTTGAGAACAATATTTTTCGATAAAATCATTGTGTGATCTCATTAATTGCAGGATTATTCATAGATTTATTTGCGCTCTTGTCTGCATCTGGAATTTGATTGAATATATTTTTTGGCTTTAATATCTTTGATCTGTAATTAAATATCAAAGATATTGATTATATTCATTAGATTATTAAATAAAATCAGTGATCATGTGCTTTATTATTTCCTCTATTTATTTTATTTGCATTGCGTCTCATCTCATTTTAATTTATTTTATTTTAATACAGAAATTAACATGGTGATTAATTATTTATTTAAATTAATTTGAAACCACGCAACTAAAAATCACGGCTACCTATGTTCGATCTTGGTAGACTTACCAAGAATAAATTCTCCACAACATTCAAAGATTGTGGGTTTTACTAGAAATTTGTATCCTATGCTACAATTAACTACAATTAAAGAGATGGATTTATGGTTCATCAAAATGGTGTCGTCCCCAACAATGACACACCATTTGATAAACTATTTAATACTTCACTTAAGAATGATATATTATAGTAAAGGAAGGAAGAAAATGATCTATCAAAAATCACAAATTTTGAATGTTTTGGAGAATTTTCTTGGCAAGTCAAACACAGGGAACTGTGATTTTTAGTTGCAAGTTTTAAATTAATTTTGATAATTAATTAATTGATAAGATAATTTTTCTACCAGAGAATGCGATAATAAAAATATAATGCAAAGTGAACAAAAGAAATTGAAGGAATAATGAAGCGTAGGATCAATGATGATAATTTTTAATCCCGATAATCTTAATCAATTGATGAATCTCATATCCATCCTACTAAAATTAGTCAATTAGATGTTTTTCTCTAAATATGCATTTAATAATTAATAATGCACATTAGCATTTATACATGTGTAAATGATATTCGCATTTCATCATGTATAATTTCATAATGTGTAAATTGGCCCAAAAAGATGTTAACTTCTATTATTTTTAGTTAATTCATCCTAACTCCAATTGATTTGAAATTATCTTCAATGTGTAGATATTGCTAACAAAAATAAATGAATAAATAAAAAATATAACTCAAATAAGTGTCAAATAATCCAAAACCTTATTTCACATTTGATAGACTAAAACGTGCATATATCCCTCATACAGTGTTCAATTTTGGTCTGCTCACTTTTAAGTACTCCATTTTCAAATACCTTCAAAATAAGACTAATTTCGTAACATTCGGAGCTCATATGTGAAAGTTGGATTTTGAGCTTCTTTTGCGTATTTTATCTTTTTGCTACTTTTGACATGAGTTTTTATGTACATAATTAACCCTTTTAATTTCATTTCTTCTTTATTTGTGTTCTTTGATGAAAGTTTTATTAAGCGACATAATAATTTAAATTAGATTAAGGATGGAATCAAAGAACTAACTGAGTCCAAGTGTCTGTTGCGAGTCTGTACAAAATTCTCGTATTTCATACTCCTATTTTATTTTCTTATTTTCTTATTTATGAAATATACAAAAAAGATATATTAGTGTGTAATTATTGTATTTTATCATATTTTTCTAGAATTTTACCCTCTTTTAAAATCCAAAAAATTATAAAAACCAAAAAGCTGGTTTCTATACACATGGAGAATCACCAAAAATACCACTTTGTACAAATGACCTTGTTTTCTTCCCGTTCCTTCATAAAAGTTGTATATCTCATCAAGACGAACTACTTTTGTGAAGAAAATTTTTTATATGAGGTTTCCTTCTATTTCTTTTCTATTTTATTATCTCTTTTATTTTTGATTTTTTTTGGGGTGACACGTGGCAGCCCCTAGACATGCTATGTGTCACACCTCATTTTTGTCTTGCCGCCCACTCCCCAATCATGTGCTAGGCATGTGACTCTCCTCCTTGGGTCACATGCCTGGTACATGACCACTTCCCCATCCTCCTAATGTTGCACCTCCTGCAACGCTTCCGCCTCTGTGCCTTCCCTCCTCAGATCATTGCGGCTGCCTCTCTCTCTCTCGCTTCCTCCAAGGCTGCTACGCTGCCATTATCTCCGTCGTTACACACAATTGCCACCCTCTCACATAATTCTCACTTGTCTCCTCCTCCATATAAATCCCTATCGCCGCCATCCACGCACCCCATCCGCCGATTGGAAGGAGAAGGCCCCAACTTATTGATCGTTATGGTGATAACATAACCCTCGATAGATGGAGAAGACGAGCCTCGATTAGCCAACCTCCAGGAGAGATCCACGAAGATCTTCGTCTTCGTGTTGTAGGGACCATCTTCTGCTCAAGCTTCGAGCTACCCGGCCAAAGTCTGAGGCGAGAACCAGCTGAGATCGCCTTATCTGCAGCCACCCATGTGATCCACTTCCTCCCTCCAGGTGACTCCCCTCTGCGGTACCTCTACGTCAGCACCTCCAGTGCCTCCAGCCTTCGCGATCGCCATCGCACTAGCGCTCCGCCGACTACCATCGACTCCGCCGCCCCCGCATTGACAACTGCTTCAACCGACTTGTGGAGCCGCCTCCGCTTCTCCACTAGCAAGTCACCTAGGCATGGCCCCCACCGCCACACTCCTCGCCGACCCCATAGCCAAATGCAGCATCACTGCTCGGTCGAATGTCAAACGAGCTCCTCTGTGCACCTCCGCCCCCGCCTTGGCCTGCTACGGTCGCAGCAGCTCCATCCGCCTTGACCATCAACAACTATTGGATCAAGGGCAACCCTTGATCCAACGGCTTAAAATCTGCCACGCTAGCCTCACCGAGCCTCCCTCCACGCCTCGAGGCTCGGGTGAGCTGAGCCCTTGCGTCGGGGTGGCCGAAACGCCTTCTTGCGCACCACGTGGAGGGTTAGCCCGAGCCTTTTCCCTATCCATCCGAGCCTCCAGCTGCACGTGCCCAACACGTCCACTGCTTGGGAATTGCCTCCGACCCCCTCCAACTTCCTGAAAATCTCGTCGACACCCCCGTCAGCCGCTGATGTCAGCGTCGCATGCGTTGCACGTGACCCATAACTAAATTTGCAAGGAATCCCCTTCTTGTTAAGCTAATTACAAAAAGGCCCCCTCCAGAAAAATCACATGCCCCACACGTAAGACCTTGGAAAAATTGCGCTAGAGCCTGGTAAAGTTTTGATATTTATAGATAAGTCCGTATAGGGACCCTTTTAAAAAGAAAACTCGTATTTTTATTACATTTTAGTCCTTGAATCTTTATTTTATCATCTCATTTGAACTCTGATTTTAGCGTATAATATGTTATTTTGAAGCTTATTCAGTGCGCTATTCTTTTGCATAACTTGAGGATAGATCTGATACTATTTACTAAGTTTATTATTTAAGGATCTACGTTGACAAATGCAGGTTGATTATTGACATTTTACACTATATTATATTGAGAAAATTGACAATTTATTTTTAAAGACGCAATGAAGGATATGGGATGTTCTTAAGTCTCTTGAATTAATGTTGATATCTTTGAGATATTATTCTCCACAAGGGACTCGATTAAGGAGATTTTTATCTAATTAAGTCTCTCTTGATCATTGTTCTTAATTAATGAATTAGTCTTTGTAAGGCTATACATGAGGAAGTGAAATTAATCTATTTCCTCGATACTTTATTTGAGGAGTTGTTGAGTTGATTGATCTATTAACGGTTGAACATTATTTTCAAGGAATTCGATCTATTGTTGAGACTCATGATTATCCTGATATTTGATATGATTAAAGGCTATTATTTTTAAGTGGTAATAAAGTGCCAGAGTGTCTTGAGAAATTCTTGCAGGAAAAAACTTTGATACGTTGATCTTTTTGGCCTGCATCTGAAATATTGATTGTTACATATTTTTGAACTTAATCCCTTTCGATCTGTGATAGTTTTTTAAGGATTGAGTGATCAATTTTATTTGAGGAATGAATCTTCACAGATCCACTGCTTTATTCTCTCTATTTATTTCTTCGCACATGTATTGTATTATATCTTCCAAATGCATAAATTAATCGAGCATTTATTTAATTATTTAATTTAATTTACACTCTCTCAACTAAAAATCATTGTTCCCTACGTTCGACCTTGGTAGACTTGCTAAGAAAAATTCTTTACAACATTCAAAGATTGTGGTTTTTGCTGAATCGAAGATCGTCTCCTATACTACAATTTTAAATAATTAAAGAGGTGAAATTTGAGCTCATCATTAATAACCTCATAAGAAATTCATAGATCAAATAATTATTTTCAAGAAATGTATTCAAATTAATCCTAACCCGCATGCAAGAAAGCCAATAGATCAATGTATACTCTTGCTAAATAGATCAATGATAATATTAAAGGAGAATAACTATACCTGAAGTTCTAGTGATTTAGTCCTCAATAAGTGAACAATATTAGCAAAGGAATAACTTGCATGAGTCTCCTCAATTTAGCCCCTGCAAAGACTAATCCTCAAAGAGAGATCCACAATAGTCAACAGAGGATTAATCAAATTGCAACCCTTAATAGACTCCCTGCAAAGTGATCATTGATTTTCTCAATTAAATACTGCACAAAACATCAGAATCCATCCTATACATTTCAATAGATATCTTCAACCAATAATTATTATAAAAATCTTTAAATCAGTTCACAAGATATATAATATGGTAGAGCACTGAATAAGCTTTAAAATGACATGTTGTGTGCTAAAAATGGAGTTCAAAAGAGAGAAATATGCAATAAATAAGTTTTAGGGACTAATTTATAAATAAAAATAAGTTTTGTCTCAAAAGTATCCCTAGAAGGACTTATTTGTCGATACCATAACCCACATGGGTTCCCTCTGTAATTTACCCCGGGTGAGGGGTATTTCTGTGATTATCAAAAGGTGGAGGGGCATCGGTGTAAAATGTCTCAAGTCACGCGCGTTGTAGACATGACTAGACTCTCTGGAAATTTTGGAAACGCTCAAGGGTTTAGCTGCAAAAGACCCAAAATCATGCACACCATGCTCGTGATCCGGGGTAGGCTCCAATGGCACTTCATCTCCAATCATATACGTGGCGATCTCTAGTACTTTGGTTCTACCTGAAGCTATTGAGTTCTCCTGGGTCGTATCTGGGTCGTACGTTGTAAAATATCTGATGGCCCAAATTCAGGCAAAGATGGACGGTTCCGATGAGGCACTGCTCTTTATCGAATGATGCATGTAGCTTCTTCTTGTTGATATGGTTGGAGGAGGAGTTCTTCTTTTCCTGGAGTTGCTCGAGGATGATGATGATTAGGCAAAGTTCTCAACCGACTATGGCCGACTCTAGAGGAGGAGCAAGGTACCTCAGTCAGCACAAGATCGAGAGGTACCTCAGTTGAACGATTGGCTGGGAAACAGAAGGCGGAGCTTCTTAGTGTCGATGCAGATCAATGTTGTATGCTAAAGATGGAGCTCCCAAAGATCATGACCTGCAGGTGGTTAGCAGAAGAAGAAGAAGAAGAAGAAGAAGGGGAGAGTACCTCCTTTCTGTGGGTGAGGGATAGGAGCTCGATTTTTGTCCTAAACAAGGTCGGAGGTGAGGGAGATCTAGAGGGATAAAAGGGAAAATGGATAGGAAGATAGGTAAGGTAATCGATTTGATTCGAGGGTTTGATTACGATCTTCCAGAGTGAAGAGGTTTCTTTGGGTTACCTGCAGAATCAAAGAGGAGGAAGAAGAAGATTTGTGGAGAAAGGATGGCTACTTGGAGATGATGGATGGCTCTAAGGATGCTGGAAGGTAATGCAAAGTTTAATCTGGTGCTCTCATCAGAGAAAAGTCATTTCATGGTAAAGGAGGGCATCGTGTTGGGGCACGTCATCTTCAAGAAGGGAAGGGAGGTTGATCCAGCCAAGGTGGATGTGATCAAGAAACTCTAGACACCAACAAATGTCAAGTAAGTGTGGTCCTTTCTAGGGCATGTCAGATTTTATCAAAGTTTTATCAAGGATTTTTCAAAAATTGCCCGATCGTTGATCGATATCTTAGGGAAAGACACCGAGTTCATTGTATATCATAAGTGTCTTGAGGCCTTCGAGCTACTCAAAAAGGAGATCATCGAATCTCCCATCCTGCAAGCCCCCACTGGTCTCTTCCCTTCAAGATCATGATTGATGCCTTTGATTTTGTAGTTCGGGGATGTTCTAGGACAAAGGAGAGATGAAGTCCCTTATGCTATTCACTACGCATGCAAGGTTTTGGATCCAGCTCAGAAAAATTATATTATGACAGAAAAGGAAATGCTTGTTATAGTCTTTCCCGTAGAAAAATTCAGATCTCTACTTCTAGGATCTAAGGTGATAGTGTATATTGATCATTCATCCATCCGATACTTAATGGCAAAGAAAGACACAAAGGCACATCTTCTTAGATTGATACGTCTACTCTGAGAATTTGATTTAGAGATTAAAGATAAGACTGGAGTGAAGAATGTGCTGGCTGATCATTTATCCCAGATCGAACAAGATGAAATCCCTGATTCAGAATCGATCTGTGAATCCTTCCAAAAAGGGCTCAATTTCTATTATTGACTCCCTCCCATGATATGAAGACATGGTTAACTTTCTTGTCTCTAAGAAAGTTCCCCAGGGTTGGCCCAAGAGCAGAATTGACTGAGTTAAGTCGGAATTCAAACACTACCATTGGGAGGATCCATTCTTTTTCTTTGAAGGATTGGATTGTATATGGAGAAGATGTATTCCTCGAGAGGAATACCAAAGTGTCTTCAATCTATGCCACACCTTGGAGGTAAGAGGGCACCACTCCATGAAGAGGATCGTTGAGAAGATGTTGCAATGTGGATTTTACTGACCGGTCGTGTTTAGGGATGCCTACAATTTTGTCATGTCGTACCCAGTCCATCACATAATGGGAGGGACCATTGGTTCCAAAGATGCCATGCATATGCAACCAATAATCATTTGAGATGTATTCGACGCATGAGGCATTGACTTTATGGGCTCATTCCCTAACAACCATGGATTCAAATATATTTTTCTTGCGGTTGACTATTTATTAAGATGGGTGGAGGCAATCCCTATTCGAACCGCAGACAACAGAGCCTTCATAAATTTCTAAAAGATCGTATTATTTCGAGGTTTGGGATCCATAAGGTTTTGATATCTAATGGGGATAGCCACTTTGTCAATCGAGAGGTGAATAAGTTGACTAAGGACTACGTCATTGAGAATTGTGTTGCTAGCCCTTACCACCTACAATCTAATGGCATGGCAGAGGTGTCAAATAGGGAGGTCAAAGTAATTTTACAAAAGCTAGTTCGTCCTGACAAGAAGAACTGGTCCCAACTCTTGGATCAAGTTCTATGGGCTTATAGGACGGCTTATAAGATCCCATTGGGAACCTCTCCGTTTAGAATGGTATTTGAAAAATCATGTCATTTGCCCGCAGGATTAGTACATAAATCATAATGGGTAATCAAAGAGATCAACTGGAATTGTCACCAATAAAAGAAGAGCAGAGACATAGATTTAAATGAGCTTTCAGAAATCAGAAACCATGCATATCAGAACATCACAATATATAAGGACAGAGTAAAAAATGACATTATAAGTACAATAGAACTAAGAACTTCATCCCAGAGCAGAAAGTGTGATTGTTTAATCCAAGATTGAAGATTTTTCAAGGCAAGATGAAATTAAAACGGACGAGACGTTTCATAGTTAGTGAGCTACACCATAATGGCAGTGTCACAATTTTTGAGACAATAGATAGTACACAAACTTCCATAGTCAATTGACATCTGCTTAAGCATTTCATCGAATCACATGAGCAGTTGGTACTGGTTGAGCAGATCTCCTTCTCTCAAGGCACATAATCAGATGAAAGACTCCCTTGGCCCATATGAAACCCGGATAATTGAATCCATACTCTTCGATGTAGCTAGAAGATTCACCCGATCACTTGTATATCCATCTCTGATCTACTGGGTCCTCCTCCTAATTGCTCGTTCATACTTAGGTTGACCTGAGCCCAAGTATAGGGGGACCGATATCATTGTGTATACATCACTTCTGTTCTTTCCTTCTCAACTTTGACTGCCTCATTTCTTGCTCTTATGTTATGCTGACATCCTCAAAAGTCTAAGTATAGAGTGTGTGTTGACTTCCTGTTCCTTTTCACTCAACTATACTTTGTACGAGCTATGTCTACATTTCACTTTGTGCCATGAGGGTATAGCACAAGCTAAGTATGACGGGGTGTTTATGTATATTCTATGTACTATGTCCATAGCTCGTACTTTAATTATTTTCATCGAAAATTGGGTATAAGTACATGTTGTGTATATTATGTATACTATACTAAATTCTTTGTGTAAATAAGACATGTTTTAAAAAAAACTAACTTAAGATTTTATCCCTAACATTTTCACTTCCACTCAAGACTTGAGGAATGAAATAAACTCATGTTTTCGAGGTCTTTTTATTCTGAGTTAATCATCCTTAGTCATTAAGGTTTGAGACTTAATAATCCACATTTTCCTAGTTTGACAGATATAAGTGCTATATTGCGCATTTATTCTCTACCTTTAATAATATGATCAACACATCACTTGCACAACTACATGAATGATGAGATGAGTTGAAATTTTACTTGAGAGACTGGGACTTGAGATTTGAGTCTATACCTGATTTTATGATACTCAAGGATGGGATAAATTCAATGAAAGCTTCATGAAACATGAGTGTCAGCAAACCCTAGCCAGTATGCGAACAAATTCACATGCTACCTTTTGATATTGACCTATGTGCCAGGGTATGATGAAATTAAATAATTGATGATCATTGTACTCCAACTCTTGGTAAAAGCAGTGGAGCTAGCCACAAAGAAAAGAAAGAAATATTAAAAAAAAGAGCTCTCAAACACAAAGTCAAATTACAAAGAGCTTCTATCAAAGGCGAACGCTCCAATCATTTTCAAAGTGTCCAATTTGACCAAAGCTAATTTGGACCAATGAGTCGGGCTAATACCTCAAAAAGGGTTTTGTATCATAAGAGATACAAGTCTAGGTGTAAGTATATTAGATAAATAAAACACACCCCAGTGTACTCCCAGGAAAGCAAGTACAGATGACTCAACAACTTTTGACAAATGCAATGGTCAACACCCAAAAATACAAGTGTTGAGTTATAAGGCTCGAGAGGACTCATGTTCCAATGAGAGGAAGAGAAGAAAATACATAAACTTAAATCCTCCATCATTGTCCTGTCATATACACTTTCAAGCTCTGACGAACTACTAAGATGGTAGATTGAATGCAAGAACTGATTTATTCCCTAGTGTTGAATATTAGGTCTTGAGGAGAGTCTCTTAGATCAGTACTTTGAGTAATGTTTCTACTCGACTATCATGATTGCAGTACACTAATTATCATTCTCTTATGCTATATGTACAAACAAAGACATTGATAATTAGAGAGGTTGGATTCCTTTCTAGACCGAGCTTAGAATTTTAGAACCATAAAAACCTAGGATTCTTAATGAGTCAAATCTTGAAATTCGCGCTTGCACAATCAGGGATTCAACCTTCTAACTTACTAAAATTTTCTTGGGGACAAGCGAAGAGCTAAATATAGGGGTGTGATGAATCCATGATTTGATCTACTCTATATGAATGTTTTAACAAAATCTTCTTAATAAATCAATAATTAAATCCCTTAAGTTTGATTAATTACCACTTACTAATTATGCTTAAATTAGAGTTAAAATCTATAGATAAATAACCCTTGTTTTTAACCAAAATTGATCTTACTATTTTATATATAAATAATCATTATTTTAACATAATTATTTCTTTATCAAATTCTTTGATTAATTAACTAACATGACATTAAGAATTAAGATGCATAACAGATCAGAAATTCAAGATAAAACACAAAAATCTGACCTTATATAATTTGTATATATTTTATCTTTGTTATTTTTAACAATTTCTAACCTATGAAAACCAAAAAAATATAATAATTATGTATATATTGTATATAAATTATTCCAGTATATAATATCAAATTAAAAACACAAAAAACTCACAAAATGCAAAAAAATATGGTATTTTATTATCTATATAGTACCTCTAAAAATATTCTTTGTGCAGTTGACCTCTTTTGATTTGGGCCCTTCACAAAAGTTGTAGCTCTCGTTGAGACGAATAACTTTCATGTTGACCACTTTTTGATTTGATTTCACTTACTATTTCTTTTCAATTTTCTTTTATTTTTTATTTATTTTTATTTCTATTTAATTGTACTCCTTATTATTATTATTAATTTTTATTTTTAATTTTATTTTCTCTCCTTTTCTTTTTCCTCTCTCTTTCTCCCTATTCTCCTCTTTCTCACACCCCCTAACCCCTCTTTCCAGGTCACATACATGCCACGTGACCCGACCCTCTGGCCTCTCTACCCCCTGTCACATGCTCTGCATGTGACCTGTCTCTCCCCTCCTCCTTCTCTTAGCACGTGAGGAGCATGTGCTCTCCACCCTCTCCCCTTCCTCCTGCAATGCCTCCGCCGCCCTCAACCCTCGTCGTTACCCGCCGAACTTTCCTCCTCTACATAATGGATGCCCCTCGCAGTTGTAGCTGCCTCCACTACCGCGACCCCCCCAGTTCCCTTCACCTACGAATCCTCGACCACCACCCCCTTTGATATGCATACACCTATATAGAACCTCCCCTCCAGCCCTGAAGCTCCTCCTGGTGATAGCTGCTGCAGGAGCCATCATCGAGCGACGACGAGGACGAGGTACAGTGAGATCCTCGACCAATCCTAGGTCGAGTCGCAGCTGGTCCAAGTTGCTGAGGTCGGTTTTCTTCCGCTGAAAACCTCGAGTGACGACGCACCTAGAGGCTTATTCCTTCCTTCTCAGGTGAAACACGACTCCACCAGATCCACCTTCGCATTACCTTCCAGCATCCTCTGATCCACCCATCATCTCCAGGTAACCATCCTATCTCCACAACTCTTCTTCTTCCTCTTTGATTCTATAGTAACCCTAAGAAACCTCTCCTATCCAAAAGATCATAATCAAACCATCGAATCAAATTGATCGCCCTACCTATCTTCCTATCTTCTTTCCCTTCTATCCCTCCAGATCTCCCTCACCTCCAGCCTTGCTCAGTCCACAGATCGAGCTCCTACCCCTCACCTACAGAAAGGAGTCCCGCTCCCCTTATTCTTCTTCTTCTTCTTCTGATAACCACCTGCATGCCACGATTTTTGGGAGCTCCATCTTGAGCATACAACATTAATTGCATCGACACCAAGAAACTCCGCCTTCTATTTCCTAGCCAACTGCTCAGCTGAGGTACCTCTTGATCATGTGTCGACTGAGGTGCCTCGCTCCTCCTCTAGAGTCGACCATCGTCAGTTGAGAGCTTTTCTCGATCATCGTCATCCTCGAGCAGCTCCAGGAAAAGAACTCCTCTGCCAACCATAACAACAAGAAATTCTACATGTACTGTTCGATCAAGAATGGTGCCTCATCAGAAATGTCCATCTTCACTCAAATTTGGGCTATCAGATATTTTACAACGGACGACCATCATTCATATCCGAGCCAAGGAGACAACCTAGTAACTTCAGGTAGACCCAAAGCACTAGAGATCGCCACGCGTAGGGTTGGAGATGAAGCGCCATCAGAGCCTACCCGGATCACATGCTTGGCGCGCATGATCTTGTGTCTTTTGTAGCCAAACCCTTGAACATTTCCAAAATTTCAAGAGACTCTAGTCACGCATGTGGTGCGTCACTTAGGAAATTTTACACCAATGCCCCTTCACCTTCTGATAATCATAGAAATACCCCCGCCTGGGGTAAATCTCAAAGGGAACCCAAGAGGGTTATGATATTTACATATAAATCCTTCCAGGGGCACTTTTGAGAAAAAAATATTTTTATTTACAAATTAGTCCTTGAAACTTGAAACTTGTTTATTGCATATTTCTTTCTTTCGAACTTTATTTTTATCGCACAATATGTCATTTTAAAGCTTATTCAGTGCTCTATCATATTATATATCTTATAAACTAATCTGAAATTTTTTATGATGATTATTGGTTGAAGATCTTTGTTGACATATGCAAGCAAGATTCTGACATTCTACGTAATATTTAATTGCGAAAATTAATGATCACGTTGCAAAGAGTCTATTGAGGGTTGTAATTTGATTAATCCTCTGTTGATTATTTTGGACATCTCATTAAGGATTTAATCTTTATAGGGGATAAATTGAGGAGACTCGTGCAATTTATTCCTTCACTACTATTGTTCCCTTGTTAAGTATTAAATCACCTGACATTTGGGGATAGTTATTCTCCTTCGAAATTATCATTGGTTGATTTAGCAGGAGCATGAATTGATCTATTGACTTTCTTACTTGCAACTTGAGATTAATTTGAATATGTTTCTTGAAAATAATTATTTGATCTATGATTTTCTTTTGAGGTTATTTATTATAATTATTGGGATTAAAAATTATCATCACCGATCATGCACTTCATTGTTCCTTTTGTTTTTTTCACTTTGCATTACATTTTATCATCGCATTCTCTGAGACAAAAACTAACTTAGTAATTAACTAATTACAACAACAACAAAATGCCTTTTCTCACAATTAAGTAGGGTTAGCTACATGGATTGTTCGCCTTCATTCAGATCTATCTTGGGTCAATCTCGGGCTCATATTCAAAAAATTAAGATCCCTTCGTATATTCTCTTTCCAACACTTCTTGGGTCGTCCTCGCCCTCTCTTAGCCTGCTCAATATCCCAAGACCCGCATCTCCTAACTGGTGCATCAGCTGACCTTCTTTGCAAATGACCAAACCATCTTGAGCGGTTTTCTCGCATCTAATCCTTGGTCGGAGCTACACCAACTTTCTTTCTGATTGCATCATTCTGAATCCGATCTTTACTTGTATGCCCACACATCTACCTTATCATTCTCAATTCTGCTACAACCATTCTCTACACATGTCTATGGTTCACAATCCAACATTCATATTCTTAGAGCATAGCAGATCTCACGACTACTTCATAAGACTTTCCTTTAATTTTAAAGGAATTTTCTTATCACAGAGAACAGTAGAGGCTCCTCTACACTTTAGCCAGCCTGTATTTATTCTATTAGTAATATCTCCATCAATTTTCCCATCATGTAATAAAATATGATATATAAGAAGTTTTTTTCGAGGAATTAATACAAGGTCTTAAATATCTTTTGTGATTGACCCAAACTCTACCTCCAATGTGTTCATCATGTACATATGTAATTTTGAGATGATGGTAAAAATGTTAAATGTGGAAGGTAGATCTAAGCCCAACTACACTGATATGTAGAGGATGTGGATCCTATCCAGAGTAAGAGACATAAAATGGATATGTATGAGTCCCTTTGTCACAAATCAAATAGAGTGTGTATGACCTATATGGTGACTTATTTTGCAAAAAAAATCATGTAGAAGGAGGATATTTATTTTTATGGTACATGATCACCTATTATCAAAAATGACCATGATCAGGATTCATGTGATATTAGCATTTGTTTATGATCTCACCGCCCAGGGATTTAAAACTGATGTCATATATGACAATCTTGAGAAGCCGATTTGTGTGGACTAGGTTTATGATACCTAGCACCTATAAGTGAGAAGAAAGTTCGCAAGCTTGTTAAATCACGATATGGGTTAAATGGGGCTGCCCCATGAGAGGAGCTAACTTGGCTCCCCCCACCCCATTTCGCCCGTTTTTTTTATTTTTTTTAAAATTTATTACGTGGAGTTTCATCACTATATCCCTATATTATGTCATTAAAATTTCATGTGAAACAGAGACTCCTAAACCTTCATCCAGACAGTCATTTTTTAACGGTAACAGAATTGCTAAAAATGACCCGTCTAGATGGAGGCCGCATGAGTCTCTGTTTCGCATGAAATTTTAATGACATAATATAGGGATATATTAATGAACATCCACAGAAAAAATTTTCAAAAAAATAAAAAACCGGACGAAATAGGGCGGGGGGAGCTAAGTTAGCTCCCCCCATAGGGGCAGCCCCATTTTACCCTATGTGTGTGTGTGCGCGCGCGTGCGTGCGTGCGTGCGTGCGCGTGCGTGCGTGCGTGCATGTGTGTGTGTGTGTTAAATGAGGCTACACCCTGGGTGTAGCCAATTGGCTACTCCCATCCTCATTTTCCCGTATTTTTTATTTTTTTTGGAAAATAAAAAATATGTATATTCATCATTATATCCCTCTAACATGTCATTTAAATTTCGTCAGAAACAGAGACTCCTATGCCCTCCATCTGAAGGGGGTCATTTTCAGCAATTCTGATACCATTAAAATTTGACAGTCTTGATGGACGGGATAGAAGTATCGAATTAAGTCGAAATTTGAATGACATCATGGTGACATATTGTGATCTAAATTCCAATAGGTTTCATTTCAGGAAAATAAAAAAAATATAGGAGAAAAGAGGTGGGAGCATGTAAGTTAGCTACACCCAGGGAGCATACTCCTTTTTCCCTACACACACACACACACACACACACAAGGATAGGGAGTATGCACCCAGGTGTATGTAATTTTACATGCATCCGGGCTTATAACTTCTACTTTTTTAGTTTTTTCAAAATAGCACCATGTATATTCATCTATATTTCCCTCTTGTATGCCATTTCAATTTCAATAGAAACAGAGACTCCTATGCCCAATCTAGAACATGTAATTTTAACGGTTTTGGAATTGTTGTAAAGGATCTGTTCTAGATGGAGGGCATAGGAATCTCTATTTCTGATGAAATTGGAATAGCATACATGAGGGATATATAGATGAGTATACATTGTGCTATTTTTTTTTTAAAAAAGTAAAAGTTATAAGCCTGGGTGCATGTAAAATTACACGCACCTGAATGCATACTCCCTATCCCCCCCCCTCTCTCTCTCTCTCTATATATATATATATATAGAGAGAGAGAGAGAGAGAGAGAGAGAGAGAGAGAAACTTGAGTTGAGGTGGCACATTACCATATATATGGTGCGACACCCTCGATCAACCGTCCGATATTGATCAACGGTTCTCGATAAAACCACCATTCTACATAAAAACCACTATTAAAACTGGTTCCAATTCACCATTTTTAGAAACAAATCTCTTTCTTCTGTTTCAATCCCGATTATATTGCTAAATATTAATTGTGAACAATTATATCAAAATTTAGCATCTCATTCGAATGAAAGGGAAAAAGACGAGAAAAGGTCTTCAGTGAAGGAATGGAGGACAACGACGATGGAGGTGTGTGACAATGGTGTTGGTGGTGCGTGACGACGAAGAAGACAATGCATGGAGGGATAGGAGATGATTGCGCATGGAGGTTGCGTATTAATAGTCATTTTTTTCCATTTTCTTTGTATTCATCCATTAAAAAAGTTTCAGGTTACTTTGATTTCATTTGATCTATGTTTTCACGTTTCATTTTGATTCCATCTCGATCCAATCCTCGATTATCATCGATCAGATATCATTGTTTCTGATATGTTTCGTATTTCAGTCCATGTCTCCAGTGTTCATTATCTTTTCATTTTTCAATCCATATCTCCAGTCTTCATTGTTTAATTTCAAGTTCGGTGCTTTTGATTGCATGATCCATATATACACATCAGGTTTTAAGTTAAGTGATGTTGATTACATAGTTTTACAATGCATTACACCTAATTACAATACATACAATCATTTTATATTTTCCTATCTCATTTTCACAATGTCATAATATATTTTACACCCAAACGAATGCTGCACTACCTGTACAAACACATTCCATTTATTTTTATATTACCTACAGTCATTTTACGCTTCCATATTATATTTACAACATCTTATTCTATTTTTACATTATGTAGGTCACTTGGATAACTTTCAATGAGAGGAAGAAGGATAAAGATCGAGACAACCAGATCTTGCAGATGTCATCAATTTGGAATTGACTGGAGAAAAATAGGAGACAAATGTAAAAAGAATGAGGGAAATGTAAAATACGAATTATAATTGTAACATATGTTAATGAATGATGGATTTATTTATTGCAAGTCTTCATTTTGTTAGAATGTCTGACATGGCATTGGATGGATGTAAAGTTCGTATATGAAATGTAAAATAAGCTCGACGAATGTGAAATATAGACTATTTATATAATATGGATTCATTTATTACACCGCATGTTTAATATCCCCCTAAAACTAATATGGCATATGACATGTAATATTTAACGTGTTCGCAATTTACCCCATCTAATAAATTAGGAAATATAGTTGTAACAAAAATCTCATCATTTTAGGAATCTTTTACACATGTACATCGATTAATTAACATATGATCAAAGCACCCTATATTTTAGGAAACACATCTACACAAGAAATTCAAATTTTCATTGGATTTGGGTTATTTTTGCGAACATCAAGGGTTATGCTTTTGTAATTTATAACACGGAATTGTAAAATATCTCAATCGTTTGTAAATTGTTAACAGTTATTTCAAAATACAAACCTTTATTCATTCGGATAATTCTGGAAAATTATGTACATCATGCGGCATATATCTAAATATAGAAAGATCACTGACGTGTATTTAAACAAATTAGTACTAACTTAATCCACCTACATATTAGGAATGTTAGTTGATATGAAAACCACCTGGTGGTTTCAATCTCACTCATACAGTGATCATCAAACAGCCTAAGATGACACATTTACATAAGCAAGGAAAGGTGCCACCTCAATTCAAGTGCACCCTATATATATATACACATATATATATACATATAGGGTTATATGTGCCTGCCCTCGCCCCATTTTTCGTCAAAATTTTTTATTTTTTTTGAAAATACGGTCATGTATATTCTTCTCTATATCCTTTCTTTATGTCATTCGAATTTCGTCAGAAACAGAGACTCCTACGGCCTCCATCCAGACAATGTCGATTTAAAAAATCATGCGATCGTTAAAAAATGACCATCTAGATGAAGGTTGTAGGAGTCTCTGTTTCTGACGAAATTCGAATGGCGTATAGGAGGGATATAGAGAAGAATATACATGGTGATATTTTTTCAAAAAAAAATATGAAAAATGGGAGATGGCATGGGGCAACCCCATTTTTTAGGGGACATGATTTTTCTCCAACAACACTCATTATACATGAATGGATTGCATGCTCATTAACAGCATCACAAACCAAAAGATTCCTAAAAAGATATCATTATGTTATCACCATACATACATATATACATACATACGTAAGTGGATAGGGAGTATGCACCCACATTCATGTAATTTTACTTGCATCCGGACTTATAACTTCAACTTATTATTTTTTCAAAAATAGCATCATGTACATTCATCTATATATCCCTCATGTATGTCATTCTAATTCCATCAGAAATAGAGACTCACATGACATCCATCTAGAATATGTAATTTTAACGGTTTTAGAATTGTTGTAAATGACATGTTTTAGATAGAGGGCATAGGAGCCTCTATTTTTGATAAAATTGGAATGACATACAGGAGGGATATATAGATGAATATACATGGTGCTATTTTTAAAAAAAATAAAAAAAATATAAATTATAAGCCCTGGTGCATGTAAATTTACATGCACATGGGTGCATACTCCCTATCCTCCATGTATAAACACATATATACAATAAGGTCTAAAGTGCAGGAGTAAACTCCATTTTATCTTTGTAGAGGTGAAATTGAATGTTTCAAGTAATGATTCAAATTGAAATGTGTCACAAAAACATAGAAATCAATATTTGTTTATTTTTTGCATTCCAAAAATTCATGCGGGATTATTAAATTTGGAGGAAGTGGAGGAACTCCCATTTCATTGGAGGAAATAAATCGAATTGCGAAAGCGATGGATTTTAACATTCTTGTACGTGGGTTTTAGTCCTACACTCTGGAACATGAAAAAAAATTAGAAAGGGAAAATGGTGCATCATTATAGAGACGAACACTCAAAAAAGCTTTTTATTCACAATTTTAAATCAAAGTCAATCTAGCCATGATCAAAATGTTCTCCACGAACAAATCTATCATTTGGAAAACTACATCATTTCTAGCTGTCCATATTAGCTAGAGAATTGCCACCACATGAATATTACCATCTAACATACTTGTCCCTGAAGGTCATAATGAGTCCAAGAAAGTAGAAGCATCCTTAGTAGCCACATCCATAAGCTTGGCCTCTGTCCAAGCATCCATCATTGGATTTATGACAAGGAAAAAATAGATGGTCCTAGCTCTACGACCCCTCATTACATCTCAGGCACCGACCATCCTTCTTACTGACAAACTTTCGAGTCCTCATCATTAGCTATTTATGCTCAAACATCCAAAGGAAGACCTTGACCCAGAGCGCAACCTTCCAACCCCAAATATGTTATAGGGAAGTCATGGTAATCTCGGATTAAACGGTAGAAAAGTATATAACTTCTTGTATGCCTTCTTCGTTGAGAAGTCACCATCAAGCCATCTCGAATGGTCTGTCCTACCCCCAACCCTGAAATATGGGAAATGGAGTCGATCAACTCCAAGACCTCCAATAGACGTCGATTCGAGAGCCTGGAATCAAAAGATGGGGATTGAGATTCATCCCCACCACCACCAAAAACCAACAAATCCTTGTCAGTTGCCAAAGCAAACATGTGAGGAAAGCGAGAAGTTTGGATCCCACAACTTTGATCATCTTGCCTAAATTGAAAGGCAAAGCCATCACCAAGCACGTCTTAGAAGCTAGAGATTTGTAGAAGAACTGCACAAATTCCTTTCTGGAAATTCAAAGGTGCACGATTTCTTCTCCGAAGCCAAGAACGACCAATAAAAACCCCATAGATCTTCCTCCACAAAGTACCGATCAAGTCAGAATCATTGCCCTAGATTCATAAAGTCCATTTCGTCATCAATGCTCTTCATAAACTCAAATTTAAGACTCCCAGGCCCCCATCCACCTCATAGAGCATAACCACCATCTAACTGACTAGCATAATACCTTGAGACATGTCAGATCACGTCGAAAAGAAGTTGCGCATCAGATACTTGAACTTGCCACGCAGACCTACATGACGCAGTCAAGATGAGATGAAAAGGCCGAGGATCGCGGACAAAACCACCTTCAAATGCACAAGATGACCACCTTTCGATAAACAAGTGACCTTCCAGCCAACGAGATTGCACTCCAACCTCTCCACCATAGGCAACCAATGGGCACGGCTCAGTAGGCCATAGACCAAGGACAGTATGACGTAGCTAATAAGGATCAAGTCCCGCTGAGATCCCGACAAAATCCGACAAGCCTTCACATATGCCTCCTCCATAATGATTTGAACGTAAGTAGACTTATCTCTATTGATCTTAAGGTCCGAGACCATACCAAAAAGGTTTAGCACTGTAGCAATCCCGACGACCTTGCCCTCACCACCCTCCACAAAGAAGATAGTGTCATCCTCATATTGTGGAATGGGGACCGAAAAGCTATCAAGAAGGAAACCACCATAAAAGTCACTGCCCTTGGCAATGGTGCCATAGGGCATCCTGTTAGGATTAGGGTCATATATATTAGGATTGGAAATCCTAATGGGATGGGACTCCTAATCCTAATAGTAATTGAGTTGTATTCTATTTATAGTCTTATTGGGAATAAAACTATTGGGTTGTATTTGGGCTATAAAAAGAAGGGTTGGAGGCATTGCCTCACCACCACAACAAGAACAATGTAACCCCTAGGGAGAGAAAACAGGAGGGGGAGAGAAGAGAGGAAGAGAGCGAGGGAACGGAGAGAGTTGTATTCGCTCTTCTTTTAGTGATCTTTCTTCTTCGGTAGTCGCGAGAGGTAACCGACCATCGTTATATCGGGTGTTCTTTCTTTCATGTGCTTCCGTTGTGGTGATGGTCGATTGCACATCCATATCTGTATCTGTTTCTGTATCCAAGGAATTTTGTATCCCCAACATCCAGTATTCGAGAGGAGACGATACCGGTGGGTCATGTTCCCATCAACAGGTATCAGTGCAAAGTTAGTGTCGCTTACGCTCATGTCAACTGGTATCAGAGTTTGGTTCGATGACAGCGACGGATACAACACTGCGGATCAAAGTGAGATTCAACGTCGAGGAGACGACGCAACATGTATGCTTTCTTCAAAGGCAATTAAGATCCAATGGTTACAGTGAACCGTTGGGATCAGAAGTATTCGGAGTCCGATTGAAGTGATCCAATAGTCCAGATAGAGGTTTTTGCACACTCCGAACGAGTTGGACGGTTCGGATCGGATGGATTCTACTCTAACTTTTCAGATCGTACAAGGAGGTGTGATAAGAAAGCGATGTCAAAATTTACATCGAGGGATGCATCATTCTCCGTTGAACCTTCAACGGGAAGAATAACTTCACCTTATAGTAATAATGGGTGAATAACATACTCACGTGAGAAGGATTTGTGAAAGCTCTTCAACATAAAGAAAGAAGTCGGAGAAGATGAAAGAGGAAGAGTAAAAGGAGATGAGGGATCTCGCGAAAAGTATAATACAGTTGTTCTTGGCAGACAACACTCTTTGTGAATTCATCTGCCTGGAGGATCCAGCGGAGGTTTGGATGAAGCTCGAGAGACGATACAAGTCCAAATCTTGACGAATTGACTATTGGTGAAGAAGAAGCTCTATGGTCTAAAGATGACCGATGGACAAAGCTCAAAGTGCACTTGGATGAATTCAACAAGATTCTGATAGACGTGCTCGCACTTGAGGAGAAGAATGCGAAAGGAGAATCTCTCTTTAAGGAGGAGGATAAGACATTGGTCTTGTTGAGTTCTCTTTCATCTTCATACGATCATATTGTGATGACGTTACTCTACAAGGAGACCATCATATTGGACGAGATATTTGCTTTTACTGCTTATAAATGAGTCTCGACGGAGGTTGACGGATGAAGCAACGAATGATGAAGGTCATGTGCTGGTAATCGAGGGTAGACGTTCAAGATCAAGGGTAATAGGATTTAGAGGTCGATCCAAGTTACACGATCCGATTAGATGCTTCCATTGTGACAATGAGGGTCACAAAATAGCCGATTGTCCAAGTCATGAGAAGAAGAAAGGAAAGAAGAATGTTGTTGATTCTGAATCTGACCAAGAGGATTCCACCGCAATCTACGAGGGAGACTTGTTAGCGTGCTCTAGGGAGATGAAGACAGATTCAAGATGACTTATGGACTCGGCATGTTCATATCACGTGTGCTCATCAGAGAGCAGTTCCGTACATATCAGGCATGCAATGATGGCACAATCAAGATGGGAGGTGGCGAGGTTCACCACGTCAAGGGGTTTGGATCAGTGCAGTTCCACGTGTTTGTAGAGCAGTACGAACTCTGACAGGTGTCAGACGCATTTGTACGGCCAAGAAGAATCTAATTTCACTGGGAACGATCGAGTCACGAGGACATCGAGTTACAATTGAAGGGGGACTTCTCAGAGTGAGCAAGGGAGCATGCATGGTGATGCGCGAGACGCGGATGTCGAACAATGTGTATACGTTCGAGGGGAGGGTCGTGACAGGTGATGGAGCTCCTGTTATTCCCAAGACGAGCAGTACAATGAAAGAGCGGCAGGTTATCGGCATCTCTGGTGCAGAAGTGTGCAAAAAGGAGAAGTGAGTGCGATTCGCTTTATCATAGGATGCCGGCACAATCTCTAGTCACAAGAGATTTACGGTCCCGCATCATGAGGCACATTGCTGAGTTGTATGAGTGCCCAGAGGGGGCACGTCGAGGGCGCCCAATGACGGGTGCATCACCCATAGTTGGTGAAATCCTGCTAATGAGACCTGCAGATGATGAGGATGGCCCAGTGCAAATCCACGACGATGAAGAGATCGTGATGGAATTCAACTCATGAGGAAGATTGTTAGGATTAAGGTCATATATATTAGGATCGGGAATCCTAATGGGATGGACTCATAATCTTAATAATAATTGAGTTGTATTCTATTTATAATTCTATTGAGAATATGACTATGGAATTGTATTTGGGCTATATAAAGAAGGGAGCGGAGGCATTACCTCACCACCACAACAAGAGGGAATACCACAAGGGAAGAGAGAGAGAGAAGAGAGAGAGAGAGAGAGAGATAAGAAAGCAAGGGAACGGGAAGAATTGTACTCGTCTTCTTATAGTGATCTTTCTTCTCTAGTGGTCGTGAGAAGTGATCAACCACCGTTATATCTGGTATTCTTTCTTCATGTGCTTTCACCATGCTGATGGTCGATTGTGCATCCGCTTCTTTATCCGAGAGGTTCATATCCCCAACATCCGATATCCGCAAGGAGACGATACTGGTGAGTCATGTTCCCGTTACATCCATGCCTTACACCCATTATTGCTGAAAGAATTCCCCCTCCTGTAGCTGGAGCAATGAAAACATGAAAACCTTACACCTGACTAGTGTTGGAAAATTGAGGACAGATTGCTAGAAATTCATGCAAGAACACACTCAAGCATGCCAAGTTAGGCTTAGAATTGAACACAAGATGCATGGTACGAGCACTGAGTGCAGTTCAAGGGCAGAAGTGCAGGAAAACAAACGAAGACTATCGTTCTCATTTCTCATAGTGATTGTTAAGCGTTCAAGAGCACATTTCTGTACAAAAATAAGGGGTTGCTTGGGGATACAAGCACATAGAACACACCACCACAAAACGCATCCTCAAAGGGAGTGGACTGTTAGCACACTATGAAAATCATGCAAATACCCCATGCACATGCTGTTGTAAGCATCATTTCTCCCAAGGTGAGATTTTTTGAAGAAAAGCAGCATTTTTCTACATCGGTTTCATTTTTTCTGATACCGTATTTTATAACCAACTTTAATCGTAATTGTTTAGTTTGGATATGATGATATAATAGACATAACTGCAATTGTTTTATCACTTTGTCATATTGATGCATACATTACAATCAACATGCCTTAATCGCCATCATCTAGCCTAGAACACTGGGGGATGCATTCATCAGCTGTGGCTATTTCCTGAACTGTCATTCATTCAGAATCACAATGAACAGTAAGGAAATATTTTGGAGCCAAAACGCATCCACATTGTATTATCGCTATCTCTTATAAAGACTAATCTCTACTCCTTTCTCAACAAATTACACGGAGTTTCTCATTCCAAATTGGCCCTCCCAATCTAAGATTTAAGTTAAACAATCAGTACAAAGTATACAAACCCCAGAGGCAATCTCAAACAAAGTGCTCAGTTGGGTACTCATGTTCGTCTCCGTTGTAGTCGTAGTAGAGCCTCTCCCCCTTCGATATGTCCCTGATAGCAATCAGCAACACCCTGCACTCCCCATCCACATCAAACCTCACGCACTTGAGATTCTGCTTCTTCTTTCCGTCGGGCGTGTGGTTGTTGATCCCACTGATGAATCTTGCGATGTTGCTGCGCTTGTCCGGGCAGATAACAAGGCTCCTCAACGGATCCTTCGCCGACAGGAGTGTCATCATGCTGTCACCGTCGTCGTCCTCCCGGTTCTTTAAGTAGTCGACGTCTCCGGTGTACTCGGTGACTATGGTCAGGTCCTTGATGCATCTGTCTGCTTCTACTGTGAAACTGTTCAAATAGGATCTCTGTTAGAATTAAGCAGGAAACTAACCGGATTGATCAATGCGAGAGCTTACCCTTCAAGGGGATCAAAGACAACCATCAAAGGAGCACAATGCCCCATGTCCATCATCCTCTTGCAGAGATTCAAAGTCTCAGCGTCTTCCCTTGACAAGACCTGGAAGTGGTGATTGAAACAAAGAAGTTTCATTTTTGATACGATAACCAAATGGTGCGATTCTTGATTCCAGTGTATTTACCTGCATTCCTCCACGCTCGAGGAGTGCTGAATTCGCGGATCTCGGCGCCATGCCGGGGACATAAGTCAGCTCGTCGCTGAACACCGTCCCAGATGCGGTCAGTGCAGTCGCGAGAGATGCCATTTGGCGCAGCCGGATCTCCGGATCCTCGCAGGGCCTGAACGGCAGCAGCTTCCTGCTCTTCTTCTTCGCAGCAACAATCCCCGACGCCCTCTTCTTCCTCTTCTTCACGCCGCACGGCTCGGCGGGCGACCTCTTGATGCGGAAGAAGTCCACGATCTTGGTCTGAATGAGCGGGAACTCTGCGAAACCCACCAATCGAAAACGCGATCAGGGGATGAGAAAACCAATCAGAGAACCGAGGAGGAGGAAGGGAAGAAAGTGGGTACGTGTGGGTTTCTTGGATTGGGAGCATTGTGGGCAGAACCAGAGGGATTTGGGGACGGAGGGGAGGATAGGGCGGAGACAGAAGGTGTGATAGGCGGCGTTGCACTTGTCGCAGAGGAGGAGGAGGTGCGGGGAGTCGCCGGAGCCGCAGCGGGTGCAGTAGATGGTGGAGAAGGGGGGGTGGTCTATGGAGGAAGGGGGCACAGTTCTCCTGCGGAAGATGGTCTTGGGGGCCATGAGATGGACAGATCGGCAGCTAAGATGGACGAGAAGGGCCTCGAAAAGAGGGGAGAAGACGCCAATTTTATGCTGCGCGCCTCGCGCGCTGTTGTGTTGTTTTAGCGGGAGAGGGAAACGGGAATGGGTGTTTTTTCTATCTTTTTTTGGCGCCAGAGGGAGGGAACTGTGCCGCCGCCTTCCCTTTTTTCGAGTTCGATTGAATCGGAACGGGTTATTAGTCCAGATGCTGGTCGCTGCTTGGTGAGAATATAAACTTAATTTTTTTATATGTTTGATATATTTGATACAAGATAACATCAAATTAAAAGTGTGGTTTTTTTTCCTGATTTTGATATTATATTAGAAAGAAAAAACTTAAAACTATGTCATGGATATTCTTAATATCAATTTTAATATGTGAACAGACATGTCTGCTGTTTGTATCCGTATACGTAGATATATTTTGATAAGTTAATACACTTATATATTTATTGTTAATCATATTTTTTATAAATGTTATTAGATAAATATAGGTCGTATATTGATATTGGTTTCGTATACAAACTTTAATCTATAAATTGATGTTGGTACATTATATTAAATTTGTTTTATACATTTTTTTGAAATATCATGTGTTAAAATTGATGAACTCTACGGATCCTAGATAGAACCTAATGAGTGGTCTGGTGATAGTTCAGCGTCAGTGTGCCTACACCTTAAATGACTCATGTTTGAATCTCAAAGGCAACGCTCCAGACCTATGAAATTATCGGGCCTACTATTTTTAAAAATAGATCCTAGATGAGGGATTGTTTTATCCATCTCCATATATATTGTACCCATCCCCCGTTTTAGTTTATCAAGTTTTAGTGAAGAGAGCTTAATCTCTTGTGAAGGAGATTATGGAGATTATATCCCCGTGATTTTTTCCCTCTTCGAAGGATTTTCCACGCAAAACGTTGCCTTCTTCTTCTTATTGTTCTTACTTGTTTCTACATGGTATCAGAAGACACAAGTTCATTGTGATCTATCGAAGGTTGATGTTTTGGGTGTTGTGCGACACACTATCTGTGAAAACTGTCCATGCAAACACTGTAATCTCCAGCAGTTCTTGGTGCTTTGTCGATGCTCGAGTGGCTTCGTAACTGCCACCCGAGCATGTTCTCCTTGGGCATGGATATGAAAAGTTTTTTTCGTTTTTCCATGTAGTGATGGGACTGGAGAAAAATTTAAGCATATCATAAAGGATAGGGTGGAGCACTGGGTCGGGTCGGTTCTGACCCGACCCGCAAAAGCTCGGATCCAATCCGAACCTGATGTATAAATAAATCGGGTATGGGTCCTCATATTTTAAAGATATTATGATCGGGTCGGGCCGGGTCTGAACCCGAAGTACAAATGGGTCGGACCTGAGCCCTCATGTTTCAAAATATCATGTTAGAACCAAATTAGGGAACATGGAATTATAGTCACAATACATTCAGTAATTCCTTCAATCATGATTATTGATATTATATTATAATAATACATCCAACATTCATGTGTTATGGGTGAATTATATCCATAACAATAAATTGGAATCAAAGTGCAACTTCATGGAATCAAAATAGGTGTGGGTTGAGCCCGACCCGAATCCGAGCCCGATGACGTGCGCCTTGGGCCGGGCTCGGGCCCTCGATTTGCGAAAAAAACGGACCTTGACCCGATGAAAAATGAGAATAGCGAGAGCCCCTAAATAATGGTCTGACAAATCAGACTCACTGTCGCTGAGGCGACTACTCAAGCCTTCACGTTGATCAACAATTAACCCACACTATCAATCAAGCAATCAAGAGCAATGATTAAAATTTATTATACCTACTAAAAATGTATAATGGCAAGTAAGTAGGGGTCGAACACAGGAAGCAATCAGAGTAAAGCAGACTAAATGTAAGTCAAATGTCTCATGTCATGAATACTACTGAGCCAAGTGGATTTTTTGGTGGGTTTTTAATTTTATATATTTTTTATTTTATTTTTTATTTTATATTTTTGTATTTTGATTTTTAATTTACTGATTTTGTATTTTCTTTTTATATTTTATATGTTTGTATTCTCTTTTCTTTTAATGAAGATATAATATATAAGGAGTATATATACACTAGAGATAAGGGAGGGATAAAGATAGGTAAAAATACTCAAAATACAAGAAATAAAATGTTTTTGGGCTTTTTATAATTTTCTGATGTTTTTGTGATTTTTATATATCTTTCCTATTTTTTTGGTTTTTAAGGTCAAAATACTATAAAACAGTGAACTAAAGTTGCTGGCCAAAATTAAAATGAGGATGAAAAATAATGAACAATATCCAAAATTCCTTAAAATAATTTTAAATTAAGGATAATAAAGTAGGAAAAATACAGAGACTGAAATTGTATTTTTAGGATTTTTGTAGAATTTTTAAGATTTTTAAGAAGATTTTTGGGGTTTTATAATTTTTAAGAGTTTTCTTTTGTATTTTTTTAGTGATTTTTGGTCTGGAGTTAATAGACAATCAAGCACATGAAATATAATTTTTTTGGAATTTTTCACAAATGTTTTATAATTTTATGTATTTTCTAATGCAAACAGTGCTGAAAATGCTTGTTTTTGAATTTTTATAAATATTAAAACACAATAAAATGCGAAATAAAAATATGGCACGGAAGTACAATAAAACAGGAACTTGTGATAATTTTTATGGATTTTTTAGAAATTTAGGGATGCATGAAATAAATAAAGGCAACATCAAGAAACTACAAACTGGCAGGGGCATTTGTGTAATATGCAAAAAGGCCTAGGGCTAAAACAAAAAGTTCCCACAAAATTTGAACTTGTTAGAATACTTTCTGTGCCAAATATCAATAGCTAAAGTCGCGAGGGCTTTCCTGCAAAAACGCCACCCCCTCACGTGACTTCCACGTGCCAGGTAGGGATCAAAATGCAATATAAGAAACCTTCGGCGGTAGATATGCAAAATTTCCAGAAATTTATAACTGACTGTAGAAGTTCAGGGACTACACGGAAATAGAAAGACCCGCAGGGGGTCCTCTGCAAAATGGCCCGTCCCCTCACGTGCACCGGCACTTGAGGTGACGTGGCCGAGGACCTGTTTGTAATAAAGGGAAATACAGGGGTCTAAGGATAAATATTACAAAAGTTCCAAACTGCAAATGAAAGTTTAAAGTTCGAATATTAAATGCACAAAATGACAGGCGTTTAAGCGCAAAATACCCCCGCTGGGTGGATCGGACGGCTGGTGATGAGTGACTTATACACGTGGCGGTCTCAGCTCGCACAATGCCCTTTCGCTTCAGACGTCTGGGATTAAATCCGAGATGAAGATCGGACGACGCGAGAGGGCTTTGAATCCAACGGCAGCTGTGTGTTCTGGAGCGAGTTCCTGATCCAACGGTAGGGAGATGATGACGAAGAACAACGTCTCCGTCGAGCTTTGAAGCACTACTCTGGCCGCTCCGCACTGCCCCAGGAGTTACTGATAGGTCTTAGACGATCCTGGGAGTCTCCCTTGTCGAGCGAATGTCTCAGCAAGGGCTGAGGAGGTTCATGGAGGCATGGCGACGGCGGTGACCTGGAATGAGCTTCCCTGGGTTGTCAAGGCTCGAAAGAGCCTTCTCTTTGTCTCACACCTGCAGGGTTAGACGCGCAACACAACTGCGAAGCAAAAGGTATCGTCTGATGGGGGAATGAGTGACAGATGAGGCGTGGCGGAGTCGGTCCGATGAACGGCGGAGTGGGACCGATGACGGTGCTGATCCAGGCACAATCAGCAGGAGTGGAGGTGCAGCGGGGCGAGAGAAGGTGAGGAGAAACGAGATGAAGGGAACACGGAGGATTGGGTCGAAGGACGGTGGAGATAATCGGTGGCAGAGCGGAGTTCAGCCGTGGGTTTCAATGAACGATTCACGGCGCGAGATGAAGTGGAGACCCAAACGGTTTCTACCCTACGTTACGCTAAACATAGTTTACCAGAAAGTCAAAAGATAATGGAGGGAGGCTCACTGGAGACGAAGGTGCGGACCTCGAGCGGAGCTCCGGTGAGGGAATGGGTCTACCTCGATTCGATGCCAAACTTCACTCGACGTGGTCCTCTGAGTAGCTGCTGTCACCAGGAACTCGAAGAATACACTAAGGATCGGTGAATGATGGAGGAAGAGGGATCGAATTCAAAATGGAGGTCAAAGGGGATTTTTGAAGAATTGGCTCTGATACTCCACAGATCGAAGCGCAACGCCTCGATCAGTGATCCAAAGCCCAAGAAATGCCTTGGGTGTGAATCACCATTGAACGAGGAGCAAAAACGCAGAAGGACCCATCATGAGAAGATGCTTGTAAAAGCCTCGAAAAAATCGCAAATAAGGGACAAAAACTCATTCTGACACGGCTACATGCAGGGGTCAGAGAGTTGACCCGAGGCCAACTCTCCAGCCCACCTGGTTGGTCCACGTGGACCAACCAGGAAAAAGCCTGGAAATAAACATTGTAAAATCATTTTAAAATAATAAACGATTTTATTATTTCTTGGTTATTAAATAAAAAATATTTATTATTTTATGAATTATTTTATTATGTTTTTATTTATTTTTTCGAGATTAATAATTACAAGTTACCATTTATAGCCTATGTAGGTATATTCTTCTATATATTTTATTATTTTATTTTTATTTTGTACATTTAACTTATTATTTTTGTTTATTAATTTATAAATTTATAAAGTTTTTTTATACACTCAAGTATATTTTTATTTTATTTTTCTGAGGTGCTTTATACACTTAATAAAATAGGATTATATTTTATGTAGGTATATTTATAGGTATTATACCTAGGTATGTAATATACAAGTATTTTATTTTTATTTTCTTGAGATTTTTATTCTTGTTTTAATGTACAAATATATTATAAGTACTATTTTCAAAATTAGGAAAATACAAAATTATGATAATAATGAATAAATAATAAAATGAATATTTTAATCTGTACAAGTATACAAGAGGGGTCCCAAAACTCAACTTTCAAACCATAACTCCGAAAAATACGAAACCACCTTCATTAAATAGCTTATGAGAAATTATATACAATTAAAGGTAAGTTTGATGCATTTCGAGTTTTTATTTGCGAGGTACATGTCTGAGAAGTTGGGATTCTAGAATCCTATTCAGATCATAACTTTTTATCTGCACATTATTTTTGTGTGAAATCTGTTTTGTATTTTTCTTTATTTAATCATATACAACTTTCATGGACAAAGTTTCTTTATTTCAAGTATAAAAAATGGAACCAAAAATAGGTCCCAAAATGAATAAAGAATGAATTAAATAAAAGGGAATTTTTCTTGTATTTTGGCCCTTATCTCCCCCTACTTTATTCCTTGTCGACCTAGTCATCGAGATGCCTAGGTCTCGGAGTTTCGGGTCATAAAATATTAACAATATTTTATTCTTTTTCTTTTCTTTTCTTTATTCTATAAGTTTGGCTTTAAAAACCGTATTTTATACACTATTTACACAATGATGCATGAATGTCAAAATGCCTAAATTAAGCCTATTTACATGCGTTTACTAGGGTTTTTAAGGCCAAAATGGTAGAATAAAGATGATGAAACATGGATTCATCACTCGACCTATGGCCCATGGAAAATTGACGGGTTCGGGGGCTGGGTCGAGCCCAATGCTCCACCCTAATAAAGGAATCAACAAAAAATAATAAAACACAAGTTACCTTATTACATCACAAATCAGAAAAATGCTGTGACGGAGATGACAGAGAAAAAAATAATGGTGATCTTTCCTTCTTTTTGTCCTTTCCCTTGACCCTGAACGTTAAGACTTTCTTAAAAAAAATAACGATGTTTTGTATACATTTTTAAAATCGATGTGATTTTCGTTTTCACTTCACTATCCATAAAAAAATATATTTCTATACATATATCCAACATAACAATACATATATATTTATATATATATGTATTATGAAAGAATAACATTTAGCTTATTTGTGTCATGTGGATATTTCTAACACCGACTTCAATATGTAATAGGATATGGTTACATTTGTACACGACGCTCTACCATATATGATATGCATTTTATACATGTTTTGACATATGCATACATGTTCACTTTAAAAATATAGAAAAATAATATTACTTTAATATCCATAAATTATCGTATATTTTGTTGTAATATAAATATACTCATAGGTTTATTCATAACCACATATAACTATTATAAATATAGTTAATATGTTCGTTTTCCTAGTAACATATTTAATACATGTATAGTTTAGCTAATATATAAAGCAATTTTACTTTTTTTACTCTATCTGTAATGGTTATATATGTATCTAGTTCCGAGGATAGCTACCAATATAGAAATAGAAGGCAAGAGCAAACTTAGGTCGGATCCATCCCCACCTGCATTACCGATGCCAATGCACCTCTCAAATCATGTGTAATACATTGACATTAAAGTATGAAAATGAGGACTTTTTTCCTAAATAATTATTAATTTAATCTTATTTAATTAATAGATATGGGATTTCAAAATCTAAACTTTTAGATAAGTATCATTACTTGAGGTGCCGATTTGGGAAGAAAGAAACGGCACCTCAAGTGCCGATTTGGGAGGGAACAATTTCACTCACCTCCAAGCATTTTGCATTTATATCCATCCAAAAAATAATTATATGAATAGGCCTCTCTTGTATACTATCAAGGAGAAGCATATTTTATCATAGTTTTTATTAATGCATAGACTTTCACCATCATAATAAAAATTAATAATATCTAATTTCACTATTATGATAAAAATTGAATTAATGCTTTGAATAAAATAGATTATTTCATTGATATATAAGTATTTTCATTTGATAAGAGAAATAAACTTCAATTTTTTTGTGATATGCATATAATTTCTATTTTTTAAACTAAGGATACAAATACACTTATCTAACTTTTTTTTAGATATGGATATTTATTATATTCAATTAATGTAATTACATTTTAGAGACATATATAATTATGTGTATAATATATATATTATGTTGAAAAAATAAAAATAATATCTGTATTTATAGTTGTATTCAAAAATAATAATTGAAACATTGTATTATTTTCGACATATATATCTATTAAAATAAACTTACATATTTATATCCACAAAATAGAATTATGTATTCATATCCGCATAAAAACATGTGTATAAATAAAATTAAAAATAATACTCATATTTGTATCCATGTATCAAAAAAGATGACAGAATGTTTGTATCTATATCGTATTTGCAAAAACAATTGAAACCCAACTATTCTTTTTTATATAAATATTTGTCAAATTAAAATTACATAATTATACCGGTCAAATAAAAGATGTATCCATATCCGCTTAAAATACATACTGTAAATGGAAAATACATATTATCCGATTGTACAGATATGACAGAAGCTAACACATATAAACAACCCCAAAATTAATACTTAGATCCGTATCCATATCAAAGAAATGAAAATGGTAACGGTTTTTATATGTGTGTTTGTAAATTGAAACCTTGTATTATTTTATGTATCCGTATTCGTCAAAAAATACATATTCACATCTGCCAAAATAAAAATACATATCAATATTCGTTTAGAACAGAGTTGATAGCGGATAAATACTATCTATATCTGTAAAAAAACATCTATGTATGGATAAGGGTATATATGCACTCGATTGCATCCCAATGATAACGGCTAATATATACATGACTAAATTTGAAGCATTAATTTCACTTATCGTAATTATGAAATTAACAATTGTTATTTCTTCATTGTGATTTATGAAATCAACGCATCAAGAAAAACTATGATAAAATACGCCTTTCTTTAATAGTATAGAAGAGAGGACTTTTTATATAATTACTTTTTGGTATGGATATATATGCAAAATGCTAGGACATGGAAATTCCTCCCTCCCAAATCGGCACTTGAGGTGCCCTTTTGGATTTTCTTCCAAATTCGACACCTCAGGTGCCGATAGATACCTAAAAATTTAAATTTTAAAATATCATGACTATTTAATTAATTAAGATTAAAGTAATGACTAGAAAAAATCCCTGATCTACAAGTATATGAGATACAATAATATAGAAGAGAGGACATTTTATATAATTACTTTTTGGTATGGATATATATATATATATGCAAAATGCCAGGACATGGAAATTCTTCCCTCCCAAATCGGCACTTGAGGTGCCCTTTTTGGTTTTCTCCCCAATTCGGCACCTCAAGTGCCGATAGATACCTAAAAATTTAAATTTTAAAATATCATGATTGTTTAATTAATTAAGATTAAAGTAATGACTATTTAGAAAAAAATCCTTGAAAATGACCTACAAGTATATGAGATACAATAATATAAAATCTTACAGATTACACCAACATAATAAATGTAAATTCTATTCATATTTTAATAACTATGACTATTCAAATTATATTAATGTGTATGTCTGTGAATCATATTCACATAATTCCCAATATAAATATAAGAAACACATTTTCATTATTCTCAATATGAGAAACACATTCTCAATATTTATTATGTTATTATGAGAATCATATTACGAATATTCCAACTATTATATGAATCATATTCGCATCATTCCTCAAATTAAATATAAATCATATCTAGATTAATTCCAACAATTGTGAATTACATTCACATTAATTTATATCCATATATGTGAATCATATTCACACAGTAACTCTCAATTCCTTGGAGGTACGAGTTGTAATCCAATTTGGAAATTTGTTTATGCTTCATTTGCGAATATATGGAAATAATTTCAAGAAAATGTATAGATCATGTACAATGACTTGATACCTTAAAAGTATTATCAAGATTTAAATGACTTTGGGTAATTTGATTTAATCAGATATTGAAGGTATTCATCAATTGACTTGGAACATTTTCTAATCAATTTCCAACTCTTTAGATGTAGAATATGGTTCTATGAAGCGAGATTCAATCGATTTATTCTCATTTATTTGTTGTCAAAGCAGAACCACTAGATCCATCTGATTTTATCATTCCCTCCGAATGGAGATGTCATGGTATTCAAATCATTATGTTTGTATAGACCTCAAGCATTCCCAATACTCACACATTCTACATATAGTAAGATTTTGAAGAACTTGAAGTTCAAATCCCATATTTGTTTGTCTCCTTAAAATGTATATCAATATATTTATGAATCGATCATTGGGAGACATTTTACTGATATACCTTCCAAAAATATATGTTGATATTGTCGAATTCTTATCTTATTTTGAAAATAATATGACTATCAATGGAATTTGTCATCACAACGATATTCCCACGAGTGAACTCCAGTTTTCTGACTTAGTAAGTATGAACTTGTACAATTCATTGAGAGATCATACATCTCATATTTCCTTATATGGCCACCGGCTTACCGATGTATAGACTTTATGAGGTCATAAATCATTGATCGGTCAAACTTACACAGTTGTGTGTGTGTGTGTGTGTGTGTGTGTGACCAAAGGATGTGTGCTCGTTCATGGAAGTATACCAAACATGTCATTAGTATCTCTAGCTCACAGTGCTCGTTCATGGAAGTATACCATACCTATCTTTAGTATCTCGAGCTCATCAAGTTAACGCTTTACTTGATTCATTTGACACATCTAAATATCTATTTCTATGCAGATGACCATCACCAAGAGTGTTAGTCGGATATCAATCTTCAGAGAAGATTGCCATCTCTTTTCAACCTGGAGATCTGTCCTGAATACCACTTTGTAATGACAGTTGTGTCCACGATCTAATTCTTTAGATTTACAACCATGCCTCAGCCTTCATGATCTAATTCGTTAGATCAACATCTGCATGATATCAAGATGGTATGTTATATATCTCTAATTGTATTAAGGAACCTTAACAATGCAAACTTAATTATTATTTCAGATTGAAATGATATAATTCACAATATTTTTGTTGTGTAATGGCTCGTCAATAGCTTATATGTCTAACATGTATTTCCTCTACTTATAATAATGTTTCTCTTCCTGAGTAAATTGAACAACACGAGCATCCATCTAGATTTCTCCCTGGGCTCTCTTAATTATCTTGCTGCCTCGGGAATTGGAAGCTCGGATTGTTGGTGCAAGTCTTATTCAAACAAGATTTGGAAATATTATGTACACTTGGACCAATCATAGGAGCACGCACACCAGCATGGGCTAGAGTAGATAGATGTTTCTATCCCTCATTAGAAACTTCCTCCCCAACTTTAGGGGTTTAAATAGAACTTAGTTTGATGATCCTAAGTAACCAATTTCTCTAAATCTCACTTTCCGGCGTAATTTAAACTGAACATATGAATACTCTATCTTGAAGTATTCATTGAGAACTTTTCAACGAATCTAAGAACATCGAAATCGAAAGTTATATGCAAAGTTATGCTCAACATACTACGGTTTACGGTTTTTGGGTCGAACCAAACTCAGGGCTCGAGCTTATATAAGACCCAAGTGGCGGATCTCTTACCAGTAATCTACCACCTCCAACTAAATTCCGATGTCTGATCAGCAAACCGAGGGTGCCATCACGAAGGACAATGAGGTCCTTCCGTTTCTCACATGCATTTCATGCTAAGCACCCCAACAAACATCATTTTCAAGGTGGAGGATAAATCGGGGGAACGACAAAGAAGTTACGAAGGATTTTATATTTTCGCCTTGTTGTTGGATCATACAATCTCTGTATACAATATAGGTATCATTTTGTATCTGTATTGGGTTGTTTTGGATGCATGCAAATCGAGTACATGAAACTTATCGTCACTATTTTCTCTATTTATGGACGATCCAACTATCACACGTTGATAAAATTATATATGTGATGTGGATGGAATGAGGATCACATACATAATGCTCGGAGTGAGGATTTGGCTAGTTCCACTCGGGACTTGTTTTGGGGGTATCTGTTTAATACAACATGTTTGAGGTGATTCCATGCATTTCGGTTGCAGCACGTTGACCAGAATCACATATTTGTGATGTCGTTGAGATGAGGATCACATGCACATGCTTGGATCGAATATCTGAGCAGTTTCATGTGAGGAGTGTTTTGGGACATCTAGTTATCATGATATGTATGGGGGGATTACGAGAGATTTAGGTATCGCATGAATGTGGATGATATGAGGATTACATGCACGTATTTTGGATCGAAGATCTGAACAGTTTCACGTGAGGCATGTTTTGAAGGGTATCTAGCTATCACGACATGTTTAGGGCGATTCTAGGAGATCTGGGTATCGTGTGTCTATACAATGTATACCATCGTAATGTGGATGAGATGAGAATCACATGCACATGTTTTGGAGGGTATATAGTTATCGTGGCATGTTTGGGGCGATTCCGATAAATCCAACTATTTTATGTCGGTCAAAAATATACCACTAAAATGTGGGTAAGATGGAGATCACATGCATATGTTCAGGTTAAGATATTGGCGGTTTCATATGGGGTGTATTTTAGCGGTTTTTCATATTATATAGCAAAGTTTAAGATCACTTCATATTGCATTAAAATTCTTATGTGTAATATAGATCTGATTGGACCCAACTGTTTTCTAAATGGAGGAAATTTAGCGAAATTACAATAGATATACATAGGACATTTGAGATATCATTAGCTAATATAAATCTGTCCATAAATACAAATAATCGATGAAACTAAATGTACCATTGAATTTATTGAATGCATAATCACTACAATGAATCTGTGATGCTAATTGATGAATTATTTTTCTAGAAATAGCCTAATTTATTGAGATTGAAACAACTTTAAATCATCTAAAATATAATGAGCATATGAATGTGTTAAGAGAAATCCATGATCTAATACCAATCTCCAAATCTAAACACCTTTAGGATTGAGATGAAATTGATCTGTTTCTGTTATTATGTGTCGCGCTCGGAACCTTTTCCTGTGTGCTTGGTGTTTCTGTGGCATCTGCGATCGAAGTTTCTCCGTGTTGAGGTTGTGGCTTAACTCCACGATTGATGCATCTCTCGTGTTGAGGTTGTTGTTCATGGTGCAGTTTTCCCGTAATGTTTTGGATGGTTGGAGATAATGATCGCAAGGGATGGGCATGCATCCTTGGATCCCTGGATAGAAAACTAGACAAGCTCGACCACCGTGTTTGCGTTGGCTAGGACACATAGGTCCTTCTGTGCTCCAATGTAGTTCCGAGGTTGTGCGACAACATTCGAGGAGCGTGATAAGATGTCTTGTCTTCACTTTTAGATAAGATTAATATGGAAAGTCAATTAGGGTTGTCCATCGAGTTTGTTTCTCGTATTCATTTTATGGAGGGAGTTCCAAGATGTGGGTAGCGAAAGAGGTGTTTTTACTGATTTCCCCCCATCCATAGAAAAATAGAACATAGTTGTATGTCTCCTACTATAGTTAGTGATTGAGAATCTGATCCCTTGTTCCAGCTCACCACTTGAGTTGTGCCTACTATCATCGATTTGTACTAATGTGTAGTGGTTTCTTGTGTGGTTGGCTCGACTGTTACATGAAAATGGGCTGTGATTGGAGGAGAGAGATTGGTAGAATTTAGTGGTCCAAAATTACTGTTTTCATGCTCTCACAGCTTTTAGCTCTTACGAGATCAAATCTCTTCTTTAATTACTCGTTGTGATCTCGCTCGAAGCATATGAATGTCTGTGTGGAATGGAATCCAAATGAATACAATGAAATTGTTGGACGAGGCCTTCCGTCGTGTTGACATATTTGGTTGTGGGCCGGAAGACTTAAGGCCTTGTAGTTCAAATAATATGACGTAGATGGGCTGCTGGTCCATCCAAATTTAGATTGGATCCATTTATGCCAATCTTATCCTGTTTGATTGCCTATCTACTTTTTGCTAATCTAGTTACTGGAATTTCGTAAAATCTGATTTAATTTCTGAGTGGAAAGTCATGGAAATGAATGACAATAATATTAGCAGAGTATTATGATAATGGACTATAATATTGAGTGAAGTTACTTAACAATTTAGGTTCAAGTATTTTTGGTGGTTGTTAACTATCAGTTTGTCCACAAGCTTAACAAGTTTTGACCAATTTTCTCTCGTAACGGTTCTGATTTAGATTCGAGTCGTTGCATTTTAAGGTTTCATAAAAGTTTGATGATTTCTCAATGGGAAAATGAAATCCATACACTTTCTTCCTCCATGTTTTCATCTACTTTCATGGAAAAACGAAAAAATCACACATATCCGAACATGGTTTACTGTTTTAGAAATACAAATGCTAACTTGATGGAAAAGAAATGTATAGTGGCTTTGCGAGTTAATCCATCTAATTAAAGACGGATTACACACACATATATGGGGGACCAACTTAGCTAGCCACACCTTTATTTTTTTCTTACGATATTTTCGGAAAATAATCAGGAGTATTAGATCATTATATAACACCATCTTCTCATTTAGATTTAACTCAATTTGAGACTCTTTCCACATCCATCAAGACTGTAGAATTTTAATGGTATCAAAATTGTTGAAATTTATCCCTTACGAATATAAGAAATATGAATAGAAAAATATTATCATCTAGTGGACTAAATCACTCAAGGTGTTTTCAAAAAATAGCTTAAACAATGAGGGTGAGTATAGCCAAGTTGGCTCCGCCTAAGGGCAACCCCATTAAACCCGTGTGTGTGAAGGGGGGGAGGGTTGTGTGAAGGGGGTGTTTTCAAATTAGCTTCCACCATCTGTTTTTAACATTTTTATGTTGTTTTTTAAAAACACATGGGCGGATTGACTTGTATTAATAAGAGGAATATGCGATTCAAATTTTATAAAAACAGACATTCCTAATCCATTTGGAAGCAGTTGAGTTCACCAATTTTAAGACCACGTTAACATTTTATAGGCTTGATGGATGGGATAAAAACCTCAGAGTATGTGGATTTTTTAAACGAAAATATGTTGATATTAGGTGGTCTATACTCCCCTATGTGTTTTAAAAAAATATAAAAGAAAGTAAAAGAAAACCAGACGGGGAAAGCTAACTTAACTCCCCTTATATATATATGTATGTATGTATGTATGTATATCTTAGATGTTGCTCTTCTTACTCGTAACCTTAATACTGTAAATAAAAAATAATCTTAATAATTGTACAGAGGAATTTCAAATTTTCAAGGACCCTGAAACAAGAAAACATGAAATAACCACAAGAGATGATTTGCGAGATTTATCTTTGAGGCTCCTCCTCCGTGACGAGGACAGATCTCTCTAGTATATATGGTGGTAGATGATACAGAAGATAAGGATTGGCTATCGTGGATCTATTTTGTAGATTTTTGTGGTGATTATTCTGTTAATTGGCTTATTTATACGAAGATATATACTCACATGAATTTTATTATTTGTTCTTACAGATTTAACTACAGTAGCATTTTCTTTCATGCAGAAAAAGTGATCGGAAGCACAAAAAAGTCGCACCTCTTGAAAGTAGCAGGTAATTAAATATACTAATCCGTCGAGATCACAGACGCAAGGTCGTGATTTCTCTAAGCTTTCCAAAGAACAACGAACAGAAAAAAAAAACAGTCCATCCATCAATCTTCGTCTTCGTCCCATGTTCATGTTCAGCATTCACATAATTTGCAGATTTTCAAATGATCTTCGGTCTTCGTTGATCTGTCAAAACTGCAAAAGCATTTATCTGATTATTTCTCCCACATGCAGCAGAAAATACCAATGACAGAATGGCCATTGTTAATAATAATTATATGAAAAAAGTCGAACAACCTTCCGATCATTCCAAATCCGATGGAAAAAGTAGCCCCCCCCCCCCCCCCCCAAGCACTCGTCTGATGATTGCTTCATGACAGGGACGTCGACAACGACAAGAACCACATCTTTTTTTTCTCTGATAAAACTAATGCTGCCCATTTGACTAGAAGCCATGTTTTCAAAGTCGTCCCACACGCCATACCCTTTTTCCAGAGATGAAGAAATATAGTATCGTGATGTTTGTATTAAATTTAGCTGATCAGGCCAACCGGGAATTTTGTGGTCTGCAATCTGCAAGTGGGATGGCCTAAATTCCTGGCTGCTGACATCGACGTTGCCGCTGAGGCACCGGTGCTGTGGAGAGGAGAGGGATGCTTGGACCAATAGCAACCAAAAGAAGAAGATAGAAAAATTAGACCCATGATTTGCTTCCACGTGGCAGAGTGATGGATGCGTTGACAATTCTCATTTTCAAAGTATGGCAGATCTATGGGCAGCTGACTTGGAAATCAAATCTCTGACCGGTGGATATGAGGTAACTTGAACATCTTGGTACTTTTCAAGGAATAAATATATAAGGTAGGAAAATATGTTCATGTCATCTGTATACTCCTCTACTTTAGTTAGTTCGAGAGATAAAGAAAATGAATGGATGTTGTAGATAAAGACTTGGTAATAGATGATGTAATAATCATTTTATCATTTATTCTTAGATAGTTGATCATGTGATTAGGCTGACTTCTGATCCTAGGATAAATGGATCATATGGTACACGATAGTAGGGTTTTTTTAGTGCTTAAATACTTATTCGAAAGTGAATCAAGTGATATGTACGCGTTGGAATTAACTTTGTTGGGATAGTTTGATGCAATTTGATGTTTAATATCAAGTTGTATTAATGTATCTCGATTCCTGGAATTATGTTTCAACCATGTGGGGTGTTGTTTAGTCTCATATCGTGGAGTGTCAAAACTGGCACTTGGTCTTTATATAGGAAGTCCTAAGACTAGTCTGGAACCAGACTAGAGAGGACTTTGGACCACCACACACACGCGCATGCACACGCCCGCCCGTCTGCCGCGCCGGGCCGGGTCGGGCACGTGCTCGGGCGTGGCGCGGTCGCGCGTGGCTTGAAGACCAAGTTAGTTTTGTGTAACCACACGTTTGAATTCTAAGGGACGTGTCCCTTTATCATCTCACGATGCGTAACCGCCCTGACGTCTTTGAGTATCTCTCAAAGTCGTAGGCAAGGATTACGAACATACACAATTCCCATTCCCAATGGCTCTCCTCTCACTCTCTCGATCTTGGGCTTCGTCTACGGAGGTGACTTTCGAGGACGCTCAAGCACGGTGCTCAATGTCGATGAGCGTGGAACCGTCGAACCCTGGGACCAGCACGTCAAGGCCTTGTGTGCCGATAAAGTGGGAAGTACTGTCTCTCTAAGGGGAGTCCTACAACAGGACACTTCGATTGTGATCTCTAACTGTCTCCTTTTCTTTATCGCATTGTTTGTGATGATGGTTGTTTCTGGATTTTTCCCTTGTTTTAAAATGCATACATTCATTAAATGGATATCTTTCTTGGCATTAATGATCTGGATGCATACATACATTGATTTAAACTGAAAACTTGTTGATAGTCTGATTCACGTATGTATGTTGATATCGTATTTTTCTACAATCTTAGAGATAGAGATCTTTAACGAGATAAGAAAAATGTCTGATTTGAGGTTTCGGTCTCGTATGGATTTCACTGGTATGCTAGAGAAATTTGGGTGCCAGAATTTCAAGCGTTGGCAATAACGCATGGAAATCTGGCTGATCATGATTGGCCTGATTTCAGTTCTGGAAACCGAATGGCCTAAGTTCTTAAACAAAATCCATATCTAGATGCGGTTAAGATGGTGGGCGTGGGGAAAGAACATGACCGTGTATGTCATGGGTGTATTCTTACTGCACTATCAAACATTATGTTCGATGTCTATGGCGCATCCACCAAGACTGCTAAGGATATGTGGGAGGAACTGGATAAGAAATACAACACGGAGGATCTTGATATTGAAAAATACTCAGTATCCAAGTTCCTGAAATTTTATATGACTGAGGGCAAAATCAGTTTCTAAACATGCTCATAAGTTTTTATTATTTCTCCACGGGTTAGCCGAGGTAGAAATGAAATTTCCTAAAAAGTTTCAAGTCATGTCGATAATTGAGAAATTTTCCAAGTCCTGTGAAGATTTTGGGATGTCCCTAAAGAACAGGGAAGGGAAAATTTCTCTAGATGATTTAATAGTCTCAATAGCTATTGAAGAGGAGCATAGGAAACAAACACCTATGATGCATGTTGATGTGAATCCTAAGGTCAATGTGATAACCTCAAAGGGAAATAATGCTAAAGGGAAAAATAAGAAACTAAAAGCCAAGGGAAGAATTCAGAAATCAAAGAACAAATATTACTGGCAGTGTGGACATGTTCGACACTCGAAGAAGGATTGCCCTTCTCTAAAGGCCTAACAGAAGTCTACGGATGTCGTTCTCATGCTCTCGTGCTGACTGAAGGAGGCGGTCCTAGTGAGGGGTGTGTTTCAGTGAACCGTGAACTCTATACAATAAACAAGTCTAAGGTGGTTTGTTGATACTGGTGTAAATGTACACATTTGTCTTGACAGGACTTTCTTTATGTCTTATCAGGCTTCAGCCGGTGGAACAATGATGATGGGGAATAGATCTGCAGCCAAGGTGCTTGGGTCTGGACGACTCGAGCTGAGATTCTCAACTGAATGAGTTTGGATTTTACGCAAGGTGTTGCATTTTCCTGATATCAAGAAGATTGTCTTGTCTGGTTCTTTATTAGTGAGAGAGGGTTTTCAATCAAACTTTAAACGTAATAAAGTAGTTTTTTTTGAGACATGGTATTTTCTTTAGTAAAGAATATTTGATTGATCATGATCTTTTATTTATAATCAGATGCGACATTGATAGTTCAGTTAATAATATTTTTGGTTTTGATTCTTCTTCTTATGCTGTTTCAAATATTGAATCTACTGATTTATGGCATGCTAGACTAGGACATGTGAATTTCAATTCTATGAAAAGAATGATGAAACTTAACATGATTCCTGATCATACTACAGACAAACTCGCTAAATGTGAAATATGTGCTCAAGCTAAGTTGCCTAGAAAGCCTTTTCACTCTATGAATAGGGAAATTAAAATTATAAACTTAGTTCATTCTGATATTTGTGAGTTTGTTGGTGTGTTGACTAGAGATAACAAAAGATATTTTATGACCTTCATAGATGATAGCAGTAGATATTGTTATGTTTATCTGCTTAAAACTAAGGATGAAGCCTTAGAAAAGTTTCTTATCTTTAAGAATAAAGCAGAAACACAAGTCGGTAAAGTAATTGAATATCTAAGGTCGGATAGGGGTGGTGAATACACATCTAACATATTTGATGAACAATGTAAAATATTTGGCATAGTTCATGAGGTCACTGCACCACATTCACCACAGTCTAATGGAATACCGGAATGGAAGAATAGGACCCTAACTGATATGGTCAATGAATTTTTACGAAGTTCCGGGTTACCATCTTACATGTGGGGGGAAGCTTTGAATACGAACTGTCATATTCTGAATAGAGTTCTCCTAAGGCATAAAGATAACAGTCCTTTTGAACTTTAGAGAAATAGGAAGCCAAGCCTAAAATATCTCAAGGTGTGAGGATGCTTGGCTAAGGTCTTAGTCCCAGAACACAAGAGAAAGAAGCTCGACCTAAAACAGTTGACGCGGTCTTCTTGGGGTATTTGGAAAATAGTTATGTCTATCGATTCTTAGTAATTCGGTATGATATCATGGTCATAGATACTAATACTCTTATTGAACTTCGTGATGCTACCTTCTTCGAGGATATTTTCCAATGAAAAAAAGAATCCCTAAAAATCTGACTAGCAACATAGCCTCCACATTGGGTTCTATTCTACAACAAATATAAAAGATGTCAAATATGAGGGCTACCTCTTCTGAACCCAATGAACCTTTCGAAGATGTTGAACTTAGATGAAGTAAGAGGCCTAGAGTTGCCAAGGATTTAGATAGCGACTTTGTCTCATACCAAATCGAGGGTGATCCTCCCACGTACAAGGATGTTATGGCTTCTACTGAAGCAAGACATTGGACGGATGCCATTAAATCTGAAATCGATTCGATCATTTCAAATGGCACGTGGGAATTGGTCGATCTACCTCCTCGGTGTTCTACCATAGGAAGCAAATGTGTATTCAGAACGAAACTTATACCAGACGGATCCATAGAAAAATATAAGGCAAGACTTGTAGCCAAAGATTTCAAGCAGAAAGAAGGTATTGATTATTTTGATACATATTTTCATGTTATTAGGATAACTATGATTCAGATGCTCATTACATTGGCTTCCATACATGATCTCACAATTCATCAAATGGATGTGAAGACTGCCTTTTTATATGACGATCTTGAGGAGATCTTTATGGACCAACTTGAGGGATTCGTAGCATCTGGTAATGAAAGAAATGCCCGTAAGCTTGTAAAGTCTCTTTATGGATTAAAACAAGCTCCGAAACAGTGGCATGAAAAGTTTGATAAGACTATCCAGTCTTATGCCTTTATTGTTCATGAATCTGATAAAATGTGTGTACTCTATGATTAAAGGTGACATGTTTGTTGTCTTGTGCATGTATGTCGATGATATTTTGATATTTGCATCAAACATAAGGATAGTGGAAGAGACCAAGAGGTTTTTGAGTAGTAAGTTTGAGATGAAGGATTTAAGAGTTGCAAATGTAATTTTGGGGTTCAAACTGATTAGATCTATTACTGGGATAGTTGTGTCTCAGTCACATTATACTGAGAAAGTTCTTGAAAAATTTGGTTATCAGAGCTGTAAATCTGTATGCATCCTTATGATTTATCTAAACCCCTCTGCAAGAACAAGAGTAGAGTACCTATAGCACAACTATGGTATTCCCAAATTATAAGAAGCTTGATGTATCTTGCGAACTGTACTCGACCTGATATTTCATTCACGGTCTCAAAGTTGAGTAGGCATACAAGCTGTCCTGACCGTACTCATTGGGAGGCCTTGGATTGAGTATTGAAGTACCTTAAGTGTACTGCACTTCTTGGACTGCATTATGGTAAATATCCTCCTGTCTTAGAAGGATATAGTGATGCAAGTTGGATTGATCAAATAGAGGACTCTGAGAGTAATTGTGTAACTGGGTATGTATTTACCCTTGGAGGCGGTGCAGTCTCCTGGAGGTCTGTGAAACATACCATCTTGGCTCGATCTACTTTTGAGACAGAGCTGTGTGCTTTGGACACAACAAGTATTGAGGCCGAATGGCTTAGCGAGCTTCTTTCTGAGATGCCTATAGTGGGTAAGCCGATACCATCAATTTCTTTACATTGTAACAACATGACTACTATTGCAAAGGTAAAGAGTTCAAAGTACAATCAGAAAACTAGAAGACATATCCAAGTTAGACTTAAGTCTATTAGAGATTTGGTGTCTTCGGGAGTGATTGTCGTGGAATTTATTGGTTCCAAAGATAACACGACAGATCCACTTACAAAAGGACTTGATAGATCCTTAGTCCAAAAATCCAGATTTAAAATGGAGCCAAAACCCACTGAGAGTTTACCCGCAGAAGCAATCCAACCTAAATGAGTGGAGATCCCACAAAATAGGTTCAATGGGAAAACAAGCTATATGGAGAACTGATTGATACTCATTATGCAATACTTTACATGTGAGTCCTATCCCTGAAAAGTCGAGTGCCTGAAAACTGAAGGAAGCGGTTGAGCATTATGTTCTTAGTGGATTCAAACTTTTATAAACAGGATGTGAGCAGTGCATCCTTGGAGAATGCCACCCATATGAGTATTTCTGTGGGCCGCAGATAAAGGATGAGGATTTATCCTTAATATACTCATGAAACAAGGTAGGGTGCATGGCCATTAATAGTACCAAAACCAGAAGATTGTCACCATAGACTTCACCATGTTGTTACCACTCGATACCATTACATCAAAGAATTAAAGTTCAAGATTTAGTTCACTTTATTTCTGTGATGGTGAAAGGGATAACTTAGGTAAATTTTCAAACCGGAAGGTACCTTTACTGAAAGCAGAGTGTGGAAACCCGAGATCTTTGGTTCTTTGTATTTCAATAGTGAATTTGTCGGGAATTATTGGAATTAACTTTGTTGGGATAGTTTGATGATATTTGATGGTCAATATCAAGTTGTATTAATATATATATATATATCAATTCCTGAAATTCAATGTTCCAACCCCATGGGGTGTTGTTTAGTCCTACATCGTGGAATGTCGAAACTGCCACTTGGTCTTTTTATGGGAACTCCTAAGACTAGTCTGAAAATAGACTAGAGAGGACTTTGGACCACCACACACGCGCACACGCGCGCGCGCTCGCCTCCCCGTCGCGTTGGGCCAGACCGGGCTCGGGCTCGGGTGTGGGCGTGGCGCGGTGCGGCTGCGGCATGGCATGGCATGAAGACCATGTCAGTTTTGTGTAACCGCGCGTTTGAATTCCAAGGGATGTGTCCCTTTATCCTCTCACGATGCGTAATCATCCTGATGGCTTTAAGTATCTCTCAAAATCGTGGGCAAGGATTACGAAAATACACAATTCTCATTCCCAACGCCTCTCCTCTCCCTCTCTCGATCTCGGGCTTCGTCTACGGAAGTGACTTTCGAGGATGCTCAAGCACGGTGTGCACCGTCGACGAGTGTGGAACTGTCGGATCCTAGGAGCAGCATCTCAAGACCATGTCCGTCGGTAAAGTGGGGGGCCATGTCTCTCTAAGGGGAGTCCTACAACAAGACGCTTCGGTTGTGATCTCTAACTGCCTCTTTTTCTTTGTCGCATTGTTTGTGATGATGGATGTTTTCGATTTTTCCCTTATTTTAAAATGCATACATTCATTAAATGGATATTTTTCTTGTCATTAATGATCTGGATGCATACATTCATTGATTTAAACTGGAAACTTGTTGATAATCTGATTCATATATGTATGTTGATATCGTATTTTTCTACAATACGACCCCGACGACACTTTACAGAGGAATAAGCAAAAGGACGTATAAAGAATAGTGCAACTTATACTAACAAGCCACCCTAGTATAAAATGGTTGCTTAAAAGTAAAGTATTGGGATAAGAAATTTTGGATTTTTTTAACATGAATTTTCATTATTTCACCAAATAGCAATTCACAATCATTATTTCATACCTACTTAACTTTCCTTTATCGATTCTCTTAAAATAATAATTATTAGAGCATCCCTAATTCACACAATCTATTCTATAATAACTGAAAACATTCAAAATATTGACCATATTAGTATTTACAATGTGTTGGAAGGAGCTGTTCAGTTATATATATTTTCTTTATTATTTATCTTCAAATATGCATTCGATCATATTGAAAATTCAAGTAGCTAGGAATCATCTTTGTCACCTATTGCTATTTTTCTTGATTGTCGATGGCTACAATTTGTTCCCTATGAAGTGGATATCAGTTATTTGTCATTTTTAGATGTGGATATTTATTTTAATAGCTACCTAGATGTATAACATATTTTCCAAATGTTATGACAAGCTATAAGCCTGATCAAATTATTTTTGCCTCGTATTTCTCTCTTTTTACCAAGTAATTAAACAAATGGATTTGATTATAACGATGTCAAATTACAAAAGAGCAGATATGGTTATGTCCCGATTTCCAATTAAGGAGCTCGATTTTGAAATGTAATAAAGGAGGATCCAATCTTATTTTTGTCTCAAACACAAGCTTCTGTAAGATGTTGTGATCATTTTATGTCGATGTTAAAGCATAATATCGAAATTTTAGTATCTTTATTGTTATGTTTCAAAATTGAGGCATCGAATTTGATATTGATGTATAATTTGGATTTTTTAAAATCCAACGACTATCTTAGTATGGGTGATCTATTATCCTCAATTTGAAATATACTCCGACGCGATCAACTTTTTACTTCAAAATAGTATCTAAAACTTTATCCCTAAATCTAATCAAATATAAATGTGAAAATTTTAAAAAAAGGATTAAATCAAAATATGGAACTTATGTTGAACTTGATGGAATTCTGATCTATATTGTTAACAAATCGGATAGGAAATTGGAAGAAATTTGATTCAATTAACACATTTAACTATGCGGCTTATGCCAAATAGCCCTCTTATGAATATTATTCAAATGCCATGTAATATAATTTATAAGATTGGTATTTAAGGAGTTTTCTAAAGAAATTGTAATTATAAAATTTGACCAGTTGTTAGACTTCTTAATAAATTTCAAATGGAGTCATACATCTCTTAGAAAACAAATACCCAACTTTAGGACAATGTGAGTCTTCCAAGGCCGAGTATTTTTTTTAATATAATATGAACTCTCTTCAAACATTAATGACCTGAAAATATAATATAAATATATTGAACAGACCTACGAAAATTCAATTGCGACCTCCTTTGAGAATTGTTTACATTAGGAGAGGAAGAATAGAATGCATAAAAGAATGATGGCATTCAACTAATAAGACAAAGAGTTCATAACTACAAATATATGTGTGGGCAAAGTAGACTTGATCCATTTCACAAAATTCCAAGCATCCATCAATTTTGATTTTGAAAATTTTACACGTTGTGTCTAAATAAGGTAGAAGAAAATCACATACATCGTGACAACAAATGAGGAATTGTGAAGGCCACTTTCAAATGAGGTAGGGGCTTTTCCGAAATTGTAAAGGCCACTGTGAATTTAGTAAAAACTCTATAATTGTTTTGTAAAAGTATAACCTTCATATTGTAAAAAAATGAAATTTTTAAAATATAACATTTAAATTTAAATTAACATTTCCATCCAATATAATAATATTTTCATAATTTTATTTCGCTATACATGTTGTGTTAATATTTATTGTTATATGTTTGAAATAAGAAATTGTAAAATATATTGGAAAGTTGCCTAAATTGAGGGTGGCTCACCATATATATGGTGAAATCCCATCTCATTTGAAGTTTATCATATATATATATATATATATATATATATATATATATATATATATATATATATATATATATATGATTTCTTTCAAATAGGACGCAGTCCTTCCTAAGTTAAGGAAGGCCAGCTCTTTTTTTGTATAAAATAGGATGACTTTAGTAGAATACATATACAGTTTTGTATTATAATGTGCAGTTTTAATGTTTGTATTATAATGCGCAGTTTTGTATGCGACTTTGTATTTATAACGTGCACCTATAATACAAATTATATACATATTCTACTAAAGTACTCGTGTTTTATACAAAAAAGGGCCGGCCTTCCTAAACTCAGGAAGGATTGCGTCCTATTTGAAAGGCCCCCTCTATATATATATATATATATATATATATATATATATATATATGTATGTATATATATATATATGTATGTATATATATATGAGGAAAGGGAGCCTACTTTGTGAAGTAGGTAACCTTACCTACTTCACATCCAATTTTTGCAATTTTTTTTGAAAAATGCCACCGTGGATTTTCATAATTATATCCCTCTAATATGTCATTCAAATTTCATCAGAAACGGAGACTCCTACGGCCTTCATCCAGAACATGTAAAATACAACAAATCTGTGACCGTTAAAAAATGACTGTCTTGATGGAGGCCGGAGTCTCTGTTTCTGACGAAATTTGAATGACATATTAGAGGGATATAATTATGAAAATCATGGTGGCATTTTTGAAAAAAAATAAAAAAATTTGAAAAAAATGAAATGTGAAGTAGGTAAGTTACCTACTTCACAAAGTAGGCTCCCTCCCCCCCCTCTCTCTCTAAATGGGAGTAGCCAACTTGGCTACTCCCACTCCTATTTTTACCTTATTTTTTATTTTTTTAGAAAATAAAAATTTGTATATTCATCATTACCCTCTCACATTCTATTAAAATTTCGTCAGAAACAGAGACTCCTACGGCCTCCATCCAAACATGGTCGATTTAAAAAATCCTGCGACCGTTAAAAAAATTACGTCTGGATGGAGGGCTTAGAAGTCTCTGTTTCTTATGAAATTTTAATACAATGTGAGAGGGATATAATGATGAATATACAAATTTTTATTTTCCAAAAAAAATAAAAAAACGAGGTGAAAATAGGGGTGGGAGTAGCCAAGTTGGCTACTCCCTGGGGGCAGCTCCATTTTACCCTATATATATGCATAGAGAGAGAGAGAGAGGAAAGGGAGCCTACTCTCTGAAGTAGGTAACCTTACCTACTTCACATCAATTTTTGCACATTTTTTTTTATTTTTTTAAAAAACGCCACCGTGGATTTTCATAATTATATCCCTCTAATATGTCATTCAAATTTCATCAGAAACGGAGACTCCTACGGCCTTCATCCAGAACATGTAAAATACAACTAATCCGTTACCGTTAAAAAATTACTGTCTGGATAGAGGCCGTAGGAGTCTCTGTTTCTGAGGAAATTTGAATGACATATTAGGGGGATATAATTATAAAAACCCATGGTGGAATTTTTGAAAAAAAAATAAATTTTTTGCAAAAACCGAAATTTGAAGTAGGTAAGTTACCTACTTCAGAGAGTAGGCTCCCTTTCCTCATATATATATATATATATATATATATATATATATATATATATAACAACCAAGGTAGCTGCTCCCCTGATCTAGACCGTTTATCACGGTTCGGATCAGCCATCTGATGCAAAGAGTGATGAATCCACATTTCATCATCTTTATTCTATTATTTTGTCCTCAAAAACCCTGGCAAATGCGAGAAAATACCATTAATTCCAGCATCTTAGCATCCATGCATGTACATATAAATAGTATGTAAAATATAATTTTTAAAGCCAAAACTATAGAATAAATAAAAGAAAAGAAAAAGAGTAAAATATTGTAAATATTTTATGACCCGAAATCCAGAGACCTAGGCATTTAGATGAATAGGTCGGCAAGGAATAAAGTAGAGGGAGATAGTGGACACATACCTTTGATTTTTGATTCATTCTTTATTCATTTTGGGACTTATTTTTGGTTCCACTTTTTATACTTCAAATAAAGAAATTTTGTACATGAAAGTTGTAGATAATAAATAAAGAAAAATAAAAAAATGATTTCATACGAAAATAATGTACAGATAAAAAGATATGATCTGAATAAAAATCCAGAATCCCAACTTCCCAGACCTGTATCTTGCAAATAAAAACTCGAAACGCGTTAAAATCACCTTTAATTGTATATAATTTAAAATAAGCTATTCAATGGAGGTAGTTTCGCGTTTAGCGGAGTTACGTTTGAAAGTTGAGTTTTGGACCCCCATTGTATACTTGTACATATTAAAATATTCATCTTATTATTTATTCATTATTTTTAATTTCTTATTTTTATAATTTTGTAAATATTATTTATACTTCATGTGTATATTAAAATCAGAATAAAAACTTCAAGAAAATACAAAATAAAATACTTGTCTATAATACATAGGTATAAAACCTACAAGTATACCTGTATAATTTGTACCTCTATTTTGTTAAGTGTATAAAACACTTCAGAAAAATAAAATAAAAATATATTTAAGTGTATAAAAATACTTTATAAATTTATAAAATAATAAACAAAAATAAATAAATTAAATGTACAAAATAAAAATAAAATATTAAAATATATAGATGTATATACCTGTATAGCCTATAAAAAGTAACTTGTAGAAGAATACCTCATAAAAATAATTACAAATCAGATTAAAATACCTTAGAAAATAACAAATATTTTTCATTTTATAACCTAAAATTAATAAAATCATTTTCTATTTTCAATCGAATTTCCAAAACATTTCTCGGGGATTTTTCCTGGTTGGTCCACGTGGACCAACCAGGCGCCAGCCCTCGTTGACCGGCGGGTCAACTGGTCGTTCCCCCCTCTGCCATTGTGTCAAATCTTATTTAGACCCCGTTCTCTCGATTTTTTCGAGGTCAAAGCTTGCATTCTTTCGTGTTGCAACTTAAAGGACTTTTGTTCCTTGATTATCCACCTTTCACGCCCTAGGCTCTCCTTGGGCCGAGGGTCGACGATTGAGGCGATCTCCCTCGTTCTTCCCATCCGACCGTCAACCCTACATATGCAACCCCCCGACCTCCATTTGAATTTTGAACCCCTCTTCCACAAGCTAAGCTCCCCCCTTCGTGCCCAATCAAAAAAAGAAGGTGACAGCTTCTCTCTCCGATCTTCGGGAGGGTCGAGCGATGCCTGAGGCGGCTCCAATCACCTCCGCCATCTCACCGACGTTGAGGTATTTCCCTCTGGTTTCGGCCATCGAGGCAGCACTTTATTCCCTTTATTTCTGTTGCACTTCGTTCACCGTATCCTTAGGATCAATTTCCCCAAAGACTTTGTGCGTTTCGACCACTTAATCGCTCGCCCGTACCCTCTCGCCGGAGTGCACCTCCGGCCACTCATCATTTCTTCGCCCTTCGCTGCTACTTCACCTCCGCGGGGTCCAGGCACTTTGCCCTGGACCCCTTCACTCATTTTTTGCAGGTCAAAGCCCTTTGACTCGGGCCTGGAGCTGGTTTTGCGCGCTCGCCGGAGATACTTGGAGCCCAAACCTTCGCCGCCTCCACGTGAGCACCTCGACCGTCGCCGATGAGTTTTGAAGCCTCCAGGAGCTAGAGGAGGACCGCAGGAGGTCGCAGGCCATTTGCGAAGACCAAGGAACGCCGGAGGCCGCCGATCGAGGGCGAGGAAGCTCTCCTCACCGACGTTGCTTCCCTGTTCTTCGTCCTTAGCCGCTAGCCGTTGGATCGAGCTGCACCTCCAGTTCGCACAGCCACCGTCGGATCATCAGTGCTCTCCACCGTTGGATCTCAAACTGAGATCTAATCTCGGACGTCGGCTGCAAAACGTCATCGGCCTTTCAGATCGCGCCACGTGTCAAGTGGCCTCGTCCTTGCCGTTGGATCGCCAGGCATTGGGTATTTTGCACCTACACCCGTGCCTATTTTGTCTTTTAGTTCTAGTCCATGAACTTTTAGTTGTAGTTTAAACATTTTTGTAATATTTGCAACAGATCCCTGCACTTTTTTTATTTGCACTTAGGTCCTATCCACGTCACCTCACGTGCCCGTACGCGTGTGGGGGCTGTGTATTTTTCACAGGACCCCTTGAGGGTTTATTTATTTCGTTTTAATCCAGGAAATTTTATGTCATGTGTAATATTTTTGGGTAATTTGCATGTAAGACCCTGGGATTTTTGTATTTCGCGTTTAGGTCCTTTCTAGGCACGTGCTAGTCACGTGTAGGGTTGGGAAATTTGCAAGCGTGCCCGAGCGGCTTCTATTATTCGTATTTACCCCTGGAACTTTGTTTATTAGTTGTAAAAGTTTGTGAAAAATTGCAAGTAGGCCCTTGGATATTTGCTTATTTACATATATGCCCTTGCCAATAGTGTAGTTTCTTGTTGTTGTATCTATTTATTGCGTGTGTCTATAGATCTCTAAAAATCACCAAAAAATTATCCTAAGCTCATGTTGCCTTATAGATTCACGCCATATTTTTGTGTTGCATTTTTATTGCATTTTAATATTTATAAAAATTCAAAAACATGTGTTTTCAATACTGTTTGCATTCGAAAATACATAAAAATTAGTAAAAGTTTTTGAAAAATTCAAAAAAAAAATAAATTTTGCGTAACTTATCATATTTTAGTGTCAGACCAAAAATTACTAGAAAATTCAAAGTAAAACTCCTAAAAATTAGAAAACCTCTAAAAACTTCATAAAAATCTAAAAAAATTCAAGAAAAATCTTAAAAATGCAAACTCAGTTTCTATGTTTTCTCTGATTTAGTCTCTTTGATTTAAAATTAATTTGAGGAATTTTGGATATTGGTTGTTATTTTTCATCCTCTATTTAGTTTTGGCCAGTAGCCTAGTTCACTGTTTTCTAGTATTTTGATTTTTAAAAACACCAAAAACATTGAGAAAAATCTCTAAAAATCACAAAAACATTATAAAAATATAAAAAGACCAAAAACATTTCATTTCCTGATTTTTCCATATTTTTACCTATTTTTATAAATACTTTATTCCTCTCTTTCTTACTTTGTCTATATAGTCTATCTAAATAAAAAGAAAATATAAAAAAAATATAAAATATAAAAAGAAAATACAAAATCAGAAATTAAAAACCAAAATATAAAAATATAAAATCAAAAATTAAAATAAAAACATACAAAATTAAAAACCCACAAATTTGCATATTCATAGACTCTTGATCACATATCACATTTTGCACATTTTATCTGATCTATTCTGCTTGCTCCCTGAGTTCGACACTCTACACATACTTGCACTATACATATTTTTGTAGAGTTAATAATAAATTTTGACTCCACACTTGTTTTCCATTGCTTGACATTACATTGTGGGTTGATTGTTGATTAATACAGAATTTTGATGTGGTCAACACATCGACTGTTGATCCGCCTTGTGAATCAATAAAACTGCTCTATTTTTCGTGTTATCAAATGGCGCCGTTGCCGGGGAGCAACAACATATAGATCATATTTGTGAGTGATTGTGTTTGATTGCCTACATTATTTCTTTACTTGATCTCTCAATGGTTGATATATATTGTCGAGCTATCTGACCACTTTCTTTCTTGTCTTCTTACGAGGGACCACTGACCGAGGAGGATCGCCTAGGGGATCCTGAGCAGCCTTGGGAGGCGGAGCCGGCTATTATATCCTAGCCGGTAGGAGAGAGCAGGAGGGTTTGAGAGAGAGAGAGGGTAGTTAGTGATTTATTTTTGTGAGAGAGAGATTATTAATTTGTAATAATACAGGTTCATTTGGACTTGGACACTCGGGCCCAATTTCCAAGTGTTTGTACACTTGGGAGCTCACCATGGTTTTCATCGGTTTTTCACCGCTTGTCATTTTCCGATTTTGATTTTCCTGTCTTTAAATTTTGTAGAATGAGCCCTTAGTTTTTAGGCTTGCTTGATCGTGTAATCTAAGGCCAAACACCTAACAACCTTTGCATGCACCTATAGATTTATCGTTTGGACTTAGATAAAATTAATTATTAAACATATAAAATCGAAACCGTCGCGCTGCGAGAATCTTCGTACAGTGCTGGCAGGACCCATTGTGGTGGGCACCGAGGAGATTCCAAGACCGGACAACTAGGTTTCATTTTATGTGTTTAGCATTTGGTTCCTCGCGATAGCAATTGCCTGCTTAGGATGATTTCCGTGTGCATATCGTCATATAGCATAGGTTTATAAATTCATGTTTTGCATCCCGCATGGAGAGAGCTGGGAAGCACTGTAAGTCTTCTATCTGAGCATTAATCATTTAGGCACTAAGGTGAGATTTCCATCTTAGTGCCAACTTGCATTGGCTTTTCTGACTCTCTTCCCCTGTTTTTGGATCAAATAGGAATCAAAGAAAAATACAAAAACGTTAGGCGCTTGTATTGAATAAAGTTGACTAATTTGAAAACTTGACTTAAATAAAGTTGGCTAATTTGACTCATTGCTTGGGGTGAGTAAAGCCCTCAATTGTATTCAAGTTGCATGGGAAGGTCTCCTTCCAAGTGAGAGAGTGGCTTCGTAAGGATTAGAGCCCAAAACTCAGTCTGTGGCTACCTTGTGTTTCGTCTAGATTACCAAAGTATTGGCGCTTCTATCGTACGTAGACGAGTAGGGCTTGGTCACTATTGATGACTCTCTATTGTGCAGAGCATCGACCTTGTCCGAAGTATCGAGCCTAAGCCACGCCTTCACAGGGGTGTCTGTCTCATCGTCTTGCGTTCGAGTAGGTTCTTACACGCTCACGGGTGATTCCGTTGCGAGCGAGTTTCGAAGTATCGGTTTTGCCTATCGGCTTCCTCCCTCTATTTCTTTGGCTATGTAGGGATCCAGGAAGGGTTACAAGGACCTCAAAAAGTGCAGACTACAGGTTACACAGGAGGAGGACAAGTACGAGATTCTTTTCTGGCAATACTCTCTCTCCTATAGGCGTAGCGCTCTAAGGACTCGTTCAAAGATTAATTAACTGAATTCAATCTAAAAACTACGAAGATAATAGCCGATCCCTTACGGCTTCATGAGTTGAGTTGGTGAACTCCTTGTATTGTGTTTGATTGACAAGTTGAATTTAGGTCAAGATCAAAAACACTGCAAAATTGTGCACAATTTTGCCCCCCTTTCTTTCTTCACTTCTCAAATCTTGCTCTTCTCAATAATCACGATGATGGGAAGGAGATCTCTTAGGCCGTCTCTGACGGCACCGCTATCCAGCACTCCTCCATATTCATCTAGGACGACTTCAGGAGTCTAGACCCACTCTTCGAACCTGAGTTCACTTCCACCCTGTTCCCCCTCGATCATCCTTCTTCCTCCATCAGTCCAGTAGTTTCAGAGTTTAGTGCAACACAGAGCTCAGAACATTTGACGGCACCTGAGATGGGTTCTTTTGCCTTTTCAGAGAATCCAGAAATGGCAGACAAAGGAGAACACCCAGATGAGCAGGAACACCCTCCATTTTTATATGACCAAGCTGCCATCAACAATTCACTATTAGCCTCCCTGGAGGCTATGCAGAGACAGATCAGAGATCAGGGAGTATTCATGGGTGATATCATGAGAGAGATGGCGCAGATGCGAGAGGGTAGAGATGACAGACCTGAGGGCGGTGGTGGAGACATACCAGAAGCCGCAGGCGGAGGAGGAGACCCCAACCAGGAGAGGCCTCCATAGATGACCATGAGGCAGTTGCACAACCCAGTTGCAACCCTCACTCACCGATGGATCCAGCTTCCTCCCGTCGTCGGGAATTTCGAGCTTCGCTCGCGGACTATCCAATTATTGCCCACGTTTCATGGGCTAGCCACCGAGGAGCCTCATCTCCATCTGCAGAAGTTTGAGATGATTTGTTGCACTGTCCATGACAGATTCGTGGATGAGGATGCGATCAAAATGATTGCCTTCCCATTCTCCTTAGCTGACAGAGTAGCCTATTGTCTGAAACACCTTGGGAGGTACATCACATCTTGGGCACAACTCCGGACCGCATACTTGAACACGTATTATCCTCTCGGTCGGACAAACACAGCACGAGCTATGATCAGCAATTTCACAATGATCCCGAATGAACAATACCATGAGGCTTGGGATCACTTCAGAGAGCTCATTGACCGGTGTCTACATCATGAGATATCAAAGCCCAACTTGGTTCAGAATTTCTTCTGTGTGCTGACACCGGAGCTGCAGCAGCTAGTAAATGCCTCTTGTGGTGGGTCCTACTTTTCCAAGGGTGAAGACGACGTCTGGGCCATCTATGAAGGAATGGCTAAGAACTCGACAGTCATGGCCCAATCCCGAGTCTACACACAACAGAAACCCCCCAAGGAGCAGGATCATTTCAAAGGATCACCCGCATCGATGCCGGTCTTCACAATCCGTCAACAACCGCAACCCAAGCTGAATCCGCAACAGCCAACATGGGGATCATTAGCGAGAAGTTGGACCGCATCGAGATCCTCGAGAAGAAGCAGAGTCAAGGTCTTTCCCAGATAGACCTCATTACGAAGAACATGAGTGACCTGAAGACGCATATTCTTTGCATCCAAGAGACACAGATGTCTACTTAGCAGCCTCCCAGGTCACGAGATGATCCCAGCAGTAGCATCTCCACCCAGCCCTCTGCCTCACACCGTTAGGTCAACCACATCCAGGCAGAGTCGGTCCAGCAGCTACAGTATTACCCGTCGCAACCACCATTTCAGGATACTCAGATGGTGGTCTATCAGCTTGATCAGCCACTAGCAGTTCTACCCCCACAATCCTTCGAGCAGGAGCCATTGATGGAAGTCAATGGGATATGGTACGACCGGTACCCACAACCAGTCGGGATTCGACGCAATCACCCCGGATTCTGCTGGACCACCGGAGGGACCTCTTCCCAACAGCAGCCTCCAGCTCAGGGACAGCAGAACAACCACCAGCAGTACCAGCCCCAGTATGCCCACCAACAGTACCAGCTTGGTCCTCATCCCGCCTATCAGGGATAGCAGTGGAGGCAGCGTCCGCAGCCTCACCAGACATACTCCCAGCCATCCCAGCATTATTCTCAACAACAACCTCATTTCCAGCAGGGGAACACTTCCGGTTCTCAGGCGCCAGGCTTTGAGAACCCAGCACTCGATGACCTCGCCCGCTTGATTTCTGACCAGCAGGCATCATTCCGACGGGAAATGGATGAGTTCCGGCAAGGATGAGGGATATCATCAAGGGCAAAGCCGCCATACCTGCACAGATCGAGCCTAACCCGAACAATCTAAAGAGGAAATCTGAGCAGGTACAGTTTACAGAGGATACCTCTCCTAGTGATTATTTGAGTGACATGTCTTCTTTGTATGATGCTGATTTCGTGACTACTAGGAGCGGTAGGATGCCAGCCGACGGCGCCTCATCTGAGCGAATGACCACACAAGGAACCAGGAGCGCCAGATGAGCAGAGTAGCGGTGTTGATGCTGCTAATGACGATGTTGATGATGGTGGTGTTGATGCCACTGAGGATGGAGATCCAGATGACGGTGCCAGATGCAGACGGTGGTGCTGATGCCACCATTTTTGATGCAAAGCCGGAGCGCGGTGCTGATGCCGCAAAGTCAGATGCCGTTGGTGGTACTGAAGCCACCACTTCCACTTCTGTTGAGCTCCCATCTGTAGTGTTGCCACATTTTGTATCTCAGGACTGTGGTAACAACAAAAAGAACATAAATATGAATAAAGGAAAGGTTTCTGTATACACTTCATATCCATATGTGTTGCATGATGATCATTGTATGGATTCTGTTCCTTCACAAGCACAGGAACCTATCACTAGTCCTCCAACTACGGAGGTCCCTACCATCCCCTTCCCTCAAGCACTCCGCTTGGCGAAAGGGGAATAAAAGAGAAAATTCCAAAAAGACTCAACAGGTAGAGTTCAGCAACCAGATGATTGATAGATTGCAGATTCAGCTGACTCTACAGGAAGCACTTGAGCACATCCCCCTCTTCCAAAAGAGCTTGAGAGAGAAGACTACAGTCCGCAGGAAGAGGAGGAACCACAGAGATCAGATCCATGTGCTCACCCATTCTACTTGTTGCACCATTCATAACCGATTGCCAGCTAAGAGACCTGATGCAGGAGCTCCCTATGTCAGATGCGAGATTCAGGAGCAGCGGTTCGATCGTACTCTATTAGACAGCAGATCTTCGATCAACCTCCTTCCGGCAGCCTTACTCGACCGATTCGAGTTTGGTCCTCTTCTTCGGAGTAGGACGGTCCTTCAGTTTGTTGATAGGTCGACTAATAGGCCGAAGGGGTTGCTGAGAGACGTGGTCGTTACCATTCAGGGCCTGAAATTCCCCGTGGACTTTGTTGTATTAGACATGGAGATCCCTGAGTCGGTAACTGATGCCCCCGTCATACTTGGACGTCCATTCTTGGTCACTGCCAAGGCGGTGACTGATCATGATAGTGGGAAGGTGTTCTTTCGTGTAGAGGGCAAATGCATACAAATAGAGACAATCGAGGAGACCAGAGCGAGAGAATCAGCATGCTCAGAGCAGTCCAGTGATATCGAGCAGATGACAGAGGCTGAGCGAGACATCCAACAGGAGTGTGATTTTGTGATGACAGCCAATGAATCCATCTGGACAGATCCGGTAGCACAGACTCTTGCCTTGCCCGCAGATTCACTCTATTTACAGCTTATGGCAGTTGAAAGTCTGGAGAGCACACCCCTGGACGAGGATACCTTTGAGGCTGACAGTTGTGGGACAAGTGGTGATTCAGAGTTTCAGTCTTGTTCGTCTAGTTCAGATCCCTCGGATTCAGACATTGATTGGGATGATTTTGATGAGTATTTGCCTTGTATGATTCCTTCTGAGCCGACAGCCATGACGGAGTGCGAGCCAGTAGAGTTCATAGATGACTCAGTAGGGTCCCCTTCGTCAGATTCTCATGCGCAACGAGAGTTCTCACATGCAGACCTGGTTGCCTTCACACAGACATATCAGAAGCATGGTCTGCCACCTCCCAGTTGTCCAGAATTGAAACCCCTGCCGCAGTCGATGAAGTATAGATTCCTCGCGGGTGAGCTAGATATGCACCCAGTCATTATCTCAGCAGGTTTGACTGGAGAACAAGAATCTCGTCTGATGAAGGTTCTTGAAAGAAACCGCAAGGTGATAGGATGGAGTATAGCTGATCTCCAAGGGATTAGTCCGACTCTGTTCTCCCACCACATCTATCTTGAGGAGGATGCTCTATCGTCGCGTGATTTCTAGCGACGGCTGAACCTGAATCTTCGAGATGTGGTCATGAAGGAAATATCGAAGTAATGGAGCGCCGATTTTATCTACCCCATCTCCGACTCCAAGTGGGTTAGTCCATTCCATGTGGTACCCAAGAAGACTGGTATCACTACAGTCGTGAGTGAGTCTGGAGAGGAGATAGCTACCTGAGTACCCACTTCTTGGATGGTCTGTGTGGACTACAGACGATTGAATTAGGCCACCAAGAAGGATCATTTCCCACTGCCATTCATTGATCAGATTATCGAGAGGCTAGCTGGGAAGAGTCACTACTGTTTTCTTGACGGGTACTCTGGTTACAATCAAGTGGCCATTACGCCCGAAGACAAGGAGAAAACGACGTTCACCTGTTCGTTTGGGACTTATTCTTTCAGACAGATGCCCTTTGGTCTATGTAACGCCCCCCGCGACATTCCAAAGGTGCATGTTGTCCATTTTCTTGGACATGGTGGGTGACTGTTTAGAGGTCTTCATGGATGACTTCTCGGTTTATGATGATAGGTTTGATGCTTGTCTTGACTGCCTAGACCATGTGCTTCAACGCTGCATAGAGGTCAACCTTGTCTTGTCTTGGGAGAAGAGTCACTTCATGGTGACTCAGGGGATGGTCCTTGGCCATATCATCTTCAATAGGGGCATGGAAGTCGATCCAACCAAGGTGGATATCATTAGAAAACTCAATCCACCGTCCAATTTGCGTCAATTGCAGTCTTTTCTGGGGCACGTCGGTTTCTACCTACGGTTCATTCAGGACTTCAATCGTCTCGCCCCGACCGCTTACTGATTTGCTGACGAAAGATACCGAGTTCATTGTAGATGATAAGTGTCTTGCGTCTTTTGAGACTCTCAAGAATATGGTTGTTACGGCTCCTGCCCTTCAGCCAACTGATTGGTCTCTCCCATTCGAGATCATGACGGACGCTTCTGATTTTGCCGTTGGGGCTGTGCTTGGACAAAGGAGGGATGGAATGCTGTATGCCATTCACTACACCAACCGGACTTTGGATGCCACTCAGCGGAATTACACTGTGACAGAGAAGGAAATGCTGGCCATGGTCTTTGCTTTGGATAAGTATCGATCATATATTCTCGGATCTATAGTGACTATCTTTACTGACCACACCGCCATCCGGTACCTCATGGCCAAGAAGGATGCCAAAGATCGCCTTACCAGATGGATCCTTCTGCTCCAAGAGTTTGATAATGAGATTAAGGATAAGCCTGGAGTTAAGAATGTGGTGGCGGATCACCTCTCCTGCTTAGAGAACCTTGAGGAATCTGAGCCCAGCGCATCTATTACAGAGATATTTCCATATGAGACGATCTTGGCTATCGCCTCACTCCCATGGTATGCCGACGTTGTGAACTATCTTGTCACTAAGACGGTCCCACAGGGTTGGCCCAGGTGGAAACTTGAGACCTTCCTAGCGAAGGCCAAGTTTTACCATTGGGAGGATCCTGTCCTTTATCATGAAGGAGGGGATAGCATCTGGAGGAGGTGCATTTCTCAAGAAGAGCAGCATAGCGTCCTCACCTACTGCCACAAGCTTGATGTAGGAGGACATCATTCTGGGAGATGGATAGTACAGAAGGTGCTCCAATCCGACCTTTGGTGGCCTACTCTCTTCAAGGATTCAGATGAATTCGTGAAGAGATGTACTGACCGTCAGAAGATGGGTACTTGCGGGCAGAGAGATATGATGCCCATGCAGCCCATTCACTTTTGTGAGGTTTTTGATGTATGTGGAATTGATTTCATGGGTCCATTTCCTAAGAGTCAGGGGTTTGAGCACATTTTGCTCGTTGTGGATTATGTCAGCCGATGGGTTGAGGCCATCCCCGCCCGAGCCGCAGATGCTAAGACTGTGTGCCGCTTTTTGAGGAAAAATATCATTTCATGGTTTGAGGTACCTAGAGTTCTGATTTCAGATGGGGGGTCTCATTTCATTAATGATAAAGTTAGGGCCCTTGCAGACGAGTTCGGCATTGACCATCGTGTTGTCACGTCGTATCACCCTCGGACTAATGGTCTTGCCGAAGTATCGAACAGGGAGATCAAGACTATCTTACAGAAGGTTGTCCGCCTAGACCGAAAGGATTGGTCACAGCTTTTTGACTCGGTCTTGTGGGCCTATCGGACTTCCTTCAAGACTCCATTAGGGACATCCCCCTTTCGTCTCGTCTATGGAAAACCATGCCATCTGCCAGTGGAAATCAAGAACAAGTCACTTTGGGCAGTTACTGAGTTATTATTGGATCCCGAGAATATAGGAGAACAGAGGAAAGCAGAGTTGGCAGCCCTGGAAGAGTTGAGAGATACAACCTTTTCTAGCAGCCTACAGTATAAGGAAAAAGTGAAGACAAGGTACGATTCTCATATCGACCATAAACAGTTTGAGCCCGATCAGCGTGTATGTTGTTTGATTTTAGGCTGAAGTTATTTCCAGGGAAATTACAAAGTAAGTGGAAAGGTCTATATGTTGTAAGGAAGGTACATGACAATGGTAGCATTGATATATCCGAGCTGTCATCTTCCTCTACCTTTCGTGTTAACGGTCAACGCCTGAAGCTATTTCTAGATCATGATCCGCCGACCGTTGACGTTGCCCCCATTCTTCTGGTATGAGATGTGCTCTTTGACTCATATCATTTGCATCTCATACATGATTATCACTTCCATCTTCCACAGTATAGATTCATCTGTCCATATCACTCGTTTATTCTTCCATCTATTGATATCTTTTCTTCTTTTCTTCTTTTCCTTTTCTATCTTCAATATCTATCAAAAAAGGGTCACCCCTTGTAGACAGCCTTCTATACTTAGGATGTACTTTGTCCTAAGTATAGGGGGTGTGCACCCCGAGTTTCTCTATTCTTTGATCCTCTCCATTGTCTCCTCTTCTTGTCTATACTTAGGGATATCTTATCCTAAGTATAGGGGGAGACAGTATGAGTACGATATGTTCATTCCCACCCTTGACCCTCCCTGCTTTGTGTATAGTCTGCTATACTTAGGATTATTTGATCCTAAGTATAGGGGGGGATGGTCGACTTCTCATTCGTTCATTCATCTCTTATTCCTTTATTCCTTAGACTTTTCTATACTTAGTACGAGTTATGTCTTCTCTTTTCTCTCCGATCTATGAGGACATAGCTCAAGCTAAGTATAGGAGGGTCGTATATACTGAGTATATACTTTAGCCATAACTCGTACTTTCGTATTTTCTCCTATGGCTAACTATACTTATAAAATTTATTAAAAATCTTAATAAACATTGGTGGTTATTCCCAAATACTTTTTGTACTTACTGATTAATAAATCATGTGAACATATTTTTTGCAAAATGTTTGAAAAATAGTTTGAAAATCCTTTGGAAAAATATTTTGAAAACTATTTTGAAAACGTTTTGTTACATGTTTTCAACCTTTTTAAAAATATTTTGATTCTAAAATTATTTTCTTTGTGTGAAATAAAAAGTTGAAAAATGATTTGCAATTGGTTTGAAAAAGGGTTGCAAAAATATGTGAAAAATCTATATATACTGTTTGGAAAACCTTTGCAAAAATTATTTTCAAATATGTGTACATGATTGTAAAAACTGTTTGTAAAAATTATTTTGTACTATAATTTTCAAAATTGTTTGAAAAATCTTTGTCAAATAAGTTTGAGGAATACTTACATCCCACCTAAAATTCTTTTTGTATATATTTATAAAATTGATCACTTACCCTTGTAAATTCTTAAAATCCACTTCTTATAACTATAAGATGCATTCCCGTGTAAATATTTGCACCTAGTTTTTAGCCAAAACCTTTTATTTTAAAAAATCCCAAGAACATTTGCAAAAATTAAAACCCAAAAACATTTGAAAAATTTCCTTGAAAATATAAAAAAAATTGCATATGCATCATCTTTCTAAAAATCCAAAAAAAGTTTAAATCTTTGAAAATTGCATCACAAAAATATTTTCTGCACTTTGCATATCATTTGCATAGCATGAGCATTTTTCGGATTGAGTTTGATAGTTGAACGAGACTAAGTAAAATCCGGAGATTGGAGCTTGATTGGACCTTAAAATCTACCTAATAACAGGAACCTTATAGGAGCTGGAATTGAGGTACTTCAGGTCTGGTTGACTTAATTCTTTGAGGATCACGAGACTTGATTCAATGGATTCTTGACTGCCTAAGTAGAGTATTTCGGAGCACACGCACGACTCTTGTTGACAATGACCTAACTTGGACACCTGCACCTTTCACTTGGCTCAACTCAGTTGGAGAGGTGAGGAGGTTAGATTTGCCGGTATGAGACACGCACAGGTGGAAACATTTGTCCTCCTCTAGGGAGGGAAGTGCACCCCAACCCGTCCAGTGATGATGAGTTTCGAGGATAGGAGATCGTGGGTTGCAATAAAGCTTCAAAAGAGGGATAGTCTACTGGCTCAAGAGGAAAAACTTCCTATGTAAATGATGTTGTATATAGTATTCAAAAAAATGCAAAAAACAAAAACTCCAAAAAAGTGGTCAGGCATGTATAAAAATAAAAAAATGCTTGTTGGAGTGTACATATGTGTAAAGTCAATAAGCAAGCTTGAGCTTCAAAGTCAAATCATGTGAGCCTGCAGCTGGATAACTTGACTACACTGGTCTTGCATCCTAGGATAGGTAGCTACACTGGCTACCGTCCATTCTTCTCTTCACCCCCTCCTCTTGAGTTGGTTGCCACTTGAACTTAGAAGGGAATACCCTGCTCCTTAAGGAATGAGTTGTTGGATTGGGGAATCATTGGGTTGTCATATTGGAGAAGTCAGTCTCTTTGTCATTTCAGTTGGGGATAGCCACCATCACTTACACTGTACGAGTCAGTTTCATAGTCGTAAGGGTTTGCGTATGAGTTGAAGTATTTCTGACCTAGCTATTGAGGAGACTTGAACAGAATTTTGGGATTCTCAGGGACTGTTGGATTTCAAATCCGGTTCTCACTAAGGTCCCGCCCGCACTAAAATTCCAAAGGCCCGACTTAAGCTCCAAACTTTGATTTTACAAAGACAAGTTTGACAATTAAATTTAATCCACCTTCTTCTTTTTCTTTTCTTTATTTCTCTTTCTGCACTTATTGCATAAGTGTTTGCTAGGTACTAGCAAAGGTAAAGTATAGGGGGATGATGAATCTACATTTCATCATCTTTATTCTATTATTTTAGCCCAAAAACCCTGGCAAATGCGAGAAAATACCATTAATTCCAGCATCTTAGCATCCATGCATGTACATATAAATAGTGTGTAAAATACAGTTTTTAAAGCCAAAACTATAGAATAAATAAAAGAAAAGAAAAAGAGTAAAATATTGTAAATATTTTATGACCCAAACCCCGAGACCTAGGCATCTAGATGAATAGGTCGACAAGGAATAAAGTAGGGGGAGATAGTGGACATATACCTTTGATTTTTGATTCATTCTTTATTCATTTTGGGACCTATTTTTGGTTCCAATTTTTATACTTCAAATAAAGAAATTTTGTACATGAAAGTTGTAGATAACTAAATAAAGAAAAATACAAAATTGATTTCATACAAAAATAATGTACAGATAAAAAGATATGATCTGAATAAAAATCCAGAATCCCAACTTCCCAGACCTGTATCTTGCAAATAAAAACTCGAAACGCGTCAAAATCACCTTTAATTATATATAATTTAAAATAACTATTCAATGGAGGTAGTTTCGCGTTTAGCAGAGTTACGGTTTGAATGTTGAGTTTTGGACCCCCATTGTATACTTGTACAGATTAAAATATTCATCTTATTATTTATTCATTATTTTTAATTTCTTATTTGTATAATTTTGTAAATATTATTTATACTTCATGTGTATATTAAAATCAGAATAAAAACCTCAAGAAAATACAAAATAAAATATTTGTCTATAATACATAGGTATAAAACATACAAGTATACCTGTATAATTTGTACCTCTATTTTATTAAGTGTATAAAACACTTCAGAAAAATAAAATAAAAATATATTTAAGTGTATAAAAATACTTTATAAATTTATAAAATAATAAACAAAAATAAATAAATTAAATGTACAAAATAAAAATAAAATATTAAAATATATAGATGTATATACCTGTATAGCCTATAAAAGGTAATTTGTAGAAGAATACCTCATAAAAATACTTGCACTATACACATACTTGCACATTTTATCTGATCTATTCTGCTTGCTCCCTGAGTTCGACACTCTACACATACTTGCACTATACACATTTTTGTAGATTTAATAATAAATGACTCCACACTTGTTTTCCATTGCTTGACATTACATTGTGGGTTGATTGCTGATTAATATAGAATTTTGAAGTGGTCAACACATCGATTGTTGATCTGCCTTATGGATCAATACGACCGCTCTATTTTTCGTGTTATCAAAGAGCGTGGGGTCCCTAATCGCCCTCTCTCTCCCTCTCGCGCAGACACCTGCCTCTCCCCACCCCATCTTCGGTAACACCTCTCGCATCCATCGCTGGGTCTCCTCCCCATCGCTCGACCATCGGAGCAGCCCCCTCTTCTCCCCTCTCGGTACGCGCTACACGAAGTCCGTTGTCCAAGCCCACCGCCTGCGTGCCTATTCCCAACATCCCAACAATCCTACTTGACATGCACACGACGCCCAACCCTGCCTGTCCTCCCCATCTCGCTCATCCACTGCCCGTGTGCCCTACCCCAACCTCCCTCCCTTTTTCGTGCAGCCCCGTGAGAGCCCTCCAGCGTCGCCCCTTCCCCATGCACGTCCTACTTCGCCGCACCCTTTCTGTGCGGGCCCTCCAACGTAGCCTTTCCTTGCACCATACTTATTTAGAGAAGAGATGGGCATGTAATATCTGAGTGCTTGATATCTGAGTTGTATAATGTCAATTCTATGTGGGTCGACAGACTAGAAAATAAACTATCAGTTGTTATTGTTTGATCTCTCTTTGAATACATACATCTAACTTGAGATAAAACTTTCTATGGTGGATACTATTTATCCCTGTATAGAGTCAACAGTAGCTGAGGTTAGTCAAGAACGATTAAAGTATTAACAATGTAAGATCAAGGAAGAAGCCATCCCTTGGCAAATCTCCAACAACACCAAATTGAGCAGGTGCAACAAAATCAATTATTTCTTGTGGATTGCTTCATTTAAGGGGATTGTTCAAACATGAATATGTGCTTGTGATCACTTGATTAAGCTTCCATGGGTCTTTACTGATAAATGGAACCTGATTAAGGAACTGTATGGATTGTGGTTTTTTTTGTTCCTTTTTATCTTTGCTTCAATTTGGCATCTCTAGTATTGTGGACTGTTTAGGGCCATGTCATGTTTATGAGTAGTTTTGAAGTATGGATATTCTATTTTTTTGTGTAGCAATGTTATGCATCTATTAATTGGTTAATTAGTTTGAGAACTGGGTTTTGGAAAATCTTACTGAGTTGATGTTGATTCTCAGGCACTTTAGATCAAGTTCTATACTGAAATTATGGTCTCCAGAGACCTTTGTCTTGGTCTGCGTTTGTTGTTGAGAAAGTTATGTTTGGACGATGCAAACTTTATTGTTGGATTCTTGAGACGAAATGTTATGTATCCTGATAACGCAACAGTTAATGCTCTTTTGAATATGTTACTGCTCAAGATCCTTTATTTTTTATATGAAAGTGGGACTTAAGAGTATTTGCTAACAAAGACAATGCTCTCTTCATTTTATGCTCCAAGCCAGGCTTTCTTACTTCTGCGATGAAATTGAGACTTGCAGACTATGTATATCAATTTGTTCATCTTCTCTAGTTCATTATACATTATGACGGTAACTGCTTGACTTCATTTTTTTGATTTCTATCCATAAATGGATTGTATTTGATAGCTTGAACTTTTGCATTGTTAAGTATATCGGGTTTTGGTTGAAGCCAGAAGCTACAAAAATAGTTTACTGATTAATCATCCTTAAATAATTTCCAAAAAAATACAATTGATGGAGACAAGAAAGTTAATTCGGAAACTATCCAGCTAACCACGAATCTCAGGAGTAAAAAGGAAACAAACCGAATCGATTTTTTTACAGAAAAATCAAATGAGATTTCATTCTTAACAACACACTATATCGGCACATCCACATTTTTAACTCCAGCAACCAAAAACAAAAAACACACCATAAGAGACTTAATAACAATAAGTTCCACCATGTAGAAAATTAATAAACTCACAAAAGGCCATGGTATATGTAGTTCTCAGACATATAGGACATTGTTTTGTCTTGTTGCATTTTGTTGGGTATGTAACGAGTGAAACTCTTGTACATTTCTTTCAATGTGGTATTTTGATCTACTTGATCTGTGTTCTTGTGGTTGGTTTCGGTTGAACTTACTTGATGATTTATTTCATGCTTCTATGAAGGTTTGCACCCAAGGAAGCCATTTCTCACTTACTCTTAAATTGTCAACATTTACAAATGAATCTTTCCACAAGAAACTGTAACCTATTTCTTTATCACTTATAACAATGACATGAATTGAAAAAAAGTACAACTAGCTTTACAAGAAATATTTTGAATCCTTTGAAGAGAAGGTTAATTACATCTATCTGATCAGATTATAGTTCTTGAGGTCAATCACTAAGATATATGTTCACATGAGTTACTTTATAAAACAAGTTGGTTATCAGTCCATTCAATCTGTTTAAACTGCTAGTTGTCAAATCTGGTTCTCTTGTCTATGGTTCATCAGTTCTGATTCTTAAAGTTTGCAAACTTGTCTTGACAAGCAGTCGGACGATGAAATACATCAACAAACAATGCAATCAAGTGAATCTTACAAGCTTGTTAGTAGGGAAATTTAAAGAGACTTTGCATCTACAATCAGATACTAATAAAGTCCAACCCAAGTGAAGATTAAGATCTCGTTTCGATCATCGGAATCTATTGCATCACTTGTAATCACCTCTAAAACGAGTAACATTAGATTCTCAAATTAATTGAGCCAACCCACTTTCTCGAATGAACAACCAATGAATTTTCATTTTATTAAGTTCTAAATCTGAATTTGATTATCAAAATCTGAATTATACATTAATCTCTTTCCAACAACATTAAATCTTAAGTATTCAGTCTGAATTGATAGCAGATCTCAATCGTTAAAACTGTAGCAAAATAGGTATAGAATCGTTAAAGCTAAGGTATTCGGCCTAAATTATACATTAATCTCATTTAAAGCAACTAAATACTCCATAAAAGAATTGGTAGAGAAGTGTGAATTTGGTTATTAAGATATTCTGTCAATGTTGATAACTCCTCATTTGAAACACTCCATAGTTCCAACAACATTTAATTTGAATGGTCTAAAAATATGCAGATGCAATTTCTGATCCAAAAATACTCGCAAACCAATATTAACAATCTGAACATAATAGATGGTGCAACTACAATTTTCATTCACAAGCTGTAGTTGATTCTATTACATTTGCAATCTTTATAAACTCTATGTCCTACAAGGAGCGGGAAGCCACCAAGGAGGATGTGAAGGCATGCTCGAGGCCTCCAACGGGGAGGGGGAGGGCTCGCACGAGGAGGAGGCGATGTCGGAGGGCCCGCACAAGAATGGGGAAGTGGATGAGAGCGTACACGGGGAAGGGGCGACGCTGGAGGACTCGCACAAGGCTGTGCGAGACGGGGAGGAGGTCGGGGTTGGATGCGCGGGCAGTGGAGGCACGAGATGGGGAGGGAGGGAGGAGTTGGGCATCGTGTGGATGTCGAGTAGGGTTATTGGGAGGTTGGGAATGGGCGCGTGGGCGGTGGGATTGGACAGAGGATTTCGTGTGGCGTGCACGGGGAGGGGAAGAAAGGTAGCTGCTACAATGGTCGAGCGAGATGGGAATGAGGCCCAGCGATGGAGACGAGAAGCTTTGCGTGAGATGGGGTGGGGGAGGGGCAGGTGCCTGCGCGAGAGGGGGAGGGCAATTAGGGACCTCTCGCTCTTTGCATCAAATGACCGATCTAAACTGTGATGAACGGTTAAGATCAGGGGAGCAGCTACCTTGGCAGCTCAATGGAGCAGCTTCCCTTTTCTCTCTCTCTCTCTATATATATATGTGAGAGAGAGAGAGAGAGAGTGTGTGTGTGTGTGTGTTTGTATGTGTGTGTGTGTGTGTATGTATATATGTATGTATGTGTGTTTGTGGGTGTGGGTGTATGTGGGTGTCTATGCGTGAGTGAGCATACACACTAGACATACCATTATAACAAAATTGGGCTAAAGCAATGGATAATTCAATATTCATTGTGATATCTTCTATAATTAAATGTATAACATCGAATATTATTCATTACTTTATTCTTTAAACTCCCAACGAATACTGTTGAGGTTGCTATATTCCTAACAACGAATCATATAGCAATAGTTAAATTTAACCGTGATTAAAGCAAATTTTAATGAATAAGTAATAAATAAATCATTGTTAGATGATGCTTTAACCACAAATATGATATATTCCTAATGACATGATGATTTGACAATAAAAATATTTGTTTTTTACATATTTAACACGAAAATTATGACAACGAATATTAAAATTATTTGTTGTGTTATGTTATACTACACCCCCACATATATATGTGTATGTATTGTTTGCATATAATATAATGTGTGTGCGCGCGCGCGTGTACGTGTGCGTGTGCGTGTGTGCGTGCGCGTGTGTGCGTGCGCGTGTGCGCGTGCGCGTGCGCGTCTGTGCGTGTGTGCGTGTGTAATTTTGGTGAAGTTTAATCCGATTATTGAAATGAAGAATTGAATGGAAATTCCGTTATTTGAAAAAAATATAGAACCAGCAAACGAATTGAATTTCGGAAGAACATTTGAAAATATAGAAGCAGTGACTATTTCTTTTTTGCGCCGAACTATGCCCATATGCTATTTGTGCCCTGCTTATGTTTGTGACTCTTTGGGACCGGGTTTTACTACATAGAATATGATGAATGAACTTTTATCGTTTTTCAAAAAAAAATATGACTTTAGATATTTAAGCATTTTTTAATGGTGGGTTAAATTGTGATGACATTAGTATAAATTTACTATGAGTAACCTGTATGTATTACAATAGTGGTATCATATATTTTACTTTCTTTAAAAATGTACAATTTTCAGAGGTGAAAGTTTTAGCAAATCGCGGAAGAGACATGCACAAATGAATAAGCAAGCAAGCACGAAGATACACATATTTATAAGTTTCACTTGCAATTGGACTACGTCTTTGGACGACAGCGATCGATTTTCACTATGCAGAGAAATAAAGGTACCGAAGATACCGAGATCCCTTACCTTGCTGGAAGTTTATATACTGATCAAATACATATGGATCCCTGATACAAATGGATTTGTGATACAACAGGACCCTGTTTTGTTAGGACCCGTTCGGTTTGAGGGGTAAACTCCCCTTTACCCTCCTTACCCCACCCTTTCTCCCTCCTGCGTGGGTCCCACCTTTTACCTTTTTAAAAAAAATTAAATAAATCAATTCTACATCATCAATTACATCTATAAATAATGTATTATGTCATCATATCATATAAAAATTATAAACTACTCCATTTCTACTCACTTTTCCAAACTTCAATACAATCACATTACAATAACCACACACTTTTTCAAACTTCAATACAATCATATCACAACAAACCCATTTCTAACTCAACACAGTTTAACCCTCTATCCAAACACCAAAACACAAAAATGGGTTACCTTCTACTAGTTTAACCCGCCCTAACCCGCGTACGAAACACACCCTTAGACCCGTTCGGTAAGTGGGAGGAGAGTTTACCCCCCTAACCCACTCCTTCTCTCTCTAATGTGGGTCCCACATTTCTCTTTTTAAAAAATTAAATAAATCAAATCTACATCATCAATTCCATCAAAAAATAATATATTATACCATTATATCGTATAAAAATTATAAACTACTCCACTTCTACTCACTTTTACAAACTTCAATACAATCACATTACAATAATTACTGACTTTTTCAAACTTCAATACAATCACATCACAATAAATACTCACTTTTTCAAACTCCAATACAATTATATCACAACAAACCTACTTTTAACCCACCCACAGTTTAACCTCTATCCTAACACCAAAACACAAAACGGGTTATCCTCTACCAGTTTAACCCGTCCTATTCCGCATACCAAACGCACCCTTAGGTGTCGTTCGGATGGGGGTTTATCCCCCCCCCCCCTCTTGGGGTGGGTTTACCCCCAAAACCCCCATTTTCTCTTCCTTGTGGGACCCACTATCTATTCTTTATTTAAATATTAAATAAATTAATTTTATTCCATCTATTCCATCAAAAAATAATATATTATACTATCATATCATCTAAAAATTATAAACTATCCAACTTCTACTCACTTTTCCAAACTTCAATACAATCGCATCACAATAATATTCACTTTTTCAAACTTCAATACAATCATATCACAACAAATCCACTACAAACCCACCCTCGGTTTAATCCTTTATCCAACACTAAAACATAAAAATGAGTTACCCCCGACCAGTTTAATCCTCCCTAACCCTCTATCTAAACACACCCTTAGAGTATGATACAATAAAAGAAGGTACATACGACTGTTTTTCAACCTGAGTGAGGTAGTTAGGATTCAAAGAATATTAACAAAATACAATAAAATGTAAAAGAAAAACCAATGCAAAGCGGGGAAGACAGTTGAGAATCATTAGTTGCGGAAGTTACTTAAAACATCTTATAATAAAGAGATGGTATTCAAAGCTGGTGAGATATATGATAATCCATTTAATATTCCAGTCAAACATAGACGACGTTTATTCAAAGTTATCGGACAAAACAACTGCAATCGCAATGCAGGACTTCCGAAACCCTAAATTTATGATACCGCTAACTCAACCGAAGACCAAGCTAACATTTTATATTTCTCATAGCAACAGGAATGGGTCCAAACAGTATGAACAAAGCTAATAATTAACAAATTAATATACAGAGGAAATACAGTGAAGAAATGAACAAGATGAAGCAGTCGCCTGCTAAGCGCATATTTAATGATATAATTAACTACTCGCACTAACCATCAAAAGTAGGAAGAAGTCACACAAAAATATGACATCTATACCTTCGGTATTTATTTGAACTAAGTCAAGGGAATCTTATATAATGTTAAATAAATAAAGGGATTTTTACAGCATGAACTTTAAAAACTTTGCAAATTACCTTCTCGTATTCTTCATAATTATTATCACATAAACACTGAAAAGTCTTTAACTCCTAGACTATGGACCACGTAGTTAACTCGCACCGGAGGTGTGATGCAAGAGGGAACATGCTTCCGAGGTTTAGATGATAATTACAAAGAATACATGAAAATTTTTAAGGTTCGATCTGTAAAATTCTCATAAATAAATTTGACTTTTTACGAGTGGTGCTCCTCCGAGATATTGAAATTTCAATTCTACCTCTCACTTTTTGGAAATATCAGTTGTGCCCCGACTTCTTGTCATTCTATCACTTGTGCTCCTCGGGCTAGTTGTCATCTATCCCCAATGCAAACAGATGTTAACTACGAGGATGCGTAAATAACTAAATTTAAAAAATAGACTGAAAAGTACATCCCCTTCTTCTTCCACCTCCTCTCCCGTCCTCTTCCCCCTCCCCCACCTCGTCCATCCTCTTCCTCCTCCAATGTCGCCCCAGCACCTCCACCCCCTCCTCCCCTCACTACATAGCTCCTCCACCCCCTCCCACTCTGCTCCCAGTTCCTCCCCCACTACTCCAACTCCTCCACCCTCGCTCAACCTCCGCCCTCCGCCTCAACACACGAAGTAGCGGACTGTAGACTGTCGTGCACGGAGCGACAACATAGTATCTAGCCCAACCGCTTCTTCTGTCGTGCACGGACAACCCCTTCCCCCCTCACATCATTTTGTTAAGGAGGACACCCTCATAGCCCCCTTCCCGACCTCGATAACACCACCATCAACTCCTACTTCAAGTTATCCTACTCCAGATCCAAGCTTCCCAGATATGGGTTGTGCTCCATCCGCCTCTGCAGGTGCATGGAAGGGGAGGTGTTTCGCATAATGCTTGAGTACCGGTAATACTTCCATGCATCGTGCATCAACGCCTGGCTTCGACTTAATGCGTCATGCCCCATGTGTAGGTTGAAGGATAGGAAGAGGATGGAGATGAGGAGTGTGCTTAGACAGTTATGCCCATCTTAACTATACCATAGTTTGAAAAATTATGGTTAAGTTCATCTCATTGACGACTAAAGTAACGGAAGGGCACACGTGATAGAATGGCAAGAAGTCGGGGGCACAACTGATATTTGCAAAAAGAGAAGGGCATAACTAAAATTGCAATATCTCAGAGGGGTACACTTAATAAAAACCCAATAAATTTTGATTATTTGGAAATGATTGGCGCACCTTGACCATCCAATACAATCTAATCACCGTGGATCGAAACTCTAGTTACTACAAATGGATTTATAGTGACATTTTTCTAAAAAAACTGTTACTATATCGTCCATTGTTAAATATGCAGTGATGGTATTATTCACTATAAAATTATTTCTATACTTGAAATTAGAGATGAATATCATATTCATTGTTATATCATTTGCGATGGTGCATATTATAACAACTACTCTTTGTTAATTTTCAAAATTTTAACTAATTATCAATGACTTTTTAGTTCAAATTTTAAGATAATTAGTTAAATTTATGAAAGTGTTGCTATATGAAACATCACTAATGATATGATAATAAATATGACATTCATCGCTAATTTCAAGTACAAAAAATACTGTTATAGCAAATAATATCATTTTTTATATATTTAACAACAAATTATGTAGCGAGGAATTCTTAGAATAATGTCACTACATTATACATACCTACTTTGTTATAGTGTGTCTTAAGAATATGCATATGGCATGCCCTCTAACTCTATGTTCATCCCATTATATTGAAGGAATTGAGATTTTTTAAATTAATTTCATAAAAAATACAAACAAAAAAATAGCCACACAGATCAAAGATGTGTAGGGAAGCAAAGATAGTGATATATATGTATATGATCTGTCACTATATCTTTTTATAGAGATTTTGCATATGTATCCATATTAAAATAGATGCAGATATGAATATTTCATATCTGCAAACATCTGTATCCATGTCCGTTCATCTATTTCATATATAGGCATACTCATAGATTTATTTTTAACAAAATATAGCGTAATAATGTACTTTCTTTCATCATATTTGATATAATTATTATGATATAAGCACATTAAATATAATCATGATTTTCCATTCGATTAGTTTATATTTAAGCCAATTTATATTGTATTTTTAACATTTAATATATTTATATCATTATCTGTTTTATCTATGTATTCGTTTTTTAAAAATACGATAACATAGTTGTAATATCCATCAATATTTGCATATGTATCTGTAATCGTATTTAAAAATGGATAAAGATATTGTAACACATATATTTGTATATGTATATGTTTGCATCATTGATGAATCTCCATTTCATCACATTTATTCTTTCATTTTGGCCTTAAATGCCTAGTTAAATGCATGTATATATAAATAATTTATCAAAATAAACATTCTATAAGTGTGCAAAATACTATATAAAATATTGTATATTTAATGTTATATAAATTCAAAATAAAAAAATAAAGGAAGAAAAGAAAAAGAAAGGAGATACCAAAGGTATTGAATGACCCTAGATCTGGAGATCCAATCATCATGATGAATAGGTTGATAAAAAATAAATTAGGGGTTGATAGAACAGAATAATTGTACAAAAAACATAATAAAAAGACTAATTATTTTTTCCAAATATTGCATTTTAGAACCTATTTTATTCTATTATTTTTACATCTCAAATAATAAAACTCTCAACAAGAATAATGTAGATAAAAAATAAAGAAAAATACGGAATTTATTTCACATAAAAATGCACAATGTGCCTTAGACACTTAGATAAAAAGAAAAAAAATCCAAACTTTTCAGTCATGTATCTTCTCCATATTGTATCAAAATTGATCAAACTCATCTTTAATTGTAAATAAAACTTAAGTATCTATTTAATAAAGGTGGTTTCGTTCAATTTTGGGCCCCCATTGTGCAATATACATGTATATTATATTCAATATAGTTGTTCATTATATTTTCAATTTCTTTTATTTTTGTAAATTTGTAAATATTATTTGGAACATATATACATAATTACAATAAAATAAAACCACTAAAATAAGATCAAAATAAATCAATTACTTTAATACATAGATGAAATATATGCGTATATACCTATATAATAAACACCCATAGTTATCTAATTCTATATATAAACTCATAAAAATACAATAAAAATACCTAAATGTGTATTATAGTAAATTTAAAATATATAAAATACATGTATATAATAATAAAATACAAAATATAAATTAAAAATAAAATACCAAAATACTGGTATATATGCATAAGTTTATACTTATAGATATTAATCTATTACAAAAAATACTTGAAAAAATAAATAAAGTAAAGATAAAATACTATAAAATTACAAACATTTTTGTGTTTTTATCAAAAATTAATAAAATCATTCTTTATGTATTATTAAATTAATAAAATATTCCAGCCTTGATTTTTTCTAGTTGATCTACGTGGACCAACTCGAAGCTATCCCCAGTTGACCTTGGTCAACAGGATACTTCTCTCTTCCTCGAGCTTTGGAATGTCTAAACCTCGATCTTCTCTCTTTTTTTCGCTCGAGGCCATCATCATCTACTTTGGTATGATGCGTGATTCCTAGAGATGTGTCATCCCTAATTGACACCAAGGCCAAAGATCTGGCTAATCTTCATCGTCTCGATTAGAATTTTCATCGAAAAACTCTTCCTCATCCAACCTTTAAATACACCTCCTCCACCCTAAATTTAAATTGGATCCCCCTTCGGTTTGTCTTAGCCCCTCAGATACACTCCAATCTCATCCCCAAGGTGTCAGCTTCGGTGTAAGAGGATCTGCATCGAGGAGGAATGACTGTGGAGATTGTCCACTCCACTGTCGGAGGAGCGCCATCCACTGGTTTCGCCTCCTCGACTCTGATTGAGTCGAGGCCCTATCTTCCATTCCTAAGTAACTTTGTAGCTCTAGTTTCGATTCTCGTTTTCAATATATCATTTCATTTCCTAGTTTAGCCTAATTTAGAAAAGCCCCAATTCACCTGGAGCTTGAGCTCCATGCCAAATCATTATGACTCGACCATTAATTTGCCTCGATTTTCACCTCATTCCATTCCCCTATGCATTCTCCATTAATCTCCCATCTGATCAACCATGATCCATCGTGGATCTGAGATTCGAACCTCGCTCTGTCGCCTTTTTTAGCAAAAGAGGAAAGGGAGCCTACTTTGTGAAGTAAGTCACCTTACCTACTTCATATCCATTTTAGCATTTTTTTTAAAAAATACCACTGTAGATTTTCATAACTATATCTCTTTAATATGTCATTCAAATTTCGTCAGAAATATAGACTCCTATGGCCTGTATCCAGGCAATCATTTTTTAACAGTCACAGATTTGCTGTATTTTACTTGTTCTGGATGGAGGGCATAGGAGTCTCTTTTTCTGATGAAATTTGAATGACATATTAGAGGGATATAGTTATGAAAATCTACGGTGGTATTTTAAAAAAATAAAAAAATTTCTAAAAATGGATGTGAAGTAGGTAAGGTTACCTACTTCACAAAGTAGGCTCCCTTTCCTCTTAGAAAAATAATTGAGGACATGGAGGTGAAGTTAGACAAAAGAAAATTTTCCGGTGTTTTCAAGATGATCATGCTCAAGATTTTCTCCTTGCTTTTTCTATTGACGGACTTAATTTGCATAAGTCATCGATGGAATATCGTAGTATCCTCAAATATCGTCTCACGATTCCTTTATTTTCAGATGGTGAGATATGCCCAATTTGTTGTAACGTGTGCTTAGACACTTTTAGAGATCATGCAATTCATTGCAGGGAGCTTTCGGGGTTTAAGTACAAACATGATCTTGTTAGAGATGTTTTATTTGATGTACTCAGGCTTGCGGGTGTTGCTGCTAAGAAAGAGATGTCTGTGAACTTTTTAACTGATCATCATGAGCGGAGATCCACTCTTCGACCTACTGATATTTTGATTTTTTGGATGGGTTGGAGGGAAACATGTCTGTGTAAATTTGACTGGAGTTTCTCCGTTGTTGGGATTGAAGAGTGGGATCTTCACACCAGTGCACATTGCCCTTAAAGTTGCTTCAACAAAAGTGGTGAAGCACGAAAAGCATGTATGAAGAATCAACATGTCTTTATCCCTTTTGGTTTTGATACTTTTGGATTCCCAGCACCAGAAGCTATTGAAATTTTGAAGAGGAATCAAAAAGTCATGAGCAACAATGTTATGGTTCCTAGGTTTATGGATGAAGTGTTTAGAAGGATTGATTTTGGAGTCTAAAAAGGACTAGCAGCACAACTTGTTGCCCGTTTGTCTTCTATCTCAATGTTTTGAAATTCCCATTTTATGATGAAACGAGATTTCAAATCTTATGATTATATCACGCATAGAATTCAAAATATACAGCTTGACAAATAACTAACACACACGCATGCGCATGTGCACACGTGCGCGCACGCACTCGCACACATGCACGCGCACACACACACATTAAAAGTATGACTTTAATTGTAGAATCTTGGAGGGGCTACGAGTGAAAAAACCCTTAATTGATTGGTATTGAAGTTTACAAGGAGAATCCAATAATATTGACTTTGCCAACCCCAAAAGGAAGGACCACGAGACCACATCCTCCCTCCTTGCAACGATAGTTTAGGGATGTCAATCTGGGTCTATCCATCGGGTACCTACCCGAACCCACCCATTTAAGGACCCGAAACCCGCCCCATTTACTTTTGTACGGGTTTGGATTTTGAATTGACTACCCATGTGGGTACAGGTATGGGTTTGGGATTTCCTTGTGGGTACCCGAACCCGAACCCGCCCCAAACCCAAATAAAAAATAAAGATAGTTGTGTGTGTTGCATTTTAATAAAACTAGACCCAAATCTATTTCATATCTAATATGTATCGATCTACATGTATAAATATCCAACTCAATTTTCTCCTTTCCATCCATTTATTCATATTCAACTAACTTTTTGTATCTTTAATAAATAAAAACTATCGACACAAAAGAGTTAAACACTTAACATATATAAACATTTAATATTTTCTATATATTGCACAATTTTCTGAATCGTCATATTACACGATCTCACTCTATTTCGTCTATCTGTAAAAATCTTGTATACATTTATAAACAAATTAATTTTTACCATGTCGAAGATATGGGTACCCATTGGGTACACGGATATCCGAAGGGTATATGGGTACCCGCTGGAAATTACCCGTTTAATAAATGGACGGGTATGGGTAGTGATATTATAATTGGGTATGGGTTTCGAAATAGTAATACCCGCTCCAAACCCGACCCGCTGACATCCCTACGAGAGTTACGTCGGATGTGCCGTACTAAGTTTTTTTGCGGATATCATTCAAAGATTCATCTTTATAAATTTAATCCTCGATTAATGTTCTAAATGTCCTATAAATTTTATAAAAATTTGATATATATATATATATATAGTTTATTATTTTCTTTTAATAGTCAAAGATGCCGTCAATATTTAATCAACATAAATCCCATTAAAAAAGGAATCAAATCTTTACCATTAAGATAAAATAGAAAATTATATCCAATTTTATCTAAATTTGAACGAAATAAAGGACATTAGCTGCAGATTAAATTTATAAGGATTGGATTTTGTAATGAGATTGGCAAGAAAAATTGATTACAGCACCTCTGCCCAACGTTCCAATTCACAACCTCCTTTCTTTGTGGGATGGGGAGGGACATAATACAAAATTGCAGTAAAGCGGATTCTCTTTGGTCAAACATATATCCCAAAGGGTTTACCGTGAAAAAGGAAAACACGTTTAAATTTCTAGGGTTTGTTCGCTTGTTTTGAAAATAAGAACAACCCTTTATCAGATAAACCCATACATCGTGTATCTAACGTGTGTGGCGGTTGATTATCCAGAGAGGCACCAAACCCTCCAATGGAGGAGAGGAGACCAAAACAAGGACGTCATCGAAAGATGCACCAAGCCACCAACAGCAGAGAGCTTTATAGCATAAAATCAAATCCCCTCACCACCGACCTACGCCGTCCAATAACTCGTACCATTTCTACGTAGATCTGCAGCTTCCCCTTTGGTCAATCTTAGTGCCTCGCCACTTCCCGCTCTCAAGTTCTCAACCCTTCCATATATAAGCAGCAGTTCCTTTGTTCCGACTCCATCTCCATATTATACACACACACATATATAGAAGAAAGCCAAGTTGTTTGTATCATCTATCTCCGTAAATTCTCTACTGCTATAGTCACAAGGATCAGATGACAACAAGCATGGATGGACCTGAGATCCCACCCTTCTTCTTATGCCCCATCTCCCTCCAGATCATGAAGGATCCCGTGACCCTCTCGACCGGCGTCACCTACGACCGACCGAGCATCGAGCGCTGGCTCTCCTCCTACGGCCACGCGACATGCCCCGTGACCAATCAGCCACTCCCCGACCCCTCCCTCACACCCAACACCACCCTCCTCCGCCTCATCGAGGCTTGGTCCGCGTCTGCGTCCACGTCCACGACCCAACTAATGCATTCCTCACGCATCGACGACGACGCGCTCCTTGCGATTCACAAAGAGCTCATGAAACCCCACCCACAGATCAAGACTCTCCACGATATCAAGAAGCTGATCCAGGATAACGAGGATTACAAGGTCCGCATGGAGGAACGTGGGATCACAGAGCTCGTTGCGGCAATTGCGTCGAAAGCAAGAGACTTTCCGTCGTCGTCTTCGTCCACGAGCAGCTCAACCGTCGCTGATGAGGCGACGATTCTTCTTTACGTCATGCATCCGTCGCTGCCGACTTTGAAGAAGCTCGCGGAGCACAACAACGCCGAGCTCATATCCGCGTTGTCGTCGGCCATACAGAAGGGCTCCTACCGAGCTCGCATCCATGCCGTGCTCCTCCTCGATGCGGCGCTCAAAGCCATTGACGACGGTTTGAAGGCGCACCTGCCGTCGAATCTCTTTGACGGTATAATTGAGATGCTGAAGGACCAGAATTCAGATCGATCGACGACGATGACGTCGCTCTCGATCCTCTTACAAGCGATACCACACGGCAGAAACTGCACGAAGGCAGTGGAGATGGGGGCGGTAGCGGTGCTGGTGGAGTTGCTGATGGAGGACAAGGATGACAAGAGAAGATGCGAGGCAATGCTCGCGCTGCTTGCGATGCTCTGCGGGAGGGCCGAGGGACGTGCTGCTCTGGTGGAGCACCCGGCGGGGATAGCAGCAGTGGCGGGGAAGGTGCTGCGGGTGTCGCGGGCAGCGACGGAAAGAGCGATGAAGGTGCTGTTGTTGGTGTGCAAGTACTGCGGCGGGGGCGGCAGGGTGGTGGAGGAGATGATGGTGGTGGGAGGGGTGGAGAAAGTGCTGATGGTGGTGCAGGTGGAGCCCCGCGGGAAGGCCAGGGACATGGCCAAGCAGATCCTGGCGCTGCACCTCCACAGGTGGACCAAGTCCCCTTGCTTTCCTTCCGACGACTGTTCTCAATATTGCTTGATTTGATAATGCTGCCTCGATTGGATGTCCGCCATGATTTACATGTTGTCCTTTCTTTCGATTTTGTATTATGATAGATATCTTCCCAATTCTTGTTGAGTTTTTGGATTTTGGGGAGTTGATGCTGCTCCTGTTCTGATTTGCAGTTTCCCATTACGGTGTGTACATATGAAGTCTGGTGCTATTGATACAACTGTACAAAGAATTAAAATGTATGAATCGATCTGAAGGATGTTTCCTTTACTCTGACCAGTTCTTTCTTCTTAATTATAGATATTTTGATGATTCTTTATTCATGAATGATGGATCCCAACTTTCAAGGCTTTGATTGAGCCGGTAGAGTGGGTTGTCGTGTCTTAGATTGTCAGAGATCAAGGTTGAAGAACAGTGGAAGTTCTTCAAGAACTTTCAATACGGTACCACAATGAAGGTTTCGTATCGGATCGGCTTAGCATTAAAAAAAAAAGCTCGAATGGGTCATTAACTATGAATCTCAGGGATGATCTGTATAGACATGTACAGTACATGCACTATAAGAAAAATGAGTTGTGGCCACAAAATGTGGCGACGGAAACTTGTGATCACGATAATTCCGTGGTCACTAGTTTCTCGTAGATACAATCCGTGGCCAAAATTTTTATACAAGAGTTGTGGTCACGACAAGTTCTGTGGTCACTTGTAGTGACCATGACATATTCGTGGTTAGATAACCCTCGTGACGAAACTTGTAGCTACGACTATTGGTCATGACGTGTGGTGGTCAGAGCTCAATTCTGTGGCCACAAACCCCATATCCGTGGGCATAATTCTGTTGCCACAGCTTGTTTTCCTTATAGAGATGAACTACGGAAAGATTAAAGGAGCAAACAAAGAGGTTATGACTAATTTCCATACACGGTCTTGAAGTGAAATATCGCTGGCTATAATCTGGTTTATGGTTGGAATTGATTTCCGGGATTTGATAAATTGAAATTCAAGAGAATTCCCATTCTGGATAAAAAAAAATAGCAGCATGTGTAGTAGGTACCCAAGTTTTCGAGACCTTCCTATTTTGTCAAACTTCAATGTGGCATACGTCATGAAAAGCACGTTTAAGTGTGAACTAATGAGCAACTTTATCCCCCCACAAAGTCAGCAACGGTGGTTCTTAAATGCACTCTACCATCAAAAAAACTTGTTAAAGTCTGCGGTAAGCAACTAGTTTTTCAGCATGAGAAGATGTAGAACTTGTTGACTTTTACTTATTTATATAGATTACGCATTGTTGAAATGAGGATAAATATGTTTAGCTGTTAAGGATAAGTATGCTGACCGGTATCTGTATATCTCAGCATAGTTTGGCGTCGGAAACTTATGAAGTGTGAGTGTGTGTTATAAGTGGGATTTATTATTCGATAAATTAGAATAAATTAGATAAATTAGAATATCAACCCTTCGACGAGGTCGTCTTACATGGATGAATGACTGTAATCAAAATTGTATGTAGAGTGTTCAGAACAAATCTCAGTAGAAGACATATATGATCTGAGAAAACTCAACTATGAGAAGTTACCTAATAATGACGATTCTTCGTTATTATCAGATCTGAGAAAACTTGATCATGAGATCGAGCATATACCTAATAATGACAAGTTACAGACGGGAAGTCGAGAAGTTACCCTGAGAGTATAACTTTGAGTTATTAAACATTGAATTAAATCTCAATTAGACAAGAATATGCTTGGGTTTTTCAATTAAATATAGTTATACTTAGTGGGATCCAATGAAACTTGATATACAATAAGAAAATTGACATATGGTAACAAATAGTTTGAATATTCATTGTCAAATATTCTGATGTTAAATATATAACAATGGACATTATTTGTTGTAACATTAGCTTGTGTTCTTGTAATTAGCAATGAATGACATATTCATTGCTAACCGTTCATATAAGGATGATTTATCTATTGATGTATTCGTTAAAATTTGTATTAATCACTGCTTAATTTAATTATGATTGGAAGAAAAGATCAATGAAAAACTGTTGTTTGGTGATTTGTTGATAAGAATATAACAATGAATACAATAACCACTGTTAAAGAATACATATTTAACTACGGAAGATATGGCATGGAATGCTACATTATTTACTTTCTTATGCCAATTTTGTTTTAGTGATATTTAACCTAAAAAAATGTTAAGGACTATATCTGTATACTGTGAGAGAGTATTTAGTATTTTCCAATATCTAATTGCAAATGTATCCTAGGAGTTTTTCAATATAGTATGCATATTTTCAAGGTACCTCCTCTATATATTTCTACCCCTCTCAAATTCAAATCTTCCGAAGAAATTTAATTAATGGCTATGAAGTTTTCCTAAATTCCTCTAAGTGCTTCAAAGAGTTGGATCTAAATATATTGGAGACTTAGGAACTCTTGAAAAAAACCAATGTTGCTCAAAACCACACCCTCTTCTCCCATGGGAGCTTATGGAAGCTCGCAATTAGCTCATTCCTTCCATATAGAGATATCGAAGATCAGGATCAAAACAATCATTCTCTATATAAACGATATGATTTCAAACTCGATTTTGGAAATCAAAAGGACTTATTTACTGTCAAAATAAATAAAAACTTACCTATTGCATTCTCATCCATCCCCTATATTTAGAAGATAATTGTTGTGATATAATTCGTTACTAGAAATATATATAGCAGTGATACAATATTCTTGCATCAACTAACGAATAATATTCGTTGTTATATAATTAGTTATGAAAAGAGTAACAAAGAATATTATATTATTAAGTCAATTTTGTTAAAGTAAATGCTTCTCTCTTTTTAACAACACACTCGATTCAATTGAGCCACTACATTGAAAAAAGGGATCAAGGCTGTTGATTGCAGATTGAACAATCTTTTTAGTACTAAAAAATAAGCTATAATGACCAGTTTTTTCAAAATCTGTTACTAAATTAGTCGTTATTAAATATATAACGACGATATTATTCATTGCGAAATGATTTTTCGTAATCAAAATAAGCGATGATTAATATTATATGTCATTATATCATTAACAATGATCCACATAGCGACGCTTATCCGTTGCTATTTTTCAAACTTCTAATTAATTGCCGCCAAATTTAAAATAGTGATGATTACTTGATATTTTGAAAAATAACAACAGATAAGCATCGCTATGTAGACCATTGTTAATGATATAACGACGGATATGATATTTGTCGCTAATTTCGAGTAGAAAACTCATTTCACAACGAATAACATCATTGTTATATATTTAACAATAGTTAATTTAATGACGGATTTTGAAAAAAACATCAGTGTAACTCTCTAACTTTATTTAGCGTTGGATCTCTTGCTCTTCTCTTTCTTACTTCGAGGATTGCAATATATTCATATTGCACTCCCAAAAGCCATTCTCAATAAAATATTGAACTAGATGGAGGCTCATGCTGGGATAGATAGGGATGACAACATATATGCAAATACGATCTTGACCCCTTATGGTATTCCAATATCAAATATGGATATCCATGTTTTAATTTATAAAAATTTTCGAATACATATGTGAACATCATAATTGTAACGGATCACATTTTCTGACAACCAAGTTTTTCATTTCTCTCTCCAACCACATTATCGAATAATCCAATAATAGAAAACCAATTGATGGAGTTTTTAAAGCCCAATTATGATGATGTTAATGTAATTGACTAGGCTTTACACTACAAGAAAAATGAGTTGTGGCCACGGAATGTGGCTACGGAAACTTGTCGCCACGATAATTCCGTGGCTACTAGTTTCTCGTAACCACAATCCGTGGCCAAAGTCCATATAAGAGTTGTGACCACCATAAGTTATGTGGTCACTTGTAGTGGCCACGGCATATTCGTGGCTAAAGAACTCTCGCGACGAGACTTACAGCTACGGCTACTGGCCACGACATGTCGTGGCCAGAGCCCAATTCTGTGACCACAAACCCTATATCCGTGGACATAATTCCGTAGCCACAACTTGTTTTCCTTGTAGTGTTACCCTAATATCGATAACAATAAAAATCCAATGAACCCCCATCCTCATGTCACTTGCACTTTATAAAGAGAGAGAGGAAGAGGGAGACAATTAGATAGGAGGTCTCACTGGAGATCTGTCTCCATCCCAACGACAACATCGAATCAGAAAAGGAGAAGAGCACGTGATCGGAAAGAGCCGTGACGACAATGTCAGAGAATCACGTATTGAGCCTAAGGTATGTATCGGTTTAGGATTATAAATATGAACATTGATCATGTTTGAATTAAGACCCTTAAATGTATGCGTCAGATATTACAATCCGTATGATTACCACTGCCGCTATGTTGAAGTCATAATATGAAATTTTGATTGTTCGATTTATTATTATATAGCATTGTATGTCATAGATTGACACATTTAATCTCACCAGTCACATAATCCGTAAGTCGAGATCATATCTTCATTGAATTCTTTTGTCATGTCTCTATTTTTCTTTTATGTACATGTACAGTTGGGAATGATAAGCACATATTGACCACATCATATTAGCCAACAACATAAATTGATCGATTCCATATTTACGAATATGGTGGCTAGAAGATAAACTCATATGGATGATTCATAACATAGGTTTGATATACAATAGACATCTTAACAAAAGCTCAAATACATAGTATTATACCCCCACTCTTCAATTGGTGTTCCAGAATGTTCTATATTAAAATATATGTCTTTTTTCTAAACAAATAGCTATCACTTTTTATTTCCACTAAACAAATCCATGTAATCTTTATTATGATAATTCCACTTGCTAACGTCTTTTGTACATATATTGCGCGAGTATTGTGTTGGAAATTATGTATGGTAAAATTCAATTAGGGAGAAAATTTATAGTAATTTAAGAACCTTCCATCTATGTGACGATGACTTCAAAATAAATTTTTTTACTGCTTATAATCTTACACATTTATATATAGGTTGCATTTCAATTAACACTCCGATTGGTTATCCATCTCAAAAAATTACAAGTTACTCAGTTGATTCTACAGTTACTTGATGAATCCATGATTCTCACTCTTTATTCTTTTATTTTAGCTCTTCTTATTGGAAAAATACCTTATAAATACATCTAAATTCAACAACTTAGCATTTTGAAAGGCATTGTTAATATTGCATAATTAACACGGCCGGAGGCTTGACTCTTGCAACACGGTCGGAGCTTTATTGTGTGAAGCCTCCCAGCCAGCCATAGCTTGGTCGAGGCCATAACATGTCCGTCCGCCTTCGCTTGAAGCTCAGGAACTCCTCCGACCCTTCAGATATTTATCTTTCCTTTCGTATTGCCCAGTTCGATCCCATTTTTTTCCATTTCGCACCGTCGCTATCTTCTTCGCTATGTCCAGTTGGTCGGAGCTCCATCTCGACCACCTACCCGTTTAGATCAACGCTATACCTTACCCCACACTTTCCTCCGCAATCTGATCATCCTTAGACCATCTCATCGGAGCTGGGTTTTGGTATGATCTCCTTCCCCCATGTCAGCAGGAGATCGTACCTCATCCCCCCATCGCTTCCTTCCTATTTGCATGCAATAAGATGACTAGAGCATAAACCCCGAGTCCCCCTTTCATTTGTAGGTACCCTCATACAAGAGGAGGCTTATTTAGACTTCTAGTTGCTCGGCTAAGCAGCTCCAGTTGGAGCACCTTTGATCCGACCATCCGACCATCATCTCTAGCACCAGCCTCCCCCATTCAATGCGGAGCACCCTTCTAGAGGTAATGGACCTTCTGGAGGCTTGATCAGCCTAATGGAGTAGCACCAGTCCCCAATCAAAATCCGTCAGCCATCTATTCATGCATCACCACTCCCCACCATTGGATGAGGGGCGCAACACTAGTTCGCATCTGAACTGACCGTCAGAGAGCCTTTCCAGGCTGTTAAATCAGACCCGACAAGTCAGATCCGATCGCACATCCTCGACATTCCCAAGACCGTCAGATCACTATGCAGTGGGAGATCAGAACCGTCAGAGCCACCATAAGCACCTCACGTGCCTCAAGGTATATTGCATATACCCCCGTGTAATTTTCGTTATTTTGCTTTAGTCTAGAAAATAAATGTTGTAGTTAAAAACTTTTGCAGTTCGGACCTCGTAGTTTATAGTATTTGCACTTTAGTCCCTCTCAGTCTATAGCACGTGCATGTTCACGTGAGTCGTGGGATATTTGCACTATCTACCTTGTACTTTTTATCTGTTATGGAATGAATGACATGTTTTAAGTATTTACATGTATGCCCTTGTGAGTCTGGATCACATGCGACGCAAGAGTTGGTTGGCTTAATTGCAGATTTGACCTCTAAGTTTTCAAAGTGTGTTACTCTTTGATCTGTGAACTTAAAATATTTGCTAATAGGTCCGTATGAGCTATGCTTAATTACTTGCTTTGATTTGGACTCAATAAATATTAAATTAATTTGAAAAATTAGAGGAAAATTACCATTAGCTCATGTTAGTGTGTAATATTTACTGTAACTTTATTGGATTGATTTAGTTGTATTTACTATTTTTGGTAAAGAACCCTAAAAAATACCCTGGTTTGCCTTCTGAAAATTATACAAATTTGAAAAATACTTTAAAAATTTCATAAAAATTTCTTTGTATTCCTTTTTGCTTGATTTACTTCCAATTATAAATTTGTTTAAAAATTCACTATAAAACCCTAAAAGCTACAAAACAATCAAAATCTTATAAAAATCTTATAAAACCAAAGAAAAAAATGTGATTTTAATTTCCATGCTTAGATCTATATATCATAAAATTCTCATCCATGATTGGGGCACTTAAAATATTTTTGAGTTGCAATTTGATCCTCGTTGTACACTATTTGGAGTTTTGAGCACTATGTAATTTTTATAAAATTACAAAAACATTTAAAGAACCCTAAAAAATTATCAAAAATACTTTAAAAAATAGAAAACCCAAAAATATTTGTCTTAATTTTCTGAGTATTTTTAGCCTTATAGAAAAACCAAAAAAATTTGTTATGCTTGTTGCCTTTATTCTAGTGCTTGCTTTCTTCCATTCAAAAATTAAAAATTTGCAAAATAAAAAACCAACAAAAATATTTTTATCTCTGAAATTTGACTACTTCGTACCTTTATCGTGCTCCTAGTATTCGACACTGGTGGCTATACCAGCTAAATAAAAACAACGAACCATTTACATACTTGATTGCTTGATTTTCTCTTAATGGTTTTATTCTTCTCATTAACTACGCTTGGTGATCCGGGTCACAACGACTCTTGTTTATTTGCTTACTTAACCTGAGTGGTCGGGCTAGTCATCATAATGGCGTCGTTGCTGGGGAGCACGACTTTGTAGCCATTTTTCACTTTTTTTTCATTTTTTGTCTCTATTTGATATAAATATTCTCTAATACTCGTCTGTTTTGCTTTTTATGCGAGGAACCGCCCGAAGACGCTTCAGTTTTCTTTTGAAGGAGACTGCACTTGATGAGGAGCAGAGAAGCAGGAGAGAGTAGTTAAATTAGATAGATTAGTTTATTCTCGCAGAACCATTTTATTATTGTAATAACTATAGACTCTTGGAAACTTAAACTTCGGGGTCTATTTTGTCGAGTGTCGGTACACTTAGGGGACCTCACTGCATATCGTCTTTTTTTATATTAGATTCACGAGGATTTAGTCCCTAGACTTAAGAATTTTTGTTGATTGTGATGTAATTATCTAAGGCCCCACACCTAATTGCTTATTTGTGCCCATAGATAATAATTGGACTTACCTAAAATAAAATTGAAAAAGTCGGTTGATTAGATACTGGACCACGCGTCGTGAGGAGTCACATACAACACTAGTAGGACCTGTTGTGGAGGGCACCGAGTGACTCCCAAAATCAACTCAGATCTTTATTTGATTAACTAGTTATTGTTCTTCACGATTAATAGAATTTGGGATGTGATTTCTCATCCTGTTTGCATTCCATATCACATCATCATAAATCATATCATAATGATGGGAAGGAGGTTCCTTAGGCTGCCATTGACATCATCGCTTCTGAGCACTCCTCCCCAATCATTTAGGGTAGTTTCGGAGAGCTCGGACCTGCTCTCCGATCTCGAGTTGGCTACCACCTGTTTCCCCTCGACCACTCTTCTACTAGTCCTATGCTGCCATAGCAGACCAGCACAACTATATGTTCATTTGACAACACTTGAGTTGGGGTATTTTGCCTTTACAGAGACCCAAGAGATGGCTAGCAATGAAGGACGCACCGATGAGCAGTCGTAGGGATCAACATATGTACTTGACTAGGCAGCCATCAACAACACACTCTTAGCCTCCCTGGAGACCATGTAGCGACATATCTAAGACCAAGGAGCATTAATGGCCGAGGTGCGATGAGAGCTGATGGAGATGCGAGCCGACAGAGTAGAGCTGCAGAGACCAATCGGTAGAGAGATACCAACAACACGAGGAGGAGACAGACAACCCGAGGATCAGTAGGAGCTAGCCACGACAACACGTATGATGAGGCAGTTGCACAACCCTGGTGCAACCATTACCTACCGTTGGATCCAACTACCAGAGATTCTTGGTGACTTTGAGTTTCTCCCCTAGACCATCCAGCTTTACCCAAGTTCCATGGGCTGGCCATTGAGGAGCCGCACCTCCGTCTATAGGAATTTGAGATGATTTGCAGTACTATTCACGATCGATTCATGGACGAGGACACGATCAAGATGATCTCCTTCCTATTCTCCTTAGTTGCCAGAGCAACCTACTGGCTAAAGCATTTAGGAAGGTATGTCACCACCTGGGAGCAGCTTCGGACCGAGTACTTGAACAAGTACTATCCACTCGGTCGGCCCAACGCAACACGAGCCATGATCAACAACCTCACCATGATCCCGAACGAGCAGTTTCATGAGGCTTGGGATCGATTCAGAGAGTTCATCGATTGGTGTCCACATCGCGGGATTTCAAAGCCCAACCTAGTTCAGAGATTCTTTTATGGTATGACATCAGACATGTAGGGCTAGTTAACATGTCATGTGGAGGGTCCTATTTTGCCAAGGATGAGGACCAAGTTTGGACCATCTACGAGGAGATGGCAAAGAACTAAACGATGATGTCCCAGACTAGGGTCTACACTCAGGGGAAGCCCCTCCCACAGGCGATTTCATATCAGCGGATCGCACGCGTCAATGTAGGTCCTTCTACCTGATCAGTAGCATAGGCCAAGTGCTCAGCCGTTGACCCGAGTATAATCAGTGAGAAAATCGACCGCATCGAGATTATTGAGAATAAGCAGTGTCAGGGCCTCAACCAAATTGATCAGTTGGCACATACATTGAGTGACCTGCCAACTCAGATCATGTGTCTCCAAGAGGTACAGACATCTTCCCAACCCCATCTCAGGTCACGGGCTGATCCAGGGAGTAACTCTACCCAACCTTCTGCCACATACCACTAGGTTCACCACATATAGGAAGAGAGGGTCCAGCCGCCCCGGCACTACTAGCAGTCACAACCATCTACGGATACTCAGATGGTGTTCTACCAGTCGGATCAGCTCCTGACAGCCCTTCCCCCTCCACACTTCGAGCAGAAGCTGTTGATGGAAGTCAATGGGATTTTCTACGACCAGTACCAGCAACAACCTAGGATCTGTCATGATCATCCTGGATTCAGATGATCCACCGGAGGCACCTCGTCCCAACAACAGCCTCTAGCTCAAGCAGAGCAGGCCAGCCAGCAACAGTAGCCCCATCACCTCCACTAACAATACCAACAGGGTCCTCGTCCTTCATACTAGGGACAACAGTGGAGGCAGGCACATCAGCCTCATTCTCAATATTCCCATCCCCCCCATTACCAGCAGTAGTCTCAACCTCATTTCCAATGAGGCAACCCGTTCGGTTCTCATGGACTTGTCTATGAGAACCCAACCCTTGACGACATCGTCTGACTACTTTAAGACTTGCATGCATCCTTCCAGCAAGAGATGGAGAGAATGATTATCAAGGGCAAGGTCACCATACTCGCTCAGATTGAACCGAACCCAAATAACCTCAAGAGGAAATATGAGAAGTTACAGTTCATAGATACTAACACTCCTATTGATACTTTGGGTAATATATCTTTCTATGTGTATGATGTTGATTTTCTGACACTCAGGAGCGGTAGGATGCCAACCGGTGGTGCCTCATCTGAGCGACATCCTCATGAAGATTCTGGAGCGTCAAACGAGGAGGAAAGCGATGCTGATGTCACCCATGATGATTATGACGATGGTGCTGAAGCTACCAAGGATGATGATCCAGCTGACGGTACTGAGGCCGTCGTGATTCCAGATGCAGATGGTGGTACTAATGCCACCAGTATTTCAATTTTTGACCTAGAATGCGGTACTGACGCCACGAAGACAGATGTCATGGTGTACTGATGCCACCAATTTTTCTTCAGTTGTATTACCTTCTTTTGTATCTCAGGACAGGAAAATACAAAAAATGGAAAAAAAATAAAAATAAGAATAAAGGAAAGGTTTCTTTATCCCTTACGAGTACAAATGTGTTGCATGATGAACTTGGTATGGATTCTAGTCTTCTACATGCTCAGGAACCTATTCCCAACCCTCCAATCTCTGGAGAGGGTCCAACCATACCATTCCTTCAAGCGCACCGCTTAGCGAAGGGGAATAAACCAGAAAATCCTAAAAAGAGACACCAGTTAGAGTTCAACCAACAGATGATTGACCGATTACAGATCTACCTGACTATATAGGAAGCACTAGAACACATCCCCCTCTTCCAAAAGAACTTAAGATAGAAGATTACCATTCACAGGAAGAGGAGGAAACACAATGCAGACATCCATGTGCTTACTCATGCTACCTACTTCACTAGTCAGAATCGATTGCCAGCTACGAGACCAGATGCATATGCTCCATATGTCAGATGCCATATCCATGAGTAGCAGTTTGATTGTACTATATTAGACAATGACTCTTCTATCAACCTTCTTCCAATAGCCTTACTCGAGCGATTCGAGTTTGGTCCTCTTCGATAGGGCATGACAGTCCTTCAGTTTGCTGATAGATCTGTCAAGAGGCCGAATGAGTTATTAAAAGATGTGATCGTCACAATTCAGGATCTGAAATTTTCTGTGATTTTTTTGTATTAAACATGTAGATACATGAGTCTGTGACATATACCCCCATCATAATAAGACGTCCGTTCTTGGCCACTACCAAAGCGGTGTCCGATCCTGATAGTGCAAAGCGTACTTTTGTATCGAGGACGACGAAAGTATACAAATAGAGACGATCGAGGAGAATAGAGCGAGAGATTCAGCTTGCTCAAGAAGTATAGTGATTCAAAGAAGACGATAGATGCAGAGCGAGACGTCCACCAAGAGTGCGGCTTTGTGATCACAGACGATGAAGCCGTATGGTCAGACCTAAAAACACAAGCCCTTGTCACGCCTTTCGATATTGCAAATTTACAACTTTTGTCAGACGAGAGTTTGGAGAGTACACTCTTGACACCAGATACATTCGAGGCTACTGATCGTGGTCAGGATAGCAAAGCAGAGTATATTTCATGCTCTTACGATTCAGATCCCTTGGGCTCAAGCATTGATTGGGACGACTTTGACGATTATTTGCCATGTCTGATTCCTTCAGAGCCGATAGATGGGGCGGAGAGTGAGACAATTCAGTTGATAGACACATTAGCAAGTTCGTCTTCATCAGATTCACAGATGCTGCGAGAGTTCTCTCATGCAGATCTGGTAGTCTTCACGCAAACATCTCAGAAGTTGGATTTGCCATCTCCCACATGTATAAAACTGAAGACAATACTGCAATCGATGAAGTACAGATTCGTTATGGGTGAATAATATATATTCCTGATGAAGCCACATTTCATCATCTTTATTCTATCATTTTGGCATCAAAAACCCTAGCAAATGCGTGTAAATACCCTTAATTCTTGTATCTTAGCACCCATGCATGTGTATGTAAATAGTGTATAAAATACTGTAATTAAAGCCAAAATTATAGAATAAATAAAAGAAAAGAAAAAGAATAAAATATTGTAAATATTTTATGACCAAAACCCCGAGACCTAGGCATCTTGATGAATAGGTCGACAAGGAATAAAGTAGGGGGAGATAAGGGTCAAAAACAACACAAGTTCTTTCATTCTTTATTCATTTTGGGACTTATTTTTGGTTCCACTTTTTATACCTTAAATACATAAACTTTATACATGAAAGTTGTAGATAAATTCATAAACAAAAATACAAAATTTATTTCACTGAAAAATGACGTACAGATAAAAAGTTATGGTCTGAATAAGATCCCAAAACTCACACTTCTCAGACCTGTATCTTGCAAATAAGAACTCGAAATACACCAAACTCACTTTAATCGTTTATAGCTTAAAAAAATCTATTTAATGGAGGTGGTTTCATATTTTTCAGAGTTACGATTTGAAAGTTGAGTTTTGAACCCTACTTGTATACTTGTACAGATTAAAATATTCAATTTATTTATTATTCATTATTTTTATACTTTTATATTTTTATAATTTTGTAAATATTATTTATAATGTATATGTACATTAAAATCAGAATAAAAACATAAATAAGACATAAAATAAAAAATTACTTATAGAATGCATAGGTATTATACCTATACTTATACATGTATACTACTTACTTATATTTTATTAAATGTATAAAATGCATCAGAAAAATAAAATAAAAATATATTTAAGTAAATAAAAGTATGCTATAAATTTAAAAAATAATAAACATAATAAAATAAATATACAAAATAAAAATAAAATAATAAAAAATATATATTATACCTATAAAGGGCATATTAGGTAACTTGTAATTATATGCCTCATAAAAATAAATAGAAATCACTAAAAAATTCTTTAGAAAATAAGAAACAATTTTTATTTTATAACCTAAAATAAATAAATTCATTTACTATTTTATTTCGAATTTACAAATAAATTCAGCTCTAAATTTCCTGGTTGGTCCACGTGGACCAACCAGGCGCGGTCTAGAGTTGACCTCGGTCAACTCCCAGACCGAGACCTGCCACCATGTGACACCCGATTTTCTTCCGATTTCGCCCAATTTCCGAGCCCGATTCTTGCGTCTTCTTCCCTCGATTCCTTCTTGGAACTTCATCCCTGATCTTCACTGAGCCACACCATGTACTCAAATCTCACCATATCTCCATCATTCGCGCATGGATCTCGCTTGAAGGAGACGCCTTCATTTTCTACTTAAGCGCCCCACCATCTTCGAGCTCGGGTTTGAACCCTTCTTGGCCATTGATCCTCCTCCCTGTTGCGCTCTTCGTGTTGCTGGAGGTGACAGCTCCGCATCCACACCCTCAGGCGAGTCGAGGAGGCTTTGTAGCGGCTCCACCACCTCCGCCGACATCCGGCGTCGAGGTTCTCCACCTCTGGTCCAGGACATCGAGGTATACCCCTCTTCTCCCTCCTTTTCGCTTCTCTTTAATTTCCCGATCATCGTAGGAGCATCTTAGGACTTTTAGATCCCTTCACCGATCCGTATTTCGCTGTCCATCGACCCTCGCCGGAGAGCACCTCCGGCCACATCTCCTCCGTGTTCCACAGACCACCTTCGCACCTCCGCGGGGTCCAGGCAGTTTGCCTTGGTCCCTCTCACCCATTTTCACAGGTACTGGGAGCATAACACCCCATGGGGATCCGGATTCGTATACCGCCGGAGATACCTAGAGCTCCAAGCTCTGCCGCCTTCGCAGCAGTGTCACATTGCCTCCCCGGCGATTTTGAGGAACCCAGCAGCCAGAGCATCACCACAGGAGTCTCCTCGATCTTTTTGTGGCGGCCCAGACCACCGAAGTCGTGCCATCTCGCCGGAGGAACTTCGCCTCGACGAGGTTCTTCCCCGTTCTTCCTCCGGGTGCCTCCACCGTCAGATCCAAGGCCCGCTCCAGATCGCACCTTGGCCGTCAGATCTTAGCCACCTTCTGCCGTCGATCATCTTCGCCAGATCTGATCTCCACCGACCATCGTCGAATCGTCATCGCGCGTTGTGCGCGCGCCACGTGGATAAGTGAGCGGCCCTCCGCCGTTCGATCGCGCACGAGGATATAAGGCGTGGGTATTTTGCACTTTCACCATCGTCAAATTTTGTATTTCATTTCAATCCATAAACTTTAAGTCATAGTTTAAATATATCTATAATATTTGCATCCAGACCCCCGTAGTTTTCATATTTGCACTTAGGTCCTATCCACGTCACCTCACGTGCCCGTGCGCGTGAGGGGGCTGGATATTTTGCAAGGACCCCCCTAGAGTTTATTTATTTCATCTCAGTCCATGAACTTTTTAATTACGTTGTAATATTTTGGTACAATTGCATCAGAGCCCCTGGAACTTTGTATTATTGCAAAAATACCCCTTCCAGGTCACGTGTCCAGTGCGCGTGAGTTGGACATTTTGCAAACGAACCCACTCTGGGTTTGGGTATTTATTTTGAGTCCAGAAAATTGTATTTAACGTTATATATCTGTTGAGAAATTGCAAGTAGGCCCTTGAACTTTTGTGTAATTACATTTATGCCCCTACCAGTATTGTAGTTTTGATTGGATGTTTGCATTTATTTCACGCATCACTTTAACTCTAAAAATTACCAAAAAAAATATCATAGGCTCCTGTTGCATTGTAGTTTAACGCCATATTTTTGCATTGCATTTTTATTGCATTTTCATATTTATTAAAAATCAAAAACATGCATTTTTCTTACTGTTTCCATTAGAAAACCCATAAAAATTATAAAAACGTTTTGAAAAAAATTCTAAAAAAATTATATTTTGTGTGTTTTATCATCCATTAGTGTCAGTCCAAAAACCACTAAAAAGTTCAAAGCAAAAACCTTAAAAATTAAAAAAACCTAAAAATCTTCATAAAAATCTAAAAAAAATCACAAAAATATAAACTGAGTTGTTGTGTCTTCCTTATTTTATTCTCTCTATTTTAAAATTAATGTGGGAAATTTTTGATACTGTTTGGAGTTTTTCCTTCCCATTTTAATTTCGGCCAGTCTTGTATTCGTTGTTTTCTACTATTTTGTTTATTAAAAATACCAGAAACATCTATAAGAATACCCTAAAATCACAAAAACAATAAAAAATGATAAAAAAGCCAAAAAGATTTTATTTCTGAATTTTTGACTATTTTTACCTATTTGTATAAATACTTTAGCCTCTCTTTCCCTATATTGTAAATATATTCCTATATTGAAAAAGAAAATAAAAAAATATAAAAATATAAAAAAAGAAAATACAAAATCAGTAAAAAGAAAACCAAAATACAAAATTAAAAATTAAAAATAAAATAAAATAATTTATTAAAATTTAAAACCCACAAAAATAACACATTTAGACAAATATTCACAACCACATTTTGTGCATCTTGCTTGTTCTATCCTGCTTGCTCCTTGTGTTCGACACTCTACATTACTTGTACTATACACATATTTTGTAGAGTTATAATAAATTTTAACTCCACACTTGTTTTTCATTGATTGATTTGCTTATGGGTTAATTGTTGATTAAATTTGGATTTTTAGCGGTCACCGCAGCGACCTTTGTGTTCCCGCCTTGTGTGGAATACAAGACCGTTAGATTTTCTTGTTTGTCAAATGGCGCCGTTGGCGGGGAGCAACAACGTATAGAGCATTCTTTTGTGATTGATTGTGGATATTTGCCTATCTTTTTACCTATTTGCTTGATTATATTGCTTGATTGGTCTAATCACCCTTGTTGTTGAATTTTGTGCGAGGTACCGCCGAGCGAGGGAAGCGCTCCATCCGAGGCGCTTAGTCATCCACGTGAAGGCTCGCTTAGCACCAAAGCAAACTTGGAGGCTTGAGAAGACCATCATTTTTTGTAGAATTTTCTTAAAAATTTATAATTTGAAGTGAGAGAGAGACTTAATCTGTAATAACTTGGACTCTCCAGGACACAAAGGCCTAATTTCCAAGTGTTTGTTCACTTGGGGGCTCACCACGGTTTTGTGTTTTTCGCGGCTTTATCGCTTTTATTCCTATTTGTTTCACGAGGATTTAGCCCCTAGACATAGGAGTTTTTGTTGATTGTGACGACTAAGAAGCTAAGGCCCAATCCCTAATATCTTGCCTGTACCTATAGAACGTAATTGGACTTGGCTAAAAATCAATTGAAAAAGCTATTTGACTTGGACTAGAGACCACGAGCCGGGAGGGGTCGTACACAGCGCATGCAAGATCCATTGTGGTGGACACCGATCGCCCCCAAGACCGGACTCCGGACTCTCTTCCTTATCGTAGCTACTTGTTCTTCAAGTTAATAGAAGTTGCTCATATTAGGACGATTTCCTCGTGCATGCATTTAGGTAGTTTTATTTATTGTCTTTAAATTATGTGTGGATCACTTTGCATGTAGAGTGCTGGCGGAAAGGTATGCATCTCTATCCCTGCATGCATCATAGATTTTGACCGCGCATCGGCTTTTCCGTTTTCCTCCCCCAGATTTATTGGACTCTTAAATAAAAAGGAAATTGGAAAATTCGTTAGACGATGATTGCTCAGAAAAATACATAAAAAGTGAAAACAACAAAAATTGGGACTGCTAATGCAAACTTGACCTTAAAACTCATCCCACCAAAAATTTTATCTTGGGGAGAGTAACCCCCTCCTTGTTTGATTTATCTGCTGCGAGAGAGTGACCTGACACTAGGATAGAGCCACATCTGAAATTTTGGTTGACTACTGGTCGTGGTTAGTCGTTCTCCAGTGAGGATCTCTCCGGTAACTGGTAAAGCGGACCGCGATGTCCTTAACAGATTGAATTAGCGGGAACAACCGGGTTACGGTTCGCAATTCATACTAGCTGGGAAAGATCTGACGTGGATTGGGACAGTCGGCTAAGAAAGTAGGGTACCTAACAGCTCGCTCTAACGCTCTGATAGATTGACTGATCACCTAATAAATTTTGACAAGATAACATACCGAACTCTCACGGTCATCAGCTCAAGAGTTGTGTAGGTGAATTGGGGATTTTGATTTATCATCCTGTTTGCATTCCAGATCTCATCCACCTTTCTCTAGATCAAGATGATAGGAAGGAGATCCCTTAGGCCACATCTGGTGGCATCGCTATCGAGCACTCTTCCTTTTTCATCTAGGTCGGCTTCGGGGAGTCCAGACCCACTCTCCGAGCCTGAGTTTACATCCACCCCTGTTCCCCCTCGACCACCCTTCTTCTTCTATCAGTCAAGTGGTGTCAGATTTTAGTGCAGAACATAGTACAGAACATTTGACGACACCTGAGATGGATTCCTTTGGCTTTGCAAAAAATCAAGACATGGAAGGCAGAGAGGAACACCCAGATGAGCAGAGACCACCTCCATGCCTATTTCATCAAGCTGCCATCAACAACTCACTGTTAGCATCCCTGGAAATCATGCAAAGACAGATCCGAGATTAGGGGATGGTCATGGGTGAAATAATGAGATAGATGCGCGAGGGATGAGAAGAAAGAAATGAGGGCGGAGAAATACCAGATGCAGAAGGAGGAGGACCTGATCAGGAACGACCACCACCAGCAACCATGAGGCAGTTTCATAACCCAGCTGCAACACTCACTCACCGATGGATCAAACTCCCTCCCATATATGGAGACTTCGAGCTTCGCCCACATACTACTCAGCTACTGTCGAAGTTCCTTGGGCTTGCCACCGAAGAACCGCACCTCCATCTGCAAGAATTCGAGATAATATGCAGTACAATCCATGATAGATTTGTGACTGAGGACACCATCAAAATGATTGCTTTCCTGTTCTGCTTGGTTGATAGAGCCGCCTATTGGCTCAAACACTTGGGAAGGTAAATCGACACTTGGGAACAACTCCGGACCGCATACTTAAATAGGTATTACCCACTCGGTCGGACGAAGGCAGCGAGAGCTATGATCAGCAACTTCACCATGATCCCAAATGAACAATTCCATGAAGCCTGGGATCTCTTTAGAGAGCTCATTGACCGGTGTCCACATCATGACATATCAAAGCCCAACTTGGTTCAGAGTTTCTTTTGTGGGCTGACACCAGAGCTGCAGGGGCTTGTTAATGCCTCTTGTGGAGGATCATACTTTTCAAAGGGTGAAGATGATGTTTGGGCCATTTATGAAGGAATGGCAGAAAACTCTACAGTTATGGCCCAAGCTAGAATCTACACACAGCAGAAACCTCCCCAAGGAGCAGGATCATACCAGAGGATCGCCCGCATCGATGCCGGTCCCCATACTCCTTCAGCAGCAGCAGCTCAAGATGAATCATCAGCAGCTCATATGGGCATAATCAGTGAAAAGTTGGACCGCCTTGAGATTTTGGAGAAGAAGCAGGGTCAGGGCATGGCACAAATAGACCAGTTGGCTAAGACCATGAGTGATCTGAAGACTCACATCTTGAGTATTCAGGAGGCACAATCATTTTCACATCAGCCTCCCAGGTCACTGGCTGAGTCCAGAGGTAGCCGTTCTACCCCACCACCTCCCGCATACCGCCAAGTTTACCATGTTCAGGAGGTGCCGGTACAGCAGTTGCCGCATTATTCACAACAGCCACAATCTCAGGACACTCAGATGGTGATCTATCAACCGGATCAGCCATTGGCAGCACTACCACCTCCACCATTCGAGCAGGAGCCGTTGATGGAAGTCAACGGGATATGGTACGACCGATACCCCCAGCATCCCGGGATTCGCCGCGATCACCCCGGATTTCGTTGGTCCAACGGAGGTACTTCATCCCAACAACAGCCTCCGACTCAGGGAAATCATAGTGGCCAACACCAGTAGCCCCAATCCTCCCAACAACAGCAGCAGCAATATCAGCAGAATCCTCGTCACGCCTATCAAGGACAACAGAGGAGGCAGCGACAGCAGCCTTACCAGCAACAATACCCTCCTTCTCACCAGCAACCTCAGTTCCAGCAAGGGAACACTCCCGGTTCTCCCGCAGCCATGGAGAACCCAACACTTGACGATCTCGCCCGCTTGCTCTCCGAACAGCAGGCATCCTTCTGGCGAGAAATGGACGAGTTCCGGCAGGAAATGAGGGACATCATGAAAGGTAAAGCCGCCATACCTGCACAGAGCGAGCTGAATCCGAACAACTTAAAAAGAAAATCTGAGCAGGTACAGTTTACAGAGGGTACCACTCCTGGTGCTTATTTGAATGACATGCATTCTATGTTTGATACTCACTTCGTGTCACTTAGGAGCGGTAGGGAACCATCCGGCGGTGGCTCATCTGAGGGACAACACCATGGAGATTCGAGAGCCCTAGATGAGGAGAAGAGCAGTGATGATGCCCCTAGCAACAAGGATGATGACGGTGGTGCTGATGCCACCAAGGATGACCTTCCAGACAACGGTACTGAGGCTGTCGTAGTACCAGATGCAGACGGTGGTGCTGAAGCCACCATTTTTGATGATGAACCAGAGTGCGGTGCTGAGGCTGCGAAGAAGAATATTTTGGGTGGTGCTAATGCCCCCATTTTGAATCTATCTGTATTCCAACCTTCTGTACTACCATTTTCTGTATCTCTGGAGTCCACGAAAAAGAACAAAAAATTGAAAAAAAGGAAAGGCTTCTCCATCTATTCCAAGTCCACGTGTGATGAATGATGATGATTGCATGGATGTCAGTCCTTCACAGGCCTAGAAGCCCTCTCCTAACCCTCTGTCTGAGGAGGGCCCATCTGTCCCCTTCCCTCAAGCACTCGGCTTGACTAAGGGGAATAAAAAAGAAAATCCCAAGAAGACCCAGTAGTTAGAGTTCAGCCAACAGATGATAGATAGATTTCAGATCCAACTGACTCTACAGGAGGCACTTGAGCACATCCCCCTCTTCCAAAAGAATCTGAGAGAGAAGTCCATTGTGCGCAGAAAGAGGCGGAACAATAGAGGAGAGATCCATGTGCTCACCCGTGCCACATGTTGTGCCATTCAGAACCAGCTGCCAGCAAACGCCCAGATGCAGGAGCTCCTTATGTCAGATGCCAGATTAGTGAGCAGCAGTTCGATCGTACTCTATTATACAGCGGCTCTTCTATCAACCTCCTTCCGGCAGCCTTACTCGACCGATTCGAGTTTGGCCCTCTTCTTCGGAGCAGGACAGTCCTTCAGTTTGTTGATCGATCGATTAAGAGGCCGAAGGGGTTGTCGAGAGACGTGGTCGTCACCATTCAGGGCCTAAAATTCCCCATGGACTTTGTTGTACTGGACATGGAGATCCCTGAATCGGTGATTGATGCCCCCATCATACTAGGACGCCCATTCTTGGCCACAGCCAAGGCAGTATCCGACCATGATAGTGGGAAGGTGTACTTTCGCGTAGAGGGTGAAAGTATACAAATAAAGACGATCGACGAGATCAAAGCGAGAGATTCAACCTGCTCGGAGCAGAACAGTGATGCAGGGCAGATGACAGATGCCGAGTTAGATGTCCACCACGAGTGTGACTTTGTGATGACCGATGATGAAGCAGTTTGGGAAGATCCAGAAGCATGAGCACTCACCTTGTCTGTAGATTCAGAGTACATACCTTTTGTGGCAGACGAGAGTTCGGAGAGCACACACTTGGCAGAGGACACCACACAGGTTGACAGTTGCGTACTGAGTGGTGACATTGATGTTTGTTCTGATTTAGATCCCTCGGAGGCAGACTTTGATTGGAAGGATTTCGATGCGTATTTGCCATGTCTGTTTCCAGAGGAGCTGACAGATAGGACGGAGAGCGAGTCAGGACAGATGATAGACACACCAGCAGGGTTCCCTTCGTCAGATGATCACATACAATGAGAGCTCTCGCATGCAGACCTGGTTGTAAATACTATGTATATAGTACAAAATTTTTCCAAAATGTTTTGAAAATCAAAAGTTGCAAAAATCTTGTGTAAATGTTTGTAAATACTTTTGCAAAACTTGCACTTCATGCATCCATCCATTCATGATTTCAAAACATTTTTAAAAATTTTGCACGATTGTAAATATTTGTAAATAGCATCTTTGTATATATATGTATATAGTTTTTCCTGGATGAGAGTTGACATTTAAACTAAGCCTAGAATTAAATTGAGAAATGGAGCTTGAATAAGATCTTAATCCACCTAACTCTAAGAGGAACCTTATAGGGCTTAGGGTTAAGGCTTTTCAGGTCCATAAGGACTTAATTCTTTGAGTCCACTAGGCTATGAGCATATGTCATCTTGATGAGCCTAAGTAGAGCACTTAACAACACACGCATTACTCTTAGAGACAATGGCTTGACTTGCACCAGCACTTTACACATGGCTCTCCACGGATGAGGTGGTAAGGAGGCAGTTTCCTTTGGCTTGGGGTAGCATATGAGGGTAGTACTTCTAGGCGGAACCTCTCTTCTTCTTCTAGTGAAGGAAGTGCGTCTCAACTTGGTCTAGTGGTGATGAAGGCTAAAGACAGAAGCCGTGGGTTGCAATAAAGCTTCAAAAGAGGGATAGTCTACTGGCTCAAGAGGAAAATTTCTTGTATATATGCTGCACCATGTAGATATGTTGTATAGAAGCACTTGAAAAAAAATTTGCAAAATGCAAAAAGAACTCCAAAAAAGTGGTGGGTCGGATTGAAAATTTAATAACCCCACCGGAGTGTATATAGTCAAATAAAGCAAAAGCTTATGGTATCCATGTTACATATCATGAAGCTTGCAGCGGGAGACTTAGCTACACTGGCTGAGCTTCCAAAAGTCTATACTTCTTCCCCCTCTTCTTGAGCCGGTTGCACTTGAACTTAGAAGGGAATACCCCGCTTCTCGAGGAAAGAGTTGCTAGACCGAGGCATTAGAGTTACCAGGTTGAGGGAGGTTGTTTCTTTGTTACTTCTGAGGTGGGGAGCTACATATCACTTACACTGCATGGAAAGAGTCATAGTCATTAGAGTTTGTGTATGTAGACTTGTTCTGATCTGGTTTATTGAGGAGTCTTGTCCATAGATTGGTGGAACTTAGAGGCTGTTGAGTTTTAAGCTTAAGTCTAAATAAGGTTCCGACACATTAATAATCCAAAGATCTGATAGAGCTCCATAATTCAATTTAATGAAGGAAAGTTTAATATTCAACATTGATCCATGTACATTCCCCTCTTTTTCTTTTTCTTTCTTTCTTTTTCACTTCTTTTTCAAATAAGTGTTTGCTAAGGGACTAGCAAAAGTTAAGTATAGGGGGGTGATGAATACCCATTCATCACTCTTTATTCTTATATTTTAGCTACAAAAACCTTTGCAAATGCATGTATATTCATGTAAATACAAATAATTATCAAAAGCATGCATTGTATAAAGTTTAATAATTAGCATGTTTTTGTGCAAAAATAAAAGAATAAAGATTAAAAAGAAAAAGAGGGAAATATTTAGAATAAATATTGAGCAACCTAACCCAAGGGAGGGCTCAACATGGGCCTGACCGCATAAAAGCCAAAGTAGAGGGAGATAGGGGCTCATGTGTGTAAATATTTATGTAAATAAATAAAAATATTTTTTTCTCACAAAAATAGCCCAAAATATGCTTGTAAATACTTGTACATATTTATAAGTATAAAAACAAAAGAAAAGGGTAAAAATAAAAAAAGAATCAAAAACACCACTTTCATCATGTACATGAACCACTCTTATATATTTATTTAACCTTGTAAATAAATAAAATTTATTTCCAAATTTTTTGTAAATATTCTATGTTATATAATGTAAATAAATTAAATAAAAACAATTAAAACAAAAACAAAATAAAAATAATAAAATTAAAAATACAAAAACATATTGTAAATATACCATGTGTATAAATGTATATATGTATTTATTTTACCTATGTATATAAATAATAAAAAATAGAATAAAAATACCTTTTTATTCCTTATTTTATAATGAAAATAAATAAAATATAAAATGGGAATAAAATTGTATAAAAATAACAAATTAAAAATTAAAAAAAACTATATAGTGTACATATACCTATGCATTACATATTATGTATATACCTTATTTTTATTTCGAAAAAATTATTAAAAATCACAAAAAAAATAGAAAAAAAAATAAAATAAAAATATTTCATGTTTTAAGTTTTTATTAATTCGATCATTTTCTAGCCTAAAATAAATAAATAAGAATTTTGTGCTCGGCGGCTCTTGATTGGTCCACGGGGGTTTGTTGACCCCGGTCAACTTCCCCCGCGGACCCTCTTCCCCGCGGATCTGGGTGACGAACCCGATTTCTACCTTTTCTACCTGCTTGATCCGACACCCATTTCACCAAACCCCGGGTCCGACTTCTTCGCGATACACCTGAGACCCTCGCCGGAGCCACCGCATCGAGATCCGCGCTCCTGATTTCCCTACCCGCGCGATTCTTTCCGGATCACCCCCACGTATAAAGCCGAGCTCCGCCACCCTATTTCCCTATCTTTGGCCATTCGAATCCTTCCCCTGTGAGCTCCAGTGAGTGCGCGAAAGTGACAGCTCACGTCCGGTGCTGTCGAAGCGAGGAGAGGAAGAGAGACCATCGATCCGGCGAGCTTCGTCGCCGCTGCTCCGCCACCAGCAGGAGCACCGAGCCTCGGAGGGAGACGCTCCTCGAGGCGAAGACCAGGAGCTTCCGTAGCTCCTCCCCAGTCTCCTCGTCCACCCAGGTAATCACTTAGACCTTTCTTGTTCTCTGATTTTCGATTACGCCCAATTCGTGCCGCCGCCGTCTCTAGCTGATTCCGACCATTCCATCACTCCGTTCGACCATCGGAATCGACCATCGCATCCGCCTTCTTCTCACGCACCTTCTCCGCACTCCCATCCAACCTAGCTCGCACAGGAGCTGGGAGTCGATCTCCTCCGTCTACCCCCTTCGCCGGAGCTCGCCATACCGACCCACAGACCACTGTCACCCCACCTGACCGGGTCGAGGCAGTTTGCCCTCGACCCGCGAGTCTTCTGGATTGCTTTGCAGGTCGAACGAAGGCCATCTGAGGTCCTTCGCCATTCAGCCAGGAGGCACAGCTCCGCCGACCTCTCCCGAGCTCCTCAGAGCTCGGCTGGATCATCGGAGCCCACCACCAGCTGCGGGACACCCTTGCGGAGCTTCTCCGACCTTCAGGCGCAGCAGAGGAGCCTCGGAGCGAGACCTCCGGGCCAGCGAACCTCGCCGGTCATCTGTTCTTCGAGGACCCTTCTCCTCCGTTCGATCACTCCTCCAGCTCCAGACTTCATCGGGGCCGTCCATCGCAGGAGCAGCAGTCATCGTTGGATCTGAGGAGGAGAGATCTGGAGAGCCATCGTTCGCCACCGTCAGATGCTCCACGTGGCCTCCATCCACCCGCTTCATTAATAAAGGGTAATTTACCCTTAGTCCCTGTCTTTTCTTATATTTAGCGTTTAGTCTTGTAAATATTGAGTTCAGTTGTTTAGTTTTAGGGTTATTTGCATAGAGACCCTTGTACTTGCTGTTATTTGCTGATATGCCCCTGTATGCGATGCGACACGTGCTTCGACACGTGATTTTCTGGGTGTTTTGCAATTCATGCCCTTGTAGTTTTGGTTGTTATTATTGAATGAAAGTTTTTACTTATTTGCATTTATACCCCTGTGCGTGATTTATTTGAGAATGTGTGACTATTTGTGGTATTTTGCAGATAAGCCCTTGGGCTTTTGGTGCATGTTACCAATAAGTCCTCGAGACTTATTTTCATTGCAGTTGGGTCCCTGAGTGCCCCAGGAACGCGCTGGCGCGTGTTTTGCTGGGTTAATTGCACCAGACCCCCCAGACTTTTGGGTATTTGCACTTTGGTCCTATGCACTGGTGCCCTCTCTTTATTTTTGAATAAAATAACAAATTACCTCCAAATCCAACGAAAATTGGAAACATGGCTCCTGCCATGGTGTAAAATTTTCGAGGATTTTTGAGGACATTTTTGTTTTCAATTGTTATTTTTAAAATTCAAAAACCTCTATTTTCTTCACTGTCTAACTTTAAAAATCACAAAAAAATATTAAATAGTGTCCAAAAATGACAAAAAAATTGTCTACTACCTATTTTGATGTGCTTGCTTTTCTAGCCAATTTTGGCTATTTTTCATTACTAAAAACCACTAAAAATTGAAAAACATGCAAAATCTTATAACAATTCCAGTAAATCAATTAAAAATCCAAAAACAATAAAGTAGGTGCCTAAATTTTCCTTATTTTCTTCTCTTCACAGGAAAATTACCTTCCAGCTAATTTGTGGCCTTTAGATATTTTATCTAGGCCCTTTTAGCTCGGCTGGACAGTACCTTTCATTTCAGTCACCTTTTGATTTTTAGAAAATTAAATAAACATCAGAAAATTCTCAAAAATTCACCAAAAACAGTAAAAATCTTAAAACACATAAAAATAGTTTTGTTTGAATTTTTGGTTGATTTTTATTGCTTTTAATAAATTGTTGAAGTGTGTGTTTCTTTACTTTTTCTTATTTTTCCTAATTCATTAAAAATCCAAAATATTCTTAAATAATTAAAAACCACCAAAAATAGTTGCTTCTTTTATTATATTTCCCTTTTTGACTACTTCGTAGGCCGAGAGGCCAACCCGTGCTCCTTGAGTGTCGACCCTGGTCGTTATACCAGGTTAATCTAAATAGCAGGACCGCTTTCGTGTTTTGATCGATTTTATCTATTATTAGTGGTTCATTTTTCTTGATCGAGCACATCTGAGTGATTGAGGTCGCAACGACGATTTTGTACCTTTACCTTAGTCGCTCAGATCGTTGTCATCAGAATGGCGCCGTTGCCGGGGAGCACAGCTTAGTAGTCGATTCATTTCTTTTTGTGGTTTTCTTTTCACGACTTTTGTATAGATTTCTGTAGATATATTTTTCTGACATTTTCTCTACAATAATCTGGTTTGACACTCTTGTGTTTGTTTTCTTGCGAGGGCCCGAGGATCGAGGCGGCTTCTTCGGAAGCCGACGCAACCGCAAGAGTCGGAGGCGGCTCTCTTCTTTACAGAGCCGCAGGAGAGCGCAGGAAAGCAAGCGGGAGTACGGGAGCCGCGGAATAGCCCGCGGTTAGCATAGATTAGATTAGGATTTATTATTCGCACATTTGAACTGATTGTAATAATACAGGTACATTCAGAGACACTTGAACTTTCGGGGTCTGTTCGCTGAGCACCGGTGTGCTCAGGGGACCCCTTAGTTAGTTCGATTTTTCGCGGTTTTTACGCGGTTTTCTCTTACTGCCTTTTCCGGTTTCACGTGGATTTCGAGCCCCTAGCCGTAGGATTTTCTGCTTGATTGTGACGTAATTCATAGGATCCAAACACCCTAATATAATTGCCTTTTCCTATAGTGCGGTAATTGGACCTATAATAAAAATAATAATAAATAGCCGTTCCATCACCTCCGAGCCTACACGCCGCGAGCCCACCCGTCAAGCGCTACTCCTGAACTCGACCTGTCGAGAAGAGGGGGTGGGTCTAGACCGGACTCTTTGGATTGGAGGTTGGTGGTCGGCTAGCGTTCTTTCGAGTAGCACTGCTGTTTAGGGACTCGGTTTTCCGCCTGCACCATTTGTAGTTTATTCCTGTCTTTAAATTCTGCGCGGATCACTTTGCATGTAGACTGCTGGAGTCAGGTACGCATTTCTGTCTCTGCATGCATCATTGATTTCTCGCGCATCGGCTTTTTCGTCTTCTCCCCCTGTTTTGGATTAAATAACCAAGAGAATCGAAAATTCGTTAGGCCTTTGTTTTCATTGAAAAATATTAAAAAGAAAACCATAAAATTGGGACTGGTTAAGACTATTGACCCTAAAAGACACTCACCTTAAAAATTTGTCTTGGGGAGAGCAACCCCCTCATTGTTTGGTTTGCTTGCGCGAGAGAGTGACCCGCACCCTAGGTAGAGCCCTCCGGTGCTATTTCTAGCTGACTACCGACTCTTCCGTGCGTGCCAGTCGGTTGGGGTAGCATCGGGTATCCTAACAGGTCACGTAAGCGCTCTGATATCTTGTGTGTTGACCTAATAAAAATTGACAAGATAATTTGACCGAGCCTTCACGGTCATCAGCTCGTGTTGCGTTGGTGAACCGGGGGTTCGCATTCTGATCATAGTTTTTCCAGATCTCATCAGCATTACTCGCCAGATCAAGATGATGGGTAGACGCTCTCTTAGGCAGCCTCTGGCTGCACCGCTTTCGGGCACGTCTACCCGATCATCTAGGTTGGCCCGCGAGAGCCGAGACCAGCTCTCCGAGCCCGAGTACGACTCCGCCCTGTTCCCCCTCGACCCCCTTTCTTTCGGACATGAGCGACATGAGCCCGAGGAGAGATTAGCAGATTTGACAGCACCTGAGTTGGGCTCATTTGATTTTGTAGACGTTATGACCGGCAGTTCTGAGGATCGCTCCCGTCAGCCTGAGCACTTCGTATTGGATTAGGGAGCGATCAACTCCACCCTGATCGCCTCTTCAGAGACCGTTCAGCAGCAGTTGAGAGATCAGGGAGCATTCATGCTTGATATGAGGAGAGAGATGGAGCAGATGAGAGCAGAGCGAGAGCAGAGGAGAGAGGGACCGAGGATCCCAGATGATGCGGATGCTGCAGCCGCAGCAGCAGCCGCTGCAGCAGCGGCAGCCGCCGCAACCGCGGTCGGAGGACCACCGAGACCGATGCGGGAGCTACACAACCCCGGATCGACGCTGACGCACCACTGGGTAGTACTTCCAGCGATCGTGGGGGACTTCAAGTTGCAGCTACTCCCCCGCTTCCACGGACTCGCGACGGAGGAGCCCCATCTCCACCTCCAGGAGTTCTTGATGATATGCAGCACTGTCCACGACCGTCAGGTGGACCAGGATACGATCAGGATGATCGCCTTCCCTTTCTCCCCTAGCGGACAGAGCAGCCATCTGGCTGAAGCATTTAGGGAAGTTTGTTTACACCTGGGAGCAGCTCCGCACCGAGTACTTGAACAAGTACTATCCACTCGGCGGACCAATGCAGCGAGGGCCCTGATCAGCAACTTCTCCATGCTCCCCAACGAGCAATTCCATGAGGCATGAGAGAGGTTCCAAGAGCTCACAAACCGATGCCCGCACCACGACATCTCGAAGCCGAACCTTGTGCAGAGCTTCTTCAGCGGGTTGACACCAGAGCTCTAGGGCCTGGTGAATGCTTCTTGCGGCGGGTCCTATTTTGCCAAGGACCACGACCAGGTCTGGGCCATCTACGAGGAGATGGCCGAGAATTATATGGTGATGTCCCAGACCCGATTGTACACACAGGGGAGACCCCAGCAGCAGCCAGGACCCGTGGAGTACCAGAGGATAGCACGGGTCGACGCCGATCCATCCAGTTCATCCGCAGTTGCAGCAGCACATGCAGAGTCGTCCGCTGCGGATATGGGTATCATCAGCGAGAAGTTGGACCGGATGGAGCTGATCGAGAAGAAGCAGTGCCAGGGCATCACGCAGATGGAGCAGATGGCACAGACTCTGAGCGACATGAAGACCCAGCTCATGTGTCTCCAGGAGGCACAGACGGCTTCACAGCCCCGTCTTCAGTCGTGAGGTGATACCGGCGGCAGCAGCAGCTCGTCCCAGCGCTCCAGCTCCTTTCAGCAGCCTAGACAGGTTCACCTTGTACAGGCGGAACCGTACCAGCCGCAGCAGCCCTCCTACCAGTCACCAGCATCTCCAGATATGCAGATGGTGGTATACCAGCCGGATCAGCCTCTGGCAGTACTCCCGCCAGCCCCATACAATGCAGAGCCGTTGATGGATGTCAACGGGATTTGGTATGACCGCCCCCAGCCTGGGATCTGACGAGACCATCCTGGATTCAGGTGGGGGAGTGGAGGTACCCAGCCCCAGCAGCAGTCATTCGGTCAAGGTGGGCAGTATAGCCAGCAGAGAGATCACCAGCAGTAGCAACCCCCAGCCTACCAGCCACAGCAGCAGTCATCCTTCGTTCCTCGTCCCTATCAGCAGCAGGGATAGTCTTGGAGACGTGAGCAGCAGGCTCACCAGCCACACCAGCAGCAGCATCCTTCCTCCTACCCCTCTCAGAAGCAGCAGCATCAGTTCCAGCAGCCTCATTACCACAGAGGCTTCCCGTCGGGCCCCCATGAGAGCTCCACCTTGGATGACGTAGCCCGCCTCCTCACGGACCAGCAGGCTACATTTAGACGGGAGATGGACGAGTTCCGCCAGGAGATGCGGGACCTAATGAGAGGGAAGGCCGCCATCCCTGCACAGATAGAGCCGAATCCGAGCATCCTGAAGAGGAAATCTGAGCAGGTAGTTTCCACTGAGCATGCCACTCTTAGTGATCCATTTGATGATATATCTGCGGATCTATTTGATGCTGATTTTGTTACACTTAGGAGCGGTAGAGCACCAGCAGGAGGTGCCTCATCTGAGCGACGATTCGAGGATCCACCCAGGGCACCAGATGAGGAGGAGGAGAGCGGTACTGAGGCCGCACATGATGATGACGGTGGTACTGATGCCACCAAGGATGCTGATTCCACCGGCGGTACTGAGGCCGCCGCTTCACCAGTTCGAGGAGGTGGTGCTGATGCCACCAGAGTAGCCGAGCCAGCCGGCGGTACTGAGGCCGCGGGACGTCCAGTAGCAGAGCCAGCCCGGGGTGGTACTGAGGCCACCGGTGTTCGTTTTGATAGAGATGTTGTTTTTCCTTCGGTTGATGTATCTCAGAACGCTGTTTTGAATAAAGGAAAAGGTTTAGTTTCTTCTGGTCCCACTGTGGTGATTGATGTATGTGCGGATCCGGTCGTCGAGCCGTCTAGGCCTTTTCCTAGTCCTTCATCTAAGAAGGACCCTGTGATCCCCTTCCCTAGAGCCCTTCAGATGGGGAAGGGGAAGAAAAGAGAAAAAGACCCAAAAAAGAGAGAGCAGGAGGAGTTCAGCCAGAGCATGATCGATAGATTTCACATACAGCTGACCCTTCAGGAGGCTTTGCAGCACATCCCCCTTCTCCAGCGATCCTTGAGAGACAGGACCACAGTCAGGAGGAGGAGGAGGAACCACACTTCAGAGATTCATGTGATGACGAAAGCCACGTGTTTCGCGATCCAGAACCGTCTGCCTGTCAAGAGGCCAGATTCGGGGGCCCCGTATGTCAGATGTCAGATTAGTGAGCAGAGGTTCGATCGGACTCTATTGGATAGCGGATCGTCTATCAACCTCCTTCCGGCAGCCCTTCTCGACCGCTTCGAGTTGGGCACTCTTCGACAGAGAAGGACAGTCCTTCAGTTCGCTGATCGATCTGTCAAGAGGCCGAAGGGGTTGTTGCGAGACGTTATCGTCACGATTCAGGGCCTGAAATTCCCCGTGGACTTCGTAGTGTTGGACATGGAGATCCCTGATTCAGTGGTCGATACCCCCATCATCCTAGGTCGTCCGTTCTTGGCCACAGCCAAGGCAGTGACTGATCATGATAGCGGGAAGGTATACTTTCGCGTCGAGGGCGAGAGTATACAAATAGAGACGGTCGAGGACTGCAGAGCCAGAGAGAGCAAGCTCAGAGACCAGCACATACACAGAGCAGCTGACAGATGCCGGGTTAGACATCCACCAGGACTGTGATTTTGTGATCACAAATGATGAGGCCGCATGGGCAGACCCTTCCCCACAGGCCATCCTCTCATTTCCAGACACCACTGATGCAGAGATGACAGCAGAGGAGATCTTGGAGAGCACAGCCCTGGTCCAGGATACTAGAGAGGCAGCAGAGCCGGTTCTCGACCGCGACACGATTCTTAGTGATGGTGGTACTGAGGCCACCTTGTGTGATGGTGGTACTGATGCCACCTTGTTTGATGCAGATCCTTCGGATTCAGAGTCTGATTGGGCAGATTGTGATGATCAGATGCCAAACCTGAGTCCCCAGAGCCTACAGAGGTGGAGAGTAGAGGCAGAGCAGATCAGAGACAACACAGTTGAGCAACCTCCTCCAGATCCAGTTTGCGAGAGTCGCTTTCTTTCTCCCAGGCAGATTTGGCAGACTTAGCAGCATTGACACATTTTCTTCCGAAGCCAGATTTGCCAGCACCCAGCTGTCCAGAGCTGAAGCCGCTCCCTACTTCGCTGAGGTATCGGTTCCTTGCGGGCGAACCTGAGATGTACCCAGTCATCATCTCCGCCGATCTGACTGGAGAGAAAGAATCCCGTTTGATGGGGGTTCTTGAAAAGAACCGCAAGGCAATTGGATGGAGCGTAGCAGATCTCCATGGGATTAGTCCATCAGTGTGCTCCCACCATATTTATCTCGAGGAGGGGCGAAGCCGTCGCGTGAGTTCCAGCGGCGACTGAACCCCAACCTGAGAGAGGTTGTGATGAAGGAAATATCAAAATGATGGAGTGCAGATTTCATTTATCCCATTTCCGACTCCAAATGGGTCAGCCCTTTGCATGTGGTGCCCAAGAAGATGGGCATCACGACTGTGATCAGTGAGTCGGGGAGAGGAGATTGCTACACGAGTACCCACCTCTTGAGGTTTGTGTTGACTACAGGAGACTCAACCAGGCAACCAAGAAGGACCATTTCCCCCTGCCTTTTATTGACCAGATTATTGAGAGACTGGCAGGGAAGAGCCATTATTGCTTCCTGGATGGGTATTCGGGCTACAACCAGGTGGCCATCGCTCATGAGGATCAAGAGAAGACCACCTTTACCTATCCCTTTGGTACATATGCCTTTCGAAGCATGCCATTTGGGCTATGCAATGCCCCTGCGACTTTTCAGAGGTGCATGCTGTCGATCTTTTCGGACATGGTGGGGGAGTGTTTGGAGGTCTTCATGGACGATTTCTCGGTCTACGGCGACGGATTCGACTCCTGTCTTGACTGCCTAGACCGAGTACTCCAGCGATGTATTGAGTACCATTTGGTTCTATCTTGGGAGAAGAGTCACTTCATGGTGACTCAAGGGACGGTGCTTGGCCATATTATCTCCAACAGGGGCATGGAGGTTGATCCGGCCAAGGTTGATGTCATTAGAAAACTCGCACCACCGTCCAATTTGAGGCAACTACGGTCATTCCTGGGGCACGTTGGATTTTATAGGAGATTTATTCAGGATTTCAGCAGGATTGCCCGACTGTTGACTGACCTCTTCACGAAAGACACCGAGTTCCTTGTCGATGACAAGTGTCTCTCGTCCTTTGCGACTCTCCAGCAGTGTGTGATTGAGGCTCCTGTCCTCCAGCCGCCTGATTGGTCTCTCCCATTTGAGATCATGACGGATGCCTCCGATTTTGCCTTAGGGGCAGTGCTGGGACAGAGGAGGGATGGAGTCCCGTTTGCTATCCACTATGCTAGCCGCACATTGGATTCCACCCAGCAGAATTACACGGTCACAGAGAAGGAGATGCTAGCCGTAGTGTTCGCCCTAGATAAGTTTTGATCTTATATCATTGGATCTAGAGTGACTTTGTACACAGATCACACCGCCATCAGGTACCTCATGGCAAAGAAGGATGCCAAGGCCAGACTGACTAGATGGATCCTTCTACTCCAGGAGTTCGACATTGAGATTAAGGATAAGCCTGGAGTCAAGAATGTGGTGGCGGATCACCTCTCCCGTTTAGAGCAGCCTGAGGAGTCTGAGCAGATTGATCCCATTCGAGATACCTTCCCAGATGAGGCGATCCTTGCTATCGCCTCACTCCCGTGGTATGCCGATATTGTGAACTTTCTTGTTGCTGGTAAAGTCCCACAAGATTGGCCCAAGCAGAGGCTTGAGACCTTCCTTGCGAAGGCCAAGTCCTACCACTGGGAGGATCCCATCCTTTACCACGAAGGAGGGGATAGCGTCTGGCGTCGGTGCATTCCTCAGGAGGAACACCATAGCGTCCTCACTTACTGCCACAAGCTTGAGGCAGGAGGACATCATTCTGGGAGGAGAACGGCATAGAAAGTGCTCCAATCCGGCTTGTGGTGGCCTACCCTCTTCAAGGACTCTGATGAGTTCGTGAAGAGGTGTACTGACTGTCAGAGGATGGGCACTTGTGGACAGCGTGATATGATGCCGATGCAGCCCATTCATTTCTGTGAGGTTTTTGACGCATGGGGCATCGATTTCATGGGTCCATTCCCTAAGAGTCAGGGATTTGAGTACATTCTGTTGGCCGTTGATTATGTTAGTCGTTGGGTTGAGGCCATCCCCGCCCGAGCCGCTGATGCGAGGACAGTTTGCAGATTTTTGAGGAAGCACATCATCACGCGGTTCGGGGTTCCACGAGTTCTGATTTCTGATGGGGGGTCTCATTTCATCAACGACCAGGTGAAGGCCCTTGCTAGCGAGTTCAGTATAGACCATCGTGTTGCTACACCTTACCATCCACAGATGAATGATCTAGCCAAGGTCTCGAACAGGGAGATCAAGACTATTTTGCAGAAAGTCGTCCGCCCTGACCGAAAGGATTGGTCACAGCTTTTGGACTCGGTCTTGTGGGCATATAGGACTTCTTTCAAGACACCATTGGGCACATCTCCCTTTCGCCTCGCATATGGCAAGCCGTGCCATTTACCTGTTGAGCTGAGGCACAAGTCACTTTGGGCAGTTACAGATATTCTTATGGATCCAGATGGTGTAGGAGACCAGAGGAGGGCAGAGTTAGCTGCCCTGGAGGAGCTTAGAGATACAACTTTCTCAAACAGCCAATAGTATAAGGAGAGAGTGAAGGAGTGGCATGACTCTCATATCAGCCACAAGCATTTTGAGATTGGACAGAGAGTATGGCTATTTGATGCGAGGCTTCGTTTGTTTCCAGGGAAGCTGCAGAGCAAATGGAAGGGACCCTACTTGGTCAGAAAGGTACACGACAACGGTAGCATTGATATATCCGAGTTGTCTTCTGAGAGTACCTTTCGAGTGAACGGCCAGCGGCTCAAGCCATTTCTAGATCATGAGCCGCGGGTCGTTGATGTTGCCCCTATTCATTTTGCGTGAGATGTGGTCTCTTGACTCACATCTTTTGCATCTCACGCCTGATTATCACTGTTCTTCCGACTTGTATAGATCCAGTTGTCCATATCATTCTATTCTTTAGTCCCACATCCCTTTTCTCATCTTATGATTATGCTAGACTTAGGGTGTACTTTACCCTAAGTATAGGGGGGATGTAGGACCTGCGGGTATTCTTTTCATTCTTTCTGCCCCTGTTTTGCTGCCTATACTTAGGGATATTTGACCCTAAGTATAGGGGGGCAGACTCTGTGTCTTCTTCACTCGGATTTCCCTTCATATACAACCTGCTATACTTAGGATTACTTGATCCTAAGTATAGGGGGAAGACCCGAGACCCTCTTGACTCTTCTATTCCATTCATTCTTCTTTGTATATAGCCTTTCTTTTCACTACCCTATACCTAGCACGAGTTATGTCTTCTTCATCGCTCTTGACTCTGAGGACATCGTTCGAGCTAGGTATAGGGGGGTGTGTATATATTTCATATGTACTTTAGCCATAACTCGTACTTTGTGTGAGTGTGTTAATAAATAAAATGGCTAAAAAAATCACAAAAATAAAAAATTTTTCCTGTACATAATCATTCTTTTCTTGCATATACATAGCTAGTGTACAAAATTATTCTTGTAAAAATGTTTTCAAAAATCTTTTGTGTAAAGTTTGTGTAAATATTTTCTTATCAAAACTATGTATATAGTACACAATTTTTCCAAAATGTTTTGAAAATCAAAAGTTGCAAAAATCTTGTGTAAATGTTTGTAAATACTTTTGCAAAACTTGCACTTCATGCATCCATCCATTCATGATTTCAAAACATTTTTCAAAAATTTTGCACGATTGTAAATATTTGTAAATAGCATCTTTGTATATATATATGTATATAGTTTTTCCTGGATGAGAGTTGACATTTAAACTAAGCCTGGAATTAAATTGGGAAATGGAGCTTGAATAAGATCTTAATCCACCTAACTCTAAGAGGAACCTTATAGGGCTTAGGGTTAAGGCTTTTCAGGTCCATAAGGACTTAATTCTTTGAGTCCACTAGGCTATGAGCATATGTCATCTTGATGAGCCTAAGTAGAGCACTTAACAACACACGCATGACTCTTAGAGACAATGGCTTGACTTGCACCAGCACTTTACACATGGCTCTCCACGGATGAGGTGGTAAGGAGGCAGTTTCCTTTGGCATGGGGTAGCATATGAGGGTAGTACTTCTAGGCGGAACCTCTCTTCTTCTTCTAGTGAAGGAAGTGCGTCTCAACTTGGTCTAGTGGTGATGAAGGCTAAAGACAGAAAGCGTGGTTGCAATAAAGCTTCAAAAGAGGGATAGTCTACTGGCTCAAGAGGAAAATTTCTTGTATATATGCTGCACCATGTAGATATGTTGTATAGAAGCACTTGAAAAAAAATTGCAAAATGCAAAAGAACTCCAAAAAAGTGGTGGGTCGGATTGAAAATTTAATAACCCCACCGGAGTGTATATAGTCAAATAAAGCAAAAGCTTATGGTATCCATGTTACATCTCATGAAGCTTGCAGCGGGAGACTTAGCTACACTGGCTGAGCTTCCAAAAGTCTATACTTCTTCCCCCTCTTCTTGAGCCGGTTGCACTTGAACTTAGAAGGGAATACCCCGCTTCTCGAGGAAAGAGTTGCTAGACCGAGGCTTTAGAGTTACCAAGTTGAGGGAGGTTGTTTCTTTGTTACTTCTGAGGTGGGGAGCTACATATCACTTACACTGCATGGAAAGATTCATAGTCATTAGAGTTTGTGTATGTAGACTTGTTCTGATCTGGTTTATTGAGGAGTCTTGTCCATAGATTTGGTGGAACTTAGAGGCTGTTGAGTTTAAGCTTAAGTCTAAATAAGGTTCCGACACATTAATAATCCAAAGATCTGATCGAGCTCCATTAATTCAATTTAATGAAGGAAAGTTTAATATTCAACATTGATCCATGTACATTCCCCTCTTTTTCTTTTTCTTTCTTTCTTTTTCACTTCTTTTTCAAATAAGTGTTTGCTAAGGGACTAGCAAAAGTTAAGTACTAGGGGGGTGATGAATACCCATTCATCACTCATTATTCTTATATTTTAGCTACAAAAACCTTTGCAAATGCATGTATATTCATGTAAATACAAATAATTATCAAAAGCATGCATTGTATAAAGTTTAATAATTAGCATGTTTTTGTGCAAAATAAAAGAATAAAGATTAAAAAGAAAAAGAGGGAAATATTAGAATAAATATTGAGCAACCTAACCCAAGGAGGGCTCAACATGGGCCTGACCGCATAAAAGCCAAAGTAGAGGGAGATAGGGGCTCATGTGTGTAAATATTTATGTAAATAAATAAAAATATTTTTTTCTCACAAAAATAGCCCAAAATATGCTTGTAAATACTTGTACATATTTATAAGTATAAAAACAAAAGAAAAAGGGTAAAATAAAAAAAAAGAACCAAAAACACACTTTCATCATGTACATGAACCACTCTTATATATTTATTTAACCTTGTAAATAAATAAAATTAATTGCCAAAATTTTTGTAAATATTCTATGTTATATAATGTAAATAAATAAATAAAAAACAATAAACAAAAACAAATAAAAATAATAAAATTAAAAATACAAAAACATATTGTAAATATACCATGTATATAAATGTATATATGTATTTATTTTACGTATGTATATAAATAATAAAAAATAAAATAAAAATACCTTTTATTCCTTATTTTATAATGAAAATAATAAAAATATAAAATGGGAATAAAATTTTATAAAAATAACAAATTAAAAATTAAAATAAAAAAACTATATAGTGTACATATACCTATGTATTACATATTATGTATATACCTTATTTTTATTTTGAAAAAATTATTAAAAATCACAAAAAAATAGAAAAAAATAAAATAAAAATATTTCATGTTTTAAGTTTTTATTAATTCGATCATTTTCTAGCCTAAAATAAATAAATAAGAAGTTTGTGCTTGGCGACTCCTGATTGGTCCACGGGGGTTTGTTGACCCCGGTCAACTTCCCCCGCGGACCCTCTTCCCCGCGGATCTGGGTGACGGACCCGATTTCTACCTTTTCTACCCGCTTGATCCGACACCCATTTCACCAAACCCCAAGTCCGACTTCTTCGCGATACACCCGAGACCCTCGCCGGAGCCACCGCATCGAGATCCGCGCTCCTGATTTCCCTACCCGCGCGATTCTTTCCGGATCACCCCCACGTATAAAGCCGAGCTCCGCCACCCTATTTCCCTATCTTTATCCATTCGAATCCTTCCCCTGTGAGCTCCAGTGAGTGCGCGAAAGTGACAGCTCGCGTCCGGTGCTGTCGAAGCGAGGAGAGGAAGAGAGACCATCGATCCGGCGAGCTTCGTCGCCGCTGCTCCGCCACCAGCAGGAGCACCGAGCCTCGGAGGGAGACGCTCCTCGAGGCGAAGACCAGAAGCTTCCGTAGCTCCTCCCCAGTCTCCTCGTCCACCCAGGTAATCACTAAACCTTTCTTGTTCTCTGATTTTCGATTACGCCCAATTCGTGCCGCCGCCATCTCTAGCTGATTCCGACCATTCCATCACTCCGTTCGACCATCGGAATCGACCATCGCATTCGCCTTCTTCTCACGCACCTTCTCCGCACTCCCATCCAACCCAGCTCACACAGGAGCTGGGAGTCGAGCTCCTCCGTCTACCCCCTTCGCCGGAGCTCGCCATACCGACCCACAGACCACTGTCACCCCACCTGACCGGGTCGAGGTAGTTTGCCCTCGACCCGCGAGTCTTCTGGATTGCTTTGCAGGTCGAACGAAGGCCATCTGAGGTCCTTCGCCATTCAGCCAGGAGGCACAGCTCCGCCGACCTCGCCCGAGCTCCTCAGAGCTCGGCTGGATCATCGGAGCCCACCACCAGCTGCGGGACACCCTTGCGGAGCTTCTCCGACCTTCAGGCGCAGCAGAGGAGCCTCGGAGCGAGACCTCCGGGCCGGCGAACCTCGCCGGTCATCTGTTCTTCGAGGACCCTTCTCCTCCGTTCGATCACTCCTCCAGCTCCAGACTTCATCGGGGCCGTCCATCGCAGGAGCAGCAGTCATCGTTGGATCTGAGGAGGAGAGATCTGGAGAGCCATCGATCGCCACCGTCAGATGCTCCACGTGGCCTCCATCCACCCGCTTCATTAATAAAGGGTAATTTACCCTTAGGCCCTGTCTTTTCTTATATTTAGCGTTTAGTCTTGTAAATATTGAGTTCAGTTGTTTAGTTTTAGGGTTATTTGCATAGAGACCCTGGTACTTGCTATTATTTGCTGATATGCCCCTGTATGCGATGTGACACGTGCTTCGACATGTGATTTTCTGAGTGTTTTGCAATTCATGCCCTTGTAGTTCTGGTTGTTATTAGTTGAATGAAAGTTTTTACTTATTTGCATTTATACCCCTGTGCGTGATTTATTTGAGCATGTGCGACTATTTGTGGGTATTTTGCAGATAAGCCCTTGGGCTTTTGGTACCTGTTACCAATAAGTCCTCGGGACTTATTTTCATTGCAGTTGGGTCCCTGAGTGCCCCAAACACGCGCGTGGCGTGTGTTTTGCTGGGTTAATTGCACCAGACCCTCCAGACTTTTGGGTATTTGCACTTTGGTCCCTATGCATTGTGCCCTCTCTTTATTTTTGAATAAAATAGCAAATTACCTCCAAATCCAACAAAAATTGGATACATGGCTCCTGCCATGGTGTAAAATTTTCGAGGATTTTTGAGGACATTTTGTTTTCATTTGATATTTTTAAAAATTCAAAAACCTCTATTTTCTTCACTGTCTAATTTTTAAAAATCACAAAAAAATATTAAATAGTATCCAAAAATTACAAAAAAATTGTCTACTGTCTATTTTGTTGTATTTGATTTTCTAGCCAATTTTGGCTATTTTTCATTACTGAAAACCACTAAACATTGAAAAACATGCAAAATCTTATAAAAATTCCAGTAAATCAATTAAAAATCCCAAAACAATAAAATAGGTGCCTAAATTTCCTTATTTTCTTCTCTTCACAGGAAAATTACCTTCCAGCTAATTTGGGGCCTTTAGATATTTTATCTAGGCCTTTTAGCTCGGTTGGACAGTACCTTTCATTTCAGTCACCTTTTGATTTTTAGAAAATTAAATAAACATCAGAAAATTCTCAAAAATTCACCAAAAACACTAAAAAATCTTAAAACACATAAAAATATTTTTGTTTGAATTTTTGGTTGATTTTTATTGCTTTTAATAAATTGTTGAAGTGTGTGTTTCTTTACTTTTCTTATTTTCCTAATTCATTAAAAATTCAAAAAATTCTTAAATAATTAAAAACCACCAAAAATAGTTGCTTTTTTTATTATATTTCCCTTTTTGACTACTTCGTAGGCCGAGAGGCCAACCCGTGCTCCTTGAGTTCGACCCTGGTCGCTATATCAGGTTAATATAATAGCAGGACCGCTTTCGTGTTTTGATCGATTTTATCTATTATTAGTGGTTCATTTTTCTTGATCGAGCACATCTGAGTGATTGAGGTCACAACGACCATTTTTGTACCTTTACCTTAGTCGCTCAGATCGTTGTCGTCAACTATCTTGGGAGAAGAGTCACTTTATGGTGACTCAGGGGACGATCCTTGGTCACATCATCTCCAACAGGGGCATGGAGGTTGATCCGGCCAAGGTGGATATCATTAGAAAACTCAATCTACCGTCCAATTTGAAACAGTTGCGGTCTTTTCTGGGGCATGTCGGTTTCTACCGACGGTTCATTCAGGACTTTAGTCGAATTGTCCGACCGCTGACGGATTTATTGACTAAAGACATTGAGTTCCTTGTAGATGATAAGTGTCTTAAGTCCTTCGAGACTCTCAAGAATTAGTTGTCGAGGCTCCTGTCCTTCAGCCACCCGATTGGTTTCTTCCATTTGAGATCATGACGGATGCTTCAGATTATGCCATTGGGGATGTTCTTGGACAGAGGAGGGATGGATTACCCTATGACATACACTACGCTAGCCGGACTTTGGATGCAACTCAAAGGAACTATACAATGACTGAGAAAGAGATGCTAGCGGTAGTCTTTGCTTTGGATAAGTACAGATCTCACATTCTTGGATCTAGAGTGACAATTTTTATTGACCACATTGCCATTCGGTACTTGATGTCGAAGAAGGATGCCAAAGCCAGATTAACCAGATGGATCCTTCTCCTCCAGGAATTTGATATTGAGATTAAGGATAAGCCTGGAGTTAAGAATGTTGTGGCAGATCATCTCTCCCACTTAGAAAACCTTGAGGAATCTGAGCCCATAGCACCTATCACTGAAACTTTTCTAGATGAGGCGATCCTTGCTATCACCTCTCTTCCATGGTATGCCGACATTGTGAAATACCTTGTTGTCAAATCCATTACACAAGGTTGGCCCAGACAACGGCTTGAGACCTTCCTTGCGAAGGCCAAGTCGTATCATTGGGAGGATCCCGTCCTTTATCACGAGGGAGGGGATAGTATCTGGAGATGGTGCATTCCTCAAGATGAGCAACATAGCGTCCTCACCTACTGTCACTAGCTTGAGGCAGGAGGACATCATTCTGGGAGATGGACAACATAGAAGGTGCTCCAATTCGGCCTTTGGTGGCCTATCCTTTTCAAGGATTCTGATGAGTTCGTTAGAAGGTGTACTGACTGTCAGAAGATGGGTACTTGCGAGCAGAGAGACATGATGCCCATGTAGCCCATTCACTTTTGTGAGGTTTTTCATGCATGGGGAATTGATTTCATGGGCCCATTTCCTAAAAATCAGGGGTTTGAGTATATTCTTCTTGTTGTGGATTATGTTAGTCGTTGGATTGAGGCCATCCCCGCCCGAGTCGCAGATGCTAAAACCGTATGTCGTTTCTTGAGGAAAAATATTATTTCACGGTTCGGGGTGCCTAGAGTCTTGATTTCATATGGGAGGTCTTCACTTTATTAACGACAAGGTCAGGGCCCTTACAGACGAGATCAGTATTGACCATCGTGTTGCCACGCCGTATCACCCTCAGACTAATGGTCTTGCTGAAGTATCGAATAGGGAGATCAAGACAATTTTGCAGAACGTAGTCCGCCCAGACCAAAAAGATTGGTCACAACTTTTGGACTCGGTCTTGTGGGCTTATCGGACTTCATTCAAGACACCATTAGGGACATCTTCCTTTCGTCTTGTCTATGCAAGCCGTGCCATTTACCAGTGGAGATAAAGCATAAGTCAGTTTGGGCAGTTACAGAGCTATTATTGGATCCCAAGAGTGTAGGAGATCAGAGGAAAGCAGAGTTGGCAGCTCTGGAAGAATTAAGAGATACATCCTTCTCAAGTGGCCTACAGTATAAGGAGAAAGTGAAAGTATGGCACGATTCCCGAATCAGCCACAAACATTTTGAGCCAGAACAGCAAGTATGGTTATTTGATGCTAGGTTGAAATTATTCCCAGGGAAACTACAAAGCAAATGGAAAGGACCATATGTGGTCCGGAAGGTGCATGATAATGGAAGCATTGATATATCTGAACCATCATCATCTTCCACCTTTAGAGTCAATGGTCAGCGCTTGAAACCATATCTAGATCATGATCCACCGACCGTTGACGCTGCCCCATCCTTCTGGTATGAGATGTTTCTTTGACTCACACCTTCTGCATCTCATACATGATTATCACTGAGATCCGACATTGTATATATATATATTCATCTGTACATCAATCACTCATTCTTTATGGTTCACACTCCATCGTCATCTTATGATTTTGCTATACTTAGGACGTACTTTGTCCTAAGTATAGGGGGGGGTGCACCCCGAGTTTCTTCTATTCTTTAATCCTCCCCATTGTCTCCTCTTCCTCTCTATACTAAGGGATATCTTACCCTAAGTATAGGGGGAGACAGTCTGAGTATGATCCGTTCATTCCCACCCTTGACCCTCCCTGCTTTGTGTACAATCTGCTATACTTAAGATTATTTGATCTTAAGTATAGGGGGGACGGTCAACTTCTCATTGATTCGTTTATTCATTCTTTAGACTTTTCTATACTTAGTACGAGTTATGTCTTCTCTTTTCTCTCCGATCTATGAGGACATAGCTCAAGCTAAGTATAGGGGGGTTGTATATACTGCGTATATACTTTAGCCATAACTCGTATTTTTTTAATATACGTATTAAAATTCATTAAAAATTTTTAATAAAAAGATGTTTATATTCCTCAGGTTCTTTTTGTATGTACTGATTAATAAATCAGGTGAAAATATTCTCTGCAAAATGTTTGAAAAATAGTTTGAAAACCTGTGTGAAAAACCTTTAGAAAACTATTTGAAAAATGTTTTGTACATGTTTTCAACCTTTGTAAAACAAATTGATTGTAAAATTATTTTCTGTGTGTGAAATAAAATGTTTGAAAAATGATTTGCAAATGGTTTGAAAAATGGTTGCCAAAATATTTGAAAAATCTATACATAATGTTTGGAAAACCTTGCAAGATGATTTTCAAATGTGTGTACATGTTTGTAAAAATTATTTTGGACTATAGTTTTCAAAATTGTTTGAAAAACCTGTGTCAAATAAGTTTGAGGAATACATACATCTCACCAAAATCCATTCTATATTTATAAAATTGACCACTTACCCTAGTAAATTCTTAAAATCCACTTCTTGTATATATAAGAAGCACTCCCTTGTAAATATTTTAACCTAGCTTTTTAGCCAAAACCTTTTTGTTTCAAAAATCCAAAAACATTTGAAAATTTTTTTGAAAAATAAAAAAATTGCATATGCATCATCTTTTCAAAAATCCATAAAAAAGTTCAAAATCTTTGAAAATTACATCGCAAAAATATTTTCTGCATAGTATTTGCATGGTATTAGCATTTTTCGGATTGAGTTTGATAGTTGAAGAAGTCTAAATAAAATCCGGAGATTGGAGCTTGGTTGGACCTTAAAATCTACCTAATTAACAGGAACCTTATAGGAGTTGGAATTGAGGTACTTCAGGTCTAGTTAACTTAATTCTTTGAGGATCATGAGACTTGGTTCAATGGATTCTTGACTGCCTAAGTAGAGTATTTCGGAGCACACGCACGACTCTTGTTGATAATGACCTAACTTGCACACCTGCACCTTTCACTTGGCTCAACTCGGTTGGAATGGTGAGGAGGTTGGATTTGCCGGTATGAGATGCGCACAGGTTGAAACACTTGTCCTCCTCTAGGGAGGGAAGTGCACCCCAACCCGTCCAGTGATGATGAGTTTCGAGAATAGGAGATCGTGGGTTGCAATAAAGCTTCAAAAGAGGGATAGTCTACTGGCTCAAGAGGAAAAACTCCCTATGTAAATGCTGCTGTATATAGTATTCAAAAAAATTACAAAAGCAAAAACTCCAAAAAAAGTGGACAGGCCTGTACAAAAATAAAAATGCCTGCCGGAGTGTACATATATTGTAAAGTCAAATAAGCAAGCTGGTGCTTCATAAGTCAAATCATGTGAGCCTGCAGCTGGATGACTTGACTACACTGGTCTTGCATCCTAGGATAGGTAGCTACACTGGCTACCGTCCATTCTTCTCTTCACCCCCTCCTCTTGAGTTGGTTGCCACTTGAACTTAGAAGGGAATACCCTGCTCCTTGAGGGATGAGTTATTGGATTGGGGAATCATTGGGTTGTCATATTGGAGAAGTCAGTCTCTTTGTCATTTCAGTTGGGAGAGCCACTATCACTTACACTGTACGAGTCAGCTTCATAGTCGTAAGGGTTTGCGTGTGAGTTGAAGTATTTCTGACCTTGCTATTGAGGAGACTGGAGCAGAGTTTTGGGTTTCTCAGAGGCTGCTGGATTTCAAATCTGGTTCTCATTAAGGTTCCGCCCGCACTAAAATTCCAAAGGTCCGACTTAAGCTCCAAACTAAGATTTTGTGAAGACAAGTTTGATAATTAAACTTAATCCATCTTCTTCTTTTTCTTTTCTTTCTTTTTCTTTCTGCACTTTGATAAATCTACGATTCATTGCATTATCATGCCCATTTATAGCCCTTTTGTGTGCATTAGAGGATTGAGTTTGCATGATTTATGGTCATATCTTTGTGTCCGTCAATTTTTATTGTGATCACAAAATTGAGCTTAATTTCTTGTCATTGGGGTCGGATGTTGCACTCATATTCATGATTGGTTTCTAGGTCTTTCGCTATCCCAATCCGCTACCAAAACTTGGTTCCTAATCCCAAATCCTAATCTTTTGTCAAAACGCCATTGATCCTTATTCCATATGGTCCTAAAAAACCACACAAGTCTATGATATCTATTTGCTAAATCTCAAGAATTGTTAGGCCCTTTCTGTAAACTCACATGTTTCCGTGGATTTTCATGCAAAATCTCCAATTACTTGGAACCACATCATGCCTTGAATTCCTTTTAACCCCATGCACGTAGAGAGCCATGTCTCCTCCCGTTTCCATTTATGGTGCAACCACGTGATTTTTTTTATCACACGTAATATGCTGCTCATCCCATGCGAGAATACATGCAGTCAAGCCTCGTCATTTACCGGTTCCAATTATAAACCTAAACAATTCCTTTGAATCTCACATACTCTGCATATTCTTACTTCCATATTTGATCGAGAACACATCACGGAAAATGAATCCATCGCGGTTTTTTTTGGTATACGTACCCAGACAACTGTCAAAGGGATTGTCTTACCTGTTTAATGCCGACTTTTGATTACTTGCTATATTTTTCTTTGAATTCACGTAAACCAAGCAAGTCAATGGAAAGAATCAATCATCTATTTCTCACACGCATAAGTCACGCAAGACACGAAATTCGTGGATCGAATCGCATGCACTCATTGATAAACAGCCGAATCACACGCACAGATTAAAATCCAAGGACTACCGACAGTTACGCCAAGACGATTGTATTCGAGACAGATAAAAGGAGATGGCAAGGACCCGAGAACGGCAGCAGGGATTTTACTCGAGTGAGGGAGGCGATTACAAAGTCGAAGATAGCTTCCTCGCATCCGTATAGACGACGGATTCAGAGCCGGCATCTCTGCATCTCGCTGCCAATGCAACTCGAATCAGATCCCTAAGCTCACAATTTCTTGTTTATTTCCTGAGTTTTTCTCATGCAACTTTGTTTCCAGCTTTCAACTCTATTTTATTTAGCATGTGAGACCTAACCAATGAAATTCGTAGGATGGTGATTACGTTCTTTTGATGTGCAGAGGCTTCGGATCAGGAACTGACGAGGATCACGGGAGAGGGATTATCAAGAGAAGGAGTAGAAGGTTCGCATATTCTGCAACAATGGAGTTCAAGTCCAGCATCATCTAAGCACTAAGGTGAAGCCGAGGAATAAAACAGGAGGTGCATACTTGAGTCACATAGCACATGAAGCAAGGACTCGGAACTGCGTCGACAATCCATAGAAGGAGAGAGTCCGGATATTGGTTATTTTATTCAGTAGCTTCCGTATGAGGAACTGATAAAACAAGTCCACGTTAATTTTGTTTCTTGCGGAAAGATACATGTTCAGCTTCTGATATTTGACACACGCCACCCCATGTTTAATTGGATTCATGCTTTCTAGATAATTCAAGATAGAGAAGCTTACGGTTTTTACATGCTGATTTGAATAATCCGAGTTTTAACATCTGATTTTTTTGTTGCCGGTACTCCGATATCTTCTTGTCAAGCTGCATTTATCGTTTCATGTCAGTTCTAATTCACGCTGATCAGAAGTAGTACGCTATTTTGAATGATAAAACCATTTGAATGAGAACTTTATTTGCAAATGTTGTATTTCTTATCCAAGTTGCAATTGATATTCACACTCTTTGATTCAGAGTCATCTTGCATAGGAATGATAGTTTGACACATATCCAATATGCCTCCCAGTGTTCGACCCGTAACTCTCTACTATACACGCACACATCTCATGTGTGTTTTGTTAATTTGAGTTTCGGATAAAAATTTTATTATTGATTTGTCCTCTATCTTTTGTGCACAACGACTCGATTTTATATTGATTTACGCACTTCGATTTTCGACGATCAATTTTTGGCGCCGTTGCCGGGGAGGCGAAGTGTATGTATCTGTTTTTCTTTCCTTTTGCACTTTGATTTGATAATCTGACGTTGTTCTTCTTTTCAGGTACCCAACGCTCGAAGGAATCTCGATTTGACTGCTAAGTGATCGGCAAAAGCCCGTCCAACTACCTGACAAATCATCTTAGATCCGTCGACACCAGGCGTATCTATCTAGGACCACGTCGATTTGACAAAAAAAATTTTTACTGCTATTTCATTTCGTAGTTAATTTAAAATTCCTTATATTTTTCCGTTGATCTGTAATTTAGACTAGACATTCTTCTCTTCTCAACCCCTCCATATTCTTTTTTGTAATAACTTAGATTTTATTTTTGCACTGCATTTAGATTAGCTTTTTTGTAATCTAGGCGGTTTTCTCAAAAAAATATAAAAACATAAAAACAGAAAAAAAATAAAAAAACACCAAAAAATACTTGCGTGCACCCATATTGATAGATGTATCTAGGATCATAGCATTCTAGGATTGCATGTGCCTGATTAGATTTAAAATTCTGTGAAGCATATTGCATTGTAGATGCCGGATCCAGGTATGTATCTCTAACTGTGCACGCATCATTTGCATCTTTGTGGTTTTTCCCTTAAAGAATCAAGATCACTAAATTTGCGCTTATTTGAATTGGTCCTAATCAACTTGACAAAATTCATAATTTGAAAGTGGACTAAATTCAAGTGGTCACCATAAAATAGAGCCCATAAATTGTTTGGAACTCGATTAGTGTGTTTGCTTGACGGGTGAGCGAGAGGTGTGTGTAACCATCTTGGATTTTCTATCAATCGTTCCACCTCATTGTTGCTTCCCCTATTTAAGATGAAGGAAATCAAGATTTTGAGCAAAATTCAGACCTCTACGGTCGACCCATTCAGCCTCCAACTCTTAGCTCAAATAGAAGCCATGACTAGGGATCTTCGTGAACTCAGAATACTCAAACAAACCTCACCCGACAGTATGAGCTCTAAGGAATTTGATCAACGACTTGAGGTTTTAGATTTCAGAATGAGACAAGCTGAAGAGTCATATTTACAGTACCTCATCCCTACATCTTCGATCCCTAAATTCCACTCCAATCTGCCTAAAGTTATGGATAGAGATAAGCTCCCAGATAAGAAGTTCCAATCCATCTCGAGTGACCAATATTGTGATTATGCACAAAATAAGCAAAAACTGAACCATCATGAGAAAAACCACACTTACCACCTTGCCCCTGACCTTCTTTCCAGGGACGAGCAATCCCCCTCCACTTTCTCTATTTGTACCCCTGACCATGAGTCAGAAGTCCTTCATGTTGAATGCCGCATGGACGAGCCCATACATGGCATCTCTGGACCTTTTCTAAACCAACTTGATCCAGAAGAATTGCCAACAACGATGACCGACCCTCATTTTCCACCCTTGTTCATCAAGTCAGTTACAGATCAGGATGAGTCACACTCTCTTGATTCATTTTGGAGTGAAATTGAGGACTTCCCCGATTCATTTAGGTATGATCATTCTCTTCCCAATCCTGTTCCACCATGGTTGAATAAATCACATAATTTGGGTACAAGTTCTTTATTGCTAGATGTTGGCTTGACCCATGAGAGGGAAGACCATTATTTGGAGTTACTTTTCCCAGAATCTCCCTCATACAAAGAGACATCATCTGCTTATATATCCTCACATCTACCACATAATACAATTTATGAGGGCGGCCCCAAATGGTCGAAGGAAATTTCAGAATTTGAGGATGACATATTGAACATTATGGACATTGATCATAATCTCAAGGTAGAGAAAGAGACACCATCACATATGTTCGAGGATGCCACAACACAAATAGACCATACTCAATCCGAGAACATCTTGAAAGTCCTCAATCTTCCCAACTACAATCATGACTCACCGGAACAGACCGAGTTCATTCTACCCATAGAGGAGCCTCATCCCATCTCGCAACACTCCTTTACCTTCTTCAGGATGTTCGGTCAAGTCCACCCCTCTCCACTACCATCAGGTATACAGGACATTTCATTTGTGATCTCGGAATTGCAATTCATTCACACCTTCATTCTTCCGGCTATTCTCACCCACACTAAGATCCACCTGGGTGCTCCACTCAAATTCATGGTTCCCAAATTAGACATCCAGCCACAATGCAAGGTATTCAATATGGATGCAACACACACTCAAGGTAAAGTGTACCTCTAACTTGTGTGCCCAGCTGGGGGCGTGAAATCCAGCGCTTTATGGGAGGCACCCCATAGTTATCCCCTTCCATTTCTGTTTAGCTTTTTATCTTTCATTCATGTTGTGTCTGAACCTCATTTATGCCAACTTATGTCCCTTGGGACTAAGTCACAGATAAGCATAAGGGGGTGATCCAGACACCCCCTTCTTCCTTCTTCTTCATGAAACATCTGCTTCTCGTTTTCTTCTTTCATTCATTTGTATACATATCTCCATTCACTTTCATGGCACTCACTTATGTTAACTTATGTCTTTTGGGACTAAGTCACAGATAAGCATAAGGGGAGTACCCTCATTCTTCACAAAAATGCCATAAAAATGAAAAAATCCACCAAAAAGATTTCCACCCATTTTCATCCACCCTTGTACATAATTCATTTTTATGCATATTTTAAAAAAAACCATGTTTTTCAAAGTTTGCATAGACCATTGGATTTCCAAACCACCCTACCACATGATCTGCATTCTGAGTCCTCTGTTGTGTTTACCTTCCATATAGTTGACCATGAGGGCATGGCACATCTCAAACATAAGGGGGGTAGTTAGGATTCCTCAGGTCCTCCTAGCTCTTGCTTCATATTTTGTGTTTTTGCTTAAAAACCAAAAAAAATTCGCAAAATTTTTGAAATTCTTTCGAAACCTGGTCTTTGAAAAAAAATCTCTTGTCATTCTGATCTACTTATTTCCCATTTGAGCACATTCATCCTCATACTTTTTACCCAAGCATTTGATGAGATTTTGAATCCATGAACTTGTGTTGAGGACCCCACCTCACCTTTATATAGGAGTCTCAAGAGGTTGATGTAACTTAGGCCATTCAGGCTATTTTAGCTTAATTACTCGAGAGACAAATTGGATTATAAATCATATGACCTTGAATCCCTTGTTAGACATGAAGATAACCATCTGAACAACATTGTCAAGTACACTTGACACTTCTATCAAAATGAGGGATCCTAGAAAGACAAGTGTTCAACCCTTACCACCCATGACTCTTGGCCCGTATACTTAGGGAGTTGGGCCCTTCCAAGGGAGAAACATGACCCCAAAAGCTATATCTTTAAGTTGGCAAAGCTAAAGTATCCGTACATTGAAGGTATTTTAAAATACCTCCACACATAATGTAAGTACGCTCTACTTTTAATAATAAAGATGCTTCCACTACTCTTGAGCAGTGCCAGAATTGGCAGCAAACTAGTGCTAATAGTCGAGGCTGTTTAAAAATCCACAGGAGCAGGTGGATAAAGAGCATCAGTAGGGCCAGAGTTGGCGTATCTCGAACGCAGATGGTCGAACCCTACTCAATAAAGCTTACAAATGCCAACCAAATCATTAATAAAGCTAACGGGGGTGATCCGACTTGGAAGGGAAGTTGTACCTCTCGCAGTTAGTATCAATGCTAAGGGAATATTGGGCTTGCACACGAACCGAGCACTTGGCGAATTGGGAGACTTCAAGTTGTAGAACAACACCGTTCATCATGGTCTAAAATAATGTCAGATGAGGATACATATGTCAATTGGATTATAAGCTCAAGTTGATACTCAGGTGCTGTTTGACCTAAGCGACATCCATCTTTAGATAATCCACCACCCTACTATATGTAAATAAATCGTCCTCACTAGTTCGAGATTCAAATTCACATCTGTTTCTGGGAGAGAAATATGAAATGGATTTACTCAAAGGAAAACCTCAGAAGATTAGAGTTCCTTCATTCTTATTGTTCTGCTTTGATTTTGAATAAATTGTCTTGCTCGGGACTAGCAAGAGTCAAGCATAAGGGGGTGATAAATCTACGATTCATTGCATTATCATGCCCATTTATAGCCCTTTTGTGTGCATTAGAGGATTGAGTTTGCATGATTTATGGTCATATCTTTGTGTCCGTCAATTTTTATTGTGATCACAAAATTGAGCTTAATTTCTTGTCATTGGGGTCGGATGTTGCACTCATATTCATGATTGGTTTCTAGGTCTTTCGCTATCCCAATCCGCTACCAAAACTTGGTTCCTAATCCCAAATCCTAATCTTTTGTCAAAACGCCATTGATCCTTATTCCATATGGTCCTAAAAAACCACACAAGTCTATGATATCTATTTGCTAAATCTCAAGAATTGTTAGGCCCTTTCTGTAAACTCACATGTTTCCGTGGATTTTCATGCAAAATCTCCAATTACTTGGAACCACATCATGCCTTGAATTCCTTTTAACCCCATGCACGTAGAGAGCCATGTCTCCTCCCGTTTCCATTTATGGTGCAACCACGTGATTTTTTTTATCACACGTAATATGCTGCTCATCCCATGCGAGAATACATGCAGTCAAGCCTCGTCATTTACCGGTTCCAATTATAAACCTAAACAATTCCTTTGAATCTCACATACTCTGCATATTCTTACTTCCATATTTGATCGAGAACACATCACGGAAAATGAATCCATCGCGGTTTTTTTTGGTATACGTACCCAGACAACTGTCAAAGGGATTGTCTTACCTGTTTAATGCCGACTTTTGATTACTTGCTATATTTTTCTTTGAATTCACGTAAACCAAGCAAGTCAATGGAAAGAATCAATCATCTATTTCTCACACGCATAAGTCACGCAAGACACGAAATTCGTGGATCGAATCGCATGCACTCATTGATAAACAGCCGAATCACACGCACAGATTAAAATCCAAGGACTACCGACAGTTACGCCAAGACGATTGTATTCGAGACAGATAAAAGGAGATGGCAAGGACCCGAGAACGACAGCAGGGATTTTACTCGAGTGAGGGAGGCGATTACAAAGTCGAAGATAGCTTCCTCGCATCCGTATAGACGACGGATTCAGAGCCGGCATCTCTGCATCTCGCTGCCAATGCAACTCGAATCAGATCCCTAAGCTCACAATTTCTTGTTTATTTCCTGAGTTTTTCTCATGCAACTTTGTTTCCAGCTTTCAACTCTATTTTATTTAGCATGTGAGACCTAACCAATGAAATTCGTAGGATGGTGATTACGTTCTTTTGATGTGCAGAGGCTTCGGATCAGGAACTGACGAGGATCACGGGAGAGGGATTATCAAGAGAAGGAGTAGAAGGTTCGCATATTCTGCAACAATGGAGTTCAAGTCCAGCATCATCTAAGCACTAAGGTGAAGCCGAGGAATAAAACAGGAGGTGCATACTTGAGTCACATAGCACATGAAGCAAGGACTCGGAACTGCGTCGACAATCCATAGAAGGAGAGAGTCCGGATATTGGTTATTTTATTCAGTAGCTTCCGTATGAGGAACTGATAAAACAAGTCCACGTTAATTTTGTTTCTTGCGGAAAGATACATGTTCAGCTTCTGATATTTGACACACGCCACCCCATGTTTAATTGGATTCATGCTTTCTAGATAATTCAAGATAGAGAAGCTTACGGTTTTTACATGCTGATTTGAATAATCCGAGTTTTAACATCTGATTTTTTTGTTGCCGGTACTCCGATATCTTCTTGTCAAGCTGCATTTATCGTTTCATGTCAGTTCTAATTCACGCTGATCAGAAGTAGTACGCTATTTTGAATGATAAAACCATTTGAATGAGAACTTTATTTGCAAATGTTGTATTTCTTATCCAAGTTGCAATTGATATTCACACTCTTTGATTCAGAGTCATCTTGCATAGGAATGATAGTTTGACACATATCCAATATGCCTCCCAGTGTTCGACCCGTAACTCTCTACTATACACGCACACATCTCATGTGTGTTTTGTTAATTTGAGTTTCGGATAAAAATTTTATTATTGATTTGTCCTCTATCTTTTGTGCACAACGACTCGATTTTATATCGATTTACGCACTTCGATTTTCGACGATCAACCATTCTGATGACGCACCTGACAATCGGGTTAAGTATGTAAATAAAATGGTCGTTGTGACCCAAATCACCAAGCGCGGTCAATCGAGAAAAATTGATAAAAACCACTCAGAAAATCAAGAAATTCAATGTAAGCGGTCTTCGCTATTCTTTTTACCTGGTATAGCGATCCAGGGTCGAACACAAGGAGCACGATTGAAAAACTAAGTAGTCAAATTTCAGAGAAGCTAATTTTTAGTGGTTTTTGATTTTTTATAATTTTTTAGAATTTTTAATATGTGAAGGAAAATAAAGAAAGTATAAACAAGCACACTTGAGCAATTTATTTAACACACCAAAAATCAAGCAAAAATTCAAGAAAAATTGTTTTTATGCTTTTTGGGTTTTTAAGTGTTTTTGGTGAATTTTTGGGGTTTTTATGACAGGTAAATTATTTTCTAAAAATCACACAATGCAAAGAGGGGAAGGTACTGTCCAGCAAGGCTTAAGACCCAAAAATAAAATATTTAAGGATCTTAAAAGGCCCTGAAGGTAATTTTCCTGTATACTAGATAGACTAAGGAAAATTTAGGCACCCTAATTATTGTTTTTGGATTTTTAATTTAATTATTATAATTTTTATAAGTTTTTGAGGGTTTTTCAATTTTTAGGGTTTTTACTCAATGGAAAATAGCCAAACTTGGCTAGAAAATCAAACAGCAAGCAAACAACAATATCTAATTTTTTTTAGAATTTTTGGTGGGGTTTTTATATTTTTTTGGTATTTTCAAACCTAGACAGTAGCTAAAAAGTAGGTTTTTGAATTTTTTAAAAATACTCAAAGAAATCAAAAATGTCCTCAAAAATTCCTAAAATTCCCACACCATGGCAGGAGCCATGTGTCAAAATCTCATGGAATTTGGAGGTAATTTGATATTTTATTCAAAAATGAAAAGGGGGCACAGTGCACAGGGACGTAAGTGCAAATACCCGAGGATCTGGGGGCCCAGGTGCAAAATACCCAGCAAGTCACGCGCGTGGCGCGTGGCTGGGGCACTCAGGGGCCTCTTTGTAATAAAAACCCACTCCTGGGACCTTTTGGTAACTGGTACCAAAAAGTCCGAGGGTACGGGTGCAAAAAGCCCACTAAAATCCGCACATGTCCAATAAAAACGCTCACAGGGGCACAACTGCAAATACCATAAAATATTTCTTCATTTCATAACAACCCAGATCTACAGGATAAAAGATGTAAAAAGCCCAACTAAACACGTGACGAAGCACGTGGTCACATACACACAGGGGCATACATGCAAATAAAACTAAGCACAAGGTCCATCATGCAATTTACCCTACGTAAATAAAGTTCTAAAAATATTTACAGGACTAGAAATGAAAAGACAAACTAAGAGGGGGTCCTAAGTAATTTACCCCTTTATTCGTCGACGGCCAGATGCGCGCCACGTGGTGGATCCAACGGCTCGGGACAGCGGGCGCTCTTCTTCGGTGTCTCTTGGGCTCGATCGACGGTGGAGGCGAGGACACGTGGAAGATCTCACGGTGCTGGGCTCCGGTGCCTCTCTCCTCTGCTGCAACGGTCCGGATGAGCTCCTCAGATAGATCGACGGCTGCTGCTCCTCGAGGAATGGATGGCTGAGATCAAAACTGGAGCGGAGGCGTCATCGGATGGTTCTGGAGGATGATGGAAGAACTCGACGCCGGCGAACTTCACCGGCCTCCTGCGTGAGCTGCACTCCTCCTCAGCTGCTCCTGATGATCGGAACGGGTCCGCGGTGAAGCCCCGCAGCTGATGGTATTGTCCGATAGCCCAGCCGAGCCCTGGAGGGGCTCCTGCGAGGCTGGCGGCGCGAAGCTTCTGGCTGGAATGTAAGGGGGGCTCAAACGCCTCCCTTTGGACCTGCAAAGCAAACAGAAAGCTTCGCGGGTCGAGGGCAAAGTGCCTCGACCCAAGAAAGCGAAGTGAAGGTGGCTGGTGGGTCGGGGCGAAGGAGCTCCGGCGAGCGACGGGTGATGGAGCTCGACTCCCAGCTCCGAGGCGAGCTGGGTTGAGTGAAAGTGCGAAGAATGTGCGTGAGAAAGTGGCGAAGGTGATAGGGTGCTCCGATGATCGAGATATTGAGCGAGATGGCCGGAATCAGGGAAGCACGTCGGAGGATGGATTTGGGCGAAATCGGAAATTACACTAAATGGCTAAGCGAAATGGATACCTGGATGATGCGGGAGACTGGGCTGGAGCTTAGCTAGCTCCTGGTCGTCGCCTCGAAGGTCGTCACTGCCTGAGGCTCGAGCTCCGGTCGGGTGGCGGAGCACGGCGGCGCGAAGCAGCCGGATCAGTGACCGGGGCACCCTTTCCTCTCTGCAACAGGTGCAACCGCGAGCTGTCACCTCGGTGGTTGTTCTGGAGGTCACGGGAGTGAAGGTGGAGAGCCAAAGATGAGGCGCGGAGGCGGCGGAGGGAATTCTATATATAAGTGCAGGCCCGATTAGGGTTAGGCGACGACGGCTAAGGAAGGCATGGATTTCGCGGCAAAGAATCTGGCGAGGGATACGGATGATCGGCGAAGAATCCGGGCACGGGGTTTGCGTGGGCGACAGTCTGGAGATGCGTGGAAAATTCGGCAAAGGCGGGGCGGAGCGCATCTTCCAGAAAAGGAAGGAGTCCGCGGGGGAGTTGACCGGGGTCAACAATCCCCCGTGGACCAATCAGGAGCTGCCACGTAATCGATTTTTTTGTTTATTTAATTTAAGGTAGAAAAAGGCCGAATTAAGAAAAACTTAAAACATGAAATATTTTTCTTTTATTTTTTTCTATTTTTTGGTGATTTTTAATTAATTTTTGGAAATAAAAATAGGGTAGCTATATATATATAGGTATATGTACACTATATAGATTATAATTTTTGAATTTTTTATTTGTTATTTTTGTGTATTTTTATGCCCATTTTATATTTTATTTATTTACATCATGAAATGAAGAACAACATGGTATTTTTATTTTATTTTAATTATTTATATTCATAGGTTAAATAAATAGTTATATACATTTATATACATGGTATATACACTGTATTTTTGTATTTTTAATTTTGTAATTTTTATTTGATTTTTGTTTTGTTTTTTTTTATTTATTTTATTTACAAAATATGCCATAGAATATTTACAAAAAGTTTAGAAAATAAATACATTTATTTTTAGGGTTAAATAAATAAGGAATGATGATCTATACACATGGTGAAAGGGCATTTTTGAATTTTTTTTTGATTTTTTAAATTTTTATTTTGTTTTTTTTAATAGTCTCTAAATATACACAGAATATGTACAAGCATATTTTTGGGTGAGGAAAATATAATTTTATTTATTTACAGAAGTATATACACATGAGCTCCTATCTCCCTCTACTTTGTCTTTTATGCGGTCAGGCCCATGCTGAGCCCTCGCTTGGGTCAAGTTGCTCAATATTTATTCTAAATATTTCCCTCTTTTTCTTTTTACTCTTTATTCTTTTATTTTTGCACAAAAACATGCTAATTACAGGTTTTTACACAATGCATGCTTTTGGTAATTATTTGTATTTACACATATCTACATGTATTTGCAAAGGTTTTTGTAGCTAAAATATAAGAATAAAGAGTGATGAATGGGTATTCATCACCCCCCTATGCTTAACTTTGCTAGTCCCTTAGCAAACACTTATTTGAAAAAGAAGTGAAAAAGAAAGAAAAAGAAAAAGAAAAAGAGGATGTACATGGATCAAGGTTGATTTATTAAACTTTCCTTCATTAAATTGAAATATGGAGCTCGATCAGATCTTTGGATTATTAATGTGTCGGAACCTTACTTAGACTTAAGCTTAAAACTCAACAGCCTCCAAGTTCCACCAATCTATGGGCAAGACTCCTCAATAAACCAGATCAGAACAAGTCTACATACACAAACTCTAATGACCATGAATCTTTCCGTGCGGTGTAAGTGATATGTGGCTCCCCACCTCAGAAGTAACAAAGAAACAACCTCCCTCAACCTGGTAACTCTAATGCCTCGGTCTAGCAACTCTTTCCTCGAGAAGCGGGGTATTCCCTTCTAAGTTCAAGTGCAACCAGCTCAAGAAGAGGGGGTAGAAGTATAGAGTTTTGGAAGCTTAGCCAGTGTAGCTAAGTCTCCCGCTGCAAGCTTCATGAGATGTAACATTGATACCATAAGCTTTTGCTTTATTTGACTATGTATACTCCGGTGGGGTTATTAAATTTTCAATCCGACCCACCACTTTTTTTGGAGTTCTTTTTGCATTTTTGCATATTTTTTTTTTCAAGAACTTCTGTACAACGTATCTACATGGTGCAGTATATAAGAAATTTTCCCCTTGAGCCAGTAGACTATCCCTCTTTTGAAGCTTTATTGCAACCCACAGCTTCTGTCTTTAGCTTTCAACACCACTAGACCAAGTTGAGGTGCACTTCCTTCACTATAAGAAGAAGAGAGGTTCCGCCTAAAAGTACTACCCTCATATGCTACCCCAAGCCAAAGGAAACTGCCTCCTCACCACCTCATCCATGGAGAGCCATGTGTAAGTGCAGGTGCAAGTCAAGCCATTGTCTCTAAGAGCCATGCGTGTGTTGTTAAGTGCTCTACTTAGGCTCATCAAGATGACATATGCTCATAGCCTAGTGGACTCAAAGAATTAAGTCCTTATGGACCTGAAAAGCCTTAACCCTAAGTCCTATAAGGTTCCTCTTAAAGTTAAGTGGATTAAGATCTTATTCAAGCTCCATTTCTCAATTTAATTCCAGGCTTAGTTTAAATGTCAACTCTCATCCAAGAAAAACTCTATACATATATTTACACAAGATGCTATTTACACATATTTTACAATCATGCAAAATTTTTGAAAAATGTTTTGAAATCATGAATGAATGATGCATGAGGTGCAAGTTTTGCAAAATGATATTTACAAACATTTACACAAGATATTTGCAAACTTTTGATTTTCAAAACATTTTGGAAAAATTTTGTACTATATACATAATTTTTGATACAAAATACTTACACAAACTTTACACAAAAGATTTTTGAAATCATTTTTACAAAAATACTTTATACACTAGCTATGTATGTGCAAGGATAAAAGAGGTTTATGTACATGAAATTTTTTTTTAAATTTTTGTGATTTTTAGCCATTTTATTTATTAACACACTCACACAAAGTACGAGTTATGGCTAAAGTATATATGAAATATATACACCCCCTTATACTTAGCTCGAACGATGTCCTCAGAGTGATCAAGAGCGATGAAGATGACATAACTCGTGCTTGGTATAGGGAAGTGAAAAGGAATGGATAAGTACAGAAATGAATAAATGAATAGAATAAGAGGAACTCGGTGGTTTCCCCCTATACTTAGGATTAACTAATCCTAAGTATAGCAAGCTGTACATGAAGGGAAATCCGAGTGAAGAATATACAGAATCTGCCCCCCCTATACTTAGGGTAAAATATCCCTAAGTATAGGCAGCAAAAACTGGAGCAAAAAGAATAAAAAGAATACCCGCAGGTCCAACATCCCCCCTATACTTAGGGTAAAGTACACCCTAAGTATAGCATAATCACAGGATGAGAAAAGGGATGTGGGACTAAAGAATAGAATGATATGGACAACTGGATCTATACAGGCGGAAAGAACAGTAGATATCAAGCGTGAGATGCAAAAGATGTGAGTCAAAAGACCACATCTCACGCAAAATGAATAGCGGCAATAATAACGTCCCGCGGCCCATGATCTAGAAATGGCTTGAGCCGCTGGCCGTTCACTCGAAAGGTACTCTCAGAAGATAACTCAGATATATCAATGCTACCGTTATCGTGTACCTTTCTGACCAAGTAAGGTCCCTTCCATTTGCTCTGTAGCTTTCCTGGAAATAATCTGAGCCTCGCATCAAACAACCATACTTTCTGTCCAATCTCAAAATGCTTGTGGCTGATATGAGAATCATGCCACTCCTTCACTTTCTCCTTATAATGTAGGCTGTTTGAGAAAGCTGTATCTCTAAGCTCTTCCAAGGCGGCTAGCTCTGCCCTCCTCTGGTCTCCTATACCATCTGGATCCATAAGAATATCTGTGACTGCCCAAAGTGACTTGTGCCTCAGCTCAACAGGTAGATAGCACGGCTTGCCATAAACGAGGCGAAAGGGAGATGTACCCAATGGAGTCTTGAAAGACGTCCGATATGCCCACAAGACCGAGTCCAAAAGCTGTGACCAATTCTTTCGGTCAGGGCGGACGTCTTTCTGCAAAATATTCTTGATCTCCCTATTCGACACCTCAGCTAGACCATTTGTCTGTGGATGGTATGGTGTGGCAACACGATGGTCTATGCTGAACTCGCTGGCAAGGGCCTTCACCTGGTCGTTGATGAAATGAGACCCCCCATCAGAAATCAGAACTCGTGGAACCCCGAACCGCATGATGATGTGCTTCTTCAAAAATCTGCAAACTGTCTTCGCATCAGCGGCTCGGGCGGGGATAGCCTCAACCCAACGACTAACGTAATCTACGGCCAACAGAATGTACTCGAATCCCTGACTCTTAGGGAATGGACCCATGAAATCGATGCCCCATGCGTCAAAAACCTCACAGAAGTGAATGGGCTGCATCGGCATCATATCACGTTGTCCACAAGTGCCCATCCTCTGACAGTCAGTACACCTCTTCACGAACTCATCAGAGTCCTTGAAGAGTGTAGGCCACCACAAGCCGGATTGGAGCACTTTCTGTGCCGTTCTCCTCCCAGAATGATGTCCTCCTGCCTCAAGCTTGTGGCAGTAAGTGAGGACACTATGATGCTCCTCCTGAGGAATACACCGACGCCAGATGCTATCCCCTCCTTCGTGGTAAAGGATGGGATCCTCCCAGTGGTAGGACTTGGCCTTCGCAAGGAAGGTCTCAAGCCTCTGCCTGGGCCAATTTTGTGGGACTTTCCCAGCAACGAGAAAGTTCACAATATCGGCATACCACGGGAGTGAGGTGATAGCAAGGATCGCCTCATCTGGGAAGGTATCATGAATGGGATCAATCTGCTCAGAATCCTCAGGCTGCTCTAATCGGGAGAGATGATCCGCCACCACATTCTTGACTCCAGGCTTATCCTTGATCTCAATGTCGAACTCCTGGAGTAGAAGGATCCATCTAGTAAGTCTGGCCTTGGCATCCTTCTTTGACATGAGGTACCTGATGGCGGTGTGGTCAGTATACAAAGTCACTCTAGATCCAATGATATACGATCTGAACTTATCTAGGGCAAACACTACTGCTAGCATCTCCTTCTCTGTGACCGTATAATTCCGCTGGGCAGAATCCAATGTGCGGCTAGCATAGTGTATGGCAAATGGAACTCCGTCCCTCCTCTGTCCTAGCACGGCCCCTACGGCAAAATCAGAGGCATCCGTCATGATCTCGAATGGGAGAGACCAATCGGGTGGCTGAAGGACAGGACCCTCAATAACACGCTGCTGGAGAGTCTCAAAGGATGAAAGACACTTGTCATCGACAAGGAACTTGGTGTCTTTCGTCAAGAGGTCAGTCAACGGTCGGGCAATCTTGCTGAAATCATGAATGAATCTCCTATAAAAACCAACGTGCCCCAGAAATGACCGTAGCTGCTTTAAATTGGACGGCGGTGCGAGTTTTCTAATGACGTCAACCTTGGCCGGATCAACCTCCATGCCCCTGTTGGAGATGATGTGGCCAAGCACCGTCCCTTGAGTCACCATGAAGTGACTCTTCTCCCAAGACAGAACCAAGCGGGTAGCAATACATCGCTGGAGCACTCGGTCTAGGCAGTCAAGACAGGAATCGAATCCGTCGCCGTAAACCGAGAAGTCATCCATGAAGACCTCCAAACACTCCCCTACCATGTCCGAAAAGATCGACAGCATGCACCTCTGAAAAGTCGCAGGGGCATTGCATAGCCCAAATGGCATGCGTCGAAAAGCATATGTGCCGAAGGGACAGGTGAAGGTGGTCTTCTCCTGATCCTCAGGAGCGATGGCCACCTGATTGTAGCCCGAGTACCCATCCAGGAAGCAATAATGGCTCTTCCCTGCCAGTCTCTCTATGATCTGATCAATAAAAGGCAGGGGGAAGTGGTCCTTCTTGGTGGCCTGGTTGAGTCTCCTGTAGTCAACGCAGACCCTCCAAGAGGTGGGTACTCGTGTAGCAATCTCCTCTCCCGACTCACTGATCACAGTCGTGATGCCAGTCTTCTTGGGCACCACAAGCAAGGGGCTAACCCACTTGGAGTCGGAAATGGGATAAATAAAATCTGCACTCCACCATTTTGATATTTCCTTCATGACAACTTCTCTCAGGTTGGGGTTCAGTCGCTGCTGGAACTCACGCGACGGCTTTGCCCCTTCCTCGAGATAGATATGGTGGGAGCACAACGAGGGACTAATCCCATGGAGATCTCCAAAGATCTGATCGAGCTCCATAATTCAATTTAATGAAGGAAAGTTTAATATTCAACATTGATCCATGTACATTCCCCTCTTTTTCTTTTTCTTTCTTTCTTTTTCACTTCTTTTTCAAATAAGTGTTTGCTAAGGGACTAGCAAAAGTTAAGTATAGGGGGGTGATGAATACCCATTCATCACTCATTATTCTTATATTTTAGCTACAAAAACCTTTGCAAATGCATGTATATTCATGTAAATACAAATAATTATCAAAAGCATGCATTGTATAAAGTTTAATAATTAGCATGTTTTTGTGCAAAAATAAAAGAATAAAGATTAAAAAGAAAAAGAGGGAAATATTAGAATAAATATTGAGCAACCTAACCCAAGGGAGGGCTCAACATGGGCCTGACCGCATAAAAGCCAAAGTAGAGGGAGATAGGGGCTCATGTGTGTAAATATTTATGTAAATAAATAAAAATATTTTTTTCTCACAAAAATAGCCCAAAATATGCTTGTAAATACTTGTACATATTTATAAGTATAAAAACAAAAGAAAAAGGGTAAAAATAAAAAAAAGAACCAAAAACACCACTTTCATCATGTACATGAACCACTCTTATATATTTATTTAACCTTGTAAATAAATAAAATTAATTGCCAAAATTTTTGTAAATATTCTATGTTATATAATGTAAATAAATTAAATAAAAACAATTAAAACAATTAAAACAAAAACAAAATAAAAATAATAAAATTAAAAATACAAAAACATATTGTAAATATACCATGTATATAAATGTATATATGTATTTATTTTACGTATGTATATAAATAATAAAAAATAAAATAAAAATACCTTTTTATTCCTTATTTTATAATGAAAATAAATAAAATATAAAATGGGAATAAAATTTTATAAAAATAACAAATTAAAAATTAAAATAAAAAAACTATATAGTGTACATATACCTATGTATTACATATTATGTATATACCTTATTTTTATTTTGAAAAAATTATTAAAAATCACAAAAAAATAGAAAAAAATAAAATAAAAATATTTCATGTTTTAAGTTTTTATTAATTCGATCATTTTCTAGCCTAAAATAAATAAATAAGAAGTTTGTGCTTGGCGACTCCTGATTGGTCCACGGGGGTTTGTTGACCCCGGTCAACTTCCCCCGCGGACCCTCTTCCCCGCGGATCTGGGTGACGGACCCGATTTCTACCTTTTCTACCCGCTTGATCCGACACCCATTTCACCAAACCCCAAGTCCGACTTCTTCGCGATACACCCGAGACCCTCGCCGGAGCCACCGCATCGAGATCCGCGCTCCTGATTTCCCTACCCGCGCGATTCTTTCCGGATCACCCCCACGTATAAAGCCGAGCTCCGCCACCCTATTTCCCTATCTTTATCCATTCGAATCCTTCCCCTGTGAGCTCCAGTGAGTGCGCAAAAGTGACAGCTCGCGTCCGGTGCTGTCGAAGCGAGGAGAGGAAGAGAGACCATCGATCCGGCGAGCTTCGTCGCCGCTGCTCCGCCACCAGCAGGAGCACCGAGCCTCGGAGGGAGACGCTCCTCGAGGCGAAGACCAGAAGCTTCCGTAGCTCCTCCCCAGTCTCCTCGTCCACCCAGGTAATCACTTAAACCTTTCTTGTTCTCTGATTTTCGATTACGCCCAATTCGTGCCGCCGCCATCTCTAGCTGATTCCGACCATTCCATCACTCCGTTCGACCATCGGAATCGACCATCGCATTCGCCTTCTTCTCACGCACCTTCTCCGCACTCCCATCCAACCCAGCTCACACAGGAGCTGGGAGTCGAGCTCCTCCGTCTACCCCCTTCGCCGGAGCTCGCCATACCGACCCACAGACCACTGTCACCCCACCTGACCGGGTCGAGGTAGTTTGCCCTCGACCCGCGAGTCTTCTGGATTGCTTTGCAGGTCGAACGAAGGCCATCTGAGGTCCTTCGCCATTCAGCCAGGAGGCACAGCTCCGCCGACCTCGCCCGAGCTCCTCAGAGCTCGGCTGGATCATCGGAGCCCACCACCAGCTGCGGGACACCCTTGCGGAGCTTCTCCGACCTTCAGGCGCAGCAGAGGAGCCTCGGAGCGAGACCTCCGGGCCGGCGAACCTCGCCGGTCATCTGTTCTTCGAGGACCCTTCTCCTCCGTTCGATCACTCCTCCAGCTCCAGACTTCATCGGGGCCGTCCATCGCAGGAGCAGCAGTCATCGTTGGATCTGAGGAGGAGAGATCTGGAGAGCCATCGATCGCCACCGTCAGATGCTCCACGTGGCCTCCATCCACCCGCTTCATTAATAAAGGGTAATTTACCCTTAGGCCCTGTCTTTTCTTATATTTAGCGTTTAGTCTTGTAAATATTGAGTTCAGTTGTTTAGTTTTAGGGTTATTTGCATAGAGACCCTGGTACTTGCTATTATTTGCTGATATGCCCCTGTATGCGATGTGACACGTGCTTCGACATGTGATTTTCTGAGTGTTTTGCAATTCATGCCCTTGTAGTTCTGGTTGTTATTAGTTGAATGAAAGTTTTTACTTATTTGCATTTATACCCCTGTGCGTGATTTATTTGAGCATGTGCGACTATTTGTGGGTATTTTGCAGATAAGCCCTTGGGCTTTTGGTACCTGTTACCAATAAGTTCTCGGGACTTATTTTCATTGCAGTTGGGTCCCTGAGTGCCCCAAACACGCGCGTGGCGTGTGTTTTGCTGGGTTAATTGCACCAGACCCTCCAGACTTTTGGGTATTTGCACTTTGGTCCCTATGCACTGTGCCCTCTCTTTATTTTTGAATAAAATAGCAAATTACCTCCAAATCCAACAAAAATTGGATACATGGCTCCTGCCATGGTGTAAAATTTTCGAGGATTTTTGAGGACATTTTGTTTTCATTTGATATTTTTAAAAATTCAAAAACCTCTATTTTCTTCACTGTCTAATTTTTAAAAATCACAAAAAAATTATAAATAGTGTCCAAAAATTACAAAAAAATTGTCTACTGTCTATTTTGTTGTATTTGATTTTCTAGCCAATTTTGGCTATTTTTCATTACTGAAAACCACTAAACATTGAAAAACATGCAAAATCTTATAAAAATTCCAGTAAATCAATTAAAAATCCCAAAACAATAAAATAGGTGCCTAAATTTCCTTATTTTCTTCTCTTCACAGGAAAATTACCTTCCAGCTAATTTGGGGCCTTTAGATATTTTATCTAGGCCCTTTTAGCTCGGTTGGACAGTACCTTTCATTTCAGTCACCTTTTGATTTTTAGAAAATTAAATAAACATCAGAAAATTCTCAAAAATTCACCAAAAACACTAAAAAATCTTAAAACACATAAAAATATTTTTGTTTGAATTTTTGGTTGATTTTTATTGCTTTTAATAAATTGTTGAAGTGTGTGTTTCTTTACTTTTCTTATTTTCCTAATTCATTAAAAATTCAAAAAATTCTTAAATAATTAAAAACCACCAAAAATAGTTGCTTTTTTTATTATATTTCCCTTTTTGACTACTTCGTAGGCCGAGAGGCCAACCCGTGCTCCTTGAGTTCGACCCTGGTCGCTATATCAGGTTAATATAATAGCAGGACCGCTTTCGTGTTTTGATCGATTTTATCTATTATTAGTGGTTCATTTTTCTTGATCGAGCACATCTGAGTGATTGAGGTCGCAACGACCATTTTTGTACCTTTACCTTAGTCGCTCAGATCGTTGTCGTCAACTATCTTGGGAGAAGAGTCACTTTATGGTGACTCAGGGGACGATCCTTGGTCACATCATCTCCAACAGGGGCATGGAGGTTGATCCGGCCAAGTTGGATATCATTAGAAAACTCAATCTACCGTCCAATTTGAAACAGTTGCGGTCTTTTCTGGGGCATGTCGGTTTCTACCGACGGTTCATTCAGGACTTTAGTCGAATTGTCCGACCGCTGACGGATTTATTGACTAAAGACATTGAGTTCCTTGTAGATGATAAGTGTCTTAAGTCCTTCGAGACTCTCAAGAATTTAGTTGTCGAGGCTCCTGTCCTTCAGCCACCCGATTGGTTTCTTCCATTTGAGATCATGACGGATGCTTCAGATTATGCCATTGGGGATGTTCTTGGACAGAGGAGGGATGGATTACCCTATGACATACACTACGCTAGCCGGACTTTGGATGCAACTCAAAGGAACTATACAATGACTGAGAAAGAGATGCTAGCGGTAGTCTTTGCTTTGGATAAGTACAGATCTCACATTCTTGGATCTAGAGTGACAATTTTTATTGACCACATTGCCATTCGGTACTTGATGTCGAAGAAGGATGCCAAAGCCAGATTAACCAGATGGATCCTTCTCCTCCAGGAATTTGATATTGAGATTAAGGATAAGCCTGGAGTTAAGAATGTTGTGGCAGATCATCTCTCCCACTTAGAAAACCTTGAGGAATCTGAGCCCATAGCACCTATCACTGAAACTTTTCTAGATGAGGCGATCCTTGCTATCACCTCTCTTCCATGGTATGCCGACATTGTGAAATACCTTGTTGTCAAATCCATTACACAAGGTTGGCCCAGACAACGGCTTGAGACCTTCCTTGCGAAGGCCAAGTCGTATCATTGGGAGGATCCCGTCCTTTATCACGAGGGAGGGGATAGTATCTGGAGATGGTGCATTCCTCAAGATGAGCAACATAGCGTCCTCACCTACTGTCACTAGCTTGAGGCAGGAGGACATCATTCTGGGAGATGGACAACATAGAAGGTGCTCCAATTCGGCCTTTGGTGGCCTATCCTTTTCAAGGATTCTGATGAGTTCGTTAGAAGGTGTACTGACTGTCAGAAGATGGGTACTTGCGGGCAGAGAGACATGATGCCCATGTAGCCCATTCACTTTTGTGAGGTTTTTCATGCATGGGGAATTGATTCCATGGGCCCATTTCCTAAAAATCAGGGGTTTGAGTATATTCTTCTTGTTGTGGATTATGTTAGTCGTTGGATTGAGGCCATCCCCGCCCGAGCCGCAGATGCTAAAACCCTATGTCGTTTCTTGAGGAAAAATATTATTTCACGGTTCGGGGTGCCTAGAGTCTTGATTTCATATGGGAGGTCTCACTTTATTAACGACAAGGTCAGGGCCCTTACAGACGAGATCAGTATTGACCATCGTGTTGCCACGCCGTATCACCCTCAGACTAATGGTCTTGCTGAAGTATCGAATAGGGAGATCAAGACAATTTTGCAGAACGTAGTCCGCCCAGACCAAAAAGATTGGTCACAACTTTTGGACTCGGTCTTGTGGGCTTATCGGACTTCATTCAAGACACCATTAGGGACATCTTCCTTTCGTCTTGTCTATGCAAGCCGTGCCATTTACCAGTGGAGATAAAGCATAAGTCAGTTTGGGCAGTTACAGAGCTATTATTGGATCCCAAGAGTGTAGGAGATCAGAGGAAAGCAGAGTTGGCAGCTCTGGAAGAATTAAGAGATACATCCTTCTCAAGTGGCCTACAGTATAAGGAGAAAGTGAAAGTATGGCACGATTCCCGAATCAGCCACAAACATTTTGAGCCAGAACAGCAAGTATGGTTATTTGATGCTAGGTTGAAATTATTCCCAGGGAAACTACAAAGCAAATGGAAAGGACCATATGTGGTCCGGAAGGTGCATGATAATGGAAGCATTGATATATCTGAACCATCATCATCTTCCACCTTTAGAGTCAATGGTCAGCGCTTGAAACCATATCTAGATCATGATCCACCGACCGTTGACGCTGCCCCCATCCTTCTGGTATGAGATGTTTCTTTGACTCACACCTTCTGCATCTCATACATGATTATCACTGAGATCCGACATTGTATATATATATATATTCATCTGTACATCAATCACTCATTCTTTATGGTTCACACTCCATCGTCATCTTATGATTTTGCTATACTTAGGACGTACTTTGTCCTAAGTATAGGGGGGGTGCACCCCGAGTTTCTTCTATTCTTTAATCCTCCCCATTGTCTCCTCTTCCTCTCTATACTAAGGGATATCTTACCCTAAGTATAGGGGGAGACAGTCTGAGTATGATCCGTTCATTCCCACCCTTGACCCTCCCTGCTTTGTGTACAATCTGCTATACTTAAGATTATTTGATCTTAAGTATAGGGGGGACGGTCAACTTCTCATTGATTCGTTTATTCATTCTTTAGACTTTTCTATACTTAGTACGAGTTATGTCTTCTCTTTTCTCTCCGATCTATGAGGACATAGCTCAAGCTAAGTATAGGGGGGTTGTATATACTGCGTATATACTTTAGCCATAACTCGTATTTTTTTAATATACGTATTAAAATTCATTAAAAATTTTTAATAAAAAGATGTTTATATTCCTCAGGTTCTTTTTGTATGTACTGATTAATAAATCAGGTGAAAATATTCTCTGCAAAATGTTTGAAAAATAGTTTGAAAACCTGTGTGAAAAACCTTTAGAAAACTATTTGAAAAATGTTTTGTACATGTTTTCAACCTTTGTAAAACAAATTGATTGTAAAATTATTTTCTGTGTGTGAAATAAAATGTTTGAAAAATGATTTGCAAATGGTTTGAAAAATGGTTGCCAAAATATTTGAAAAATCTATACATAATGTTTGGAAAACCTTGCAAGATGATTTTCAAATGTGTGTACATGTTTGTAAAAATTATTTTGGACTATAGTTTTCAAAATTGTTTGAAAAACCTGTGTCAAATAAGTTTGAGGAATACATACATCTCACCAAAATCCATTCTATATTTATAAAATTGACCACTTACCCTAGTAAATTCTTAAAATCCACTTCTTGTATATATAAGAAGCACTCCCTTGTAAATATTTTAACCTAGCTTTTTAGCCAAAACCTTTTTGTTTTCAAAAATCCAAAAACATTTGAAAATTTTTTTGAAAAATAAAAAAATTGCATATGCATCATCTTTTCAAAAATCCATAAAAAGTTCAAAATCTTTGAAAATTACATCGCAAAAATATTTTCTGCATAGTATTTGCATGGTATTAGCATTTTTCGGATTGAGTTTGATAGTTGAAGAAGTCTAAATAAAATCCGGAGATTGGAGCTTGGTTGGACCTTAAAATCTACCTAATTAACAGGAACCTTATAGGAGTTGGAATTGAGGTACTTCAGGTCTAGTTAACTTAATTCTTTGAGGATCATGAGACTTGGTTCAATGGATTCTTGACTGCCTAAGTAGAGTATTTCGGAGCACACGCACGACTCTTGTTGATAATGACCTAACTTGCACACCTGCACCTTTCACTTGGCTCAACTCGGTTGGAATGGTGAGGAGGTTGGATTTGCCGGTATGAGATGCGCACAGGTTGAAACACTTGTCCTCCTCTAGGGAGGGAAGTGCACCCCAACCCGTCCAGTGATGATGAGTTTCGAGAATAGGAGATCGTGGGTTGCAATAAAGCTTCAAAAGAGGGATAGTCTACTGGCTCAAGAGGAAAAACTCCCTATGTAAATGCTGCTGTATATAGTATTCAAAAAAATTACAAAAGCAAAAACTCCAAAAAAAAGTGGACAGGCCTGTACAAAAATAAAAATGCCTGCCGGAGTGTACATATGTTGTAAAGTCAAATAAGCAAGCTGGTGCTTCATAAGTCAAATCATGTGAGCCTGCAGCTGGATGACTTGACTACACTGGTCTTGCATCCTAGGATAGGTAGCTACACTGGCTACCGTCCATTCTTCTCTTCACCCCCTCCTCTTGAGTTGGTTGCCACTTGAACTTAGAAGGGAATACCCTGCTCCTTGAGGGATGAGTTATTGGATTGGGGAATCATTGGGTTGTCATATTGGAGAAGTCAGTCTCTTTGTCATTTCAGTTGGGAGAGCCACTATCACTTACACTGTACGAGTCAGCTTCATAGTCGTAAGGGTTTGCGTGTGAGTTGAAGTATTTCTGACCTTGCTATTGAGGAGACTGGAGCAGAGTTTTGGGTTTCTCAGAGGCTGCTGGATTTCAAATCTGGTTCTCATTAAGGTTCCGCCCGCACTAAAATTCCAAAGGTCCGACTTAAGCTCCAAACTAAGATTTTGTGAAGACAAGTTTGATAATTAAACTTAATCCATCTTCTTCTTTTTCTTTTCTTTCTTTTTCTTTCTGCACTTTGATAAATCTACGATTCATTGCATTATCATGCCCATTTATAGCCCTTTTGTGTGCATTAGAGGATTGAGTTTGCATGATTTATGGTCATATCTTTGTGTCCGTCAATTTTTATTGTGATCACAAAATTGAGCTTAATTTCTTGTCATTGGGGTCGGATGTTGCACTCATATTCATGATTGGTTTCTAGGTCTTTCGCTATCCCAATCCGCTACCAAAACTTGGTTCCTAATCCCAAATCCTAATCTTTTGTCAAAACGCCATTGATCCTTATTCCATATGGTCCTAAAAAACCACACAAGTCTATGATATCTATTTGCTAAATCTCAAGAATTGTTAGGCCCTTTCTGTAAACTCACATGTTTCCGTGGATTTTCATGCAAAATCTCCAATTACTTGGAACCACATCATGCCTTGAATTCCTTTTAACCCCATGCACGTAGAGAGCCATGTCTCCTCCCGTTTCCATTTATGGTGCAACCACGTGATTTTTTTTATCACACGTAATATGCTGCTCATCCCATGCGAGAATACATGCAGTCAAGCCTCGTCATTTACCGGTTCCAATTATAAACCTAAACAATTCCTTTGAATCTCACATACTCTGCATATTCTTACTTCCATATTTGATCGAGAACACATCACGGAAAATGAATCCATCGCGGTTTTTTTTGGTATACGTACCCAGACAACTGTCAAAGGGATTGTCTTACCTGTTTAATGCCGACTTTTGATTACTTGCTATATTTTTCTTTGAATTCACGTAAACCAAGCAAGTCAATGGAAAGAATCAATCATCTATTTCTCACACGCATAAGTCACGCAAGACACGAAATTCGTGGATCGAATCGCATGCACTCATTGATAAACAGCCGAATCACACGCACAGATTAAAATCCAAGGACTACCGACAGTTACGCCAAGACGATTGTATTCGAGACAGATAAAAGGAGATGGCAAGGACCCGAGAACGACAGCAGGGATTTTACTCGAGTGAGGGAGGCGATTACAAAGTCGAAGATAGCTTCCTCGCATCCGTATAGACGACGGATTCAGAGCCGGCATCTCTGCATCTCGCTGCCAATGCAACTCGAATCAGATCCCTAAGCTCACAATTTCTTGTTTATTTCCTGAGTTTTTCTCATGCAACTTTGTTTCCAGCTTTCAACTCTATTTTATTTAGCATGTGAGACCTAACCAATGAAATTCGTAGGATGGTGATTACGTTCTTTTGATGTGCAGAGGCTTCGGATCAGGAACTGACGAGGATCACGGGAGAGGGATTATCAAGAGAAGGAGTAGAAGGTTCGCATATTCTGCAACAATGGAGTTCAAGTCCAGCATCATCTAAGCACTAAGGTGAAGCCGAGGAATAAAACAGGAGGTGCATACTTGAGTCACATAGCACATGAAGCAAGGACTCGGAACTGCGTCGACAATCCATAGAAGGAGAGAGTCCGGATATTGGTTATTTTATTCAGTAGCTTCCGTATGAGGAACTGATAAAACAAGTCCACGTTAATTTTGTTTCTTGCGGAAAGATACATGTTCAGCTTCTGATATTTGACACACGCCACCCCATGTTTAATTGGATTCATGCTTTCTAGATAATTCAAGATAGAGAAGCTTACGGTTTTTACATGCTGATTTGAATAATCCGAGTTTTAACATCTGATTTTTTTTGTTGCCGGTACTCCGATATCTTCTTGTCAAGCTGCATTTATCGTTTCATGTCAGTTCTAATTCACGCTGATCAGAAGTAGTACGCTATTTTGAATGATAAAACCATTTGAATGAGAACTTTATTTGCAAATGTTGTATTTCTTATCCAAGTTGCAATTGATATTCACACTCTTTGATTCAGAGTCATCTTGCATAGGAATGATAGTTTGACACATATCCAATATGCCTCCCAGTGTTCGACCCGTAACTCTCTACTATACACGCACACATCTCATGTGTGTTTTGTTAATTTGAGTTTCGGATAAAAATTTTATTATTGATTTGTCCTCTATCTTTTGTGCACAACGACTCGATTTTATATCGATTTACGCACTTCGATTTTCGACGATCGATTTTTGGCGCCGTTGCCGGGGAGGCGAAGTGTATGTATCTGTTTTTCTTTCCTTTTGCACTTTGATTTGATAATCTGACGTTGTTCTTCTTTTCAGGTACCCAACGCTCGAAGGAATCTCGATTTGACTGCTAAGTGATCGGCAAAAGCCCGTCCAACTACCTGACAAATCATCTTAGATCCGTCGACACCAGGCGTATCTATCTAGGACCACGTCGATTTGACAAAAAAAAATTTTTACTGCTATTTCATTTCGTAGTTAATTTAAAATTCCTTATATTTTTCCGTTGATCTGTAATTTAGACTAGACATTCTTCTCTTCTCAACCCCTCCATATTCTTTTTTGTAATAACTTAGATTTTATTTTTGCACTGCATTTAGATTAGCTTTTTTGTAATCTAGGCGGTTTTCTCAAAAAAATATAAAAACATAAAAACAGAAAAAAAATAAAAAAACACCAAAAAATACTTGCGTGCACCCATATTGATAGATGTATCTAGGATCATAGCATTCTAGGATTGCATGTGCCTGATTAGATTTAAAATTCTGTGAAGCATATTGCATTGTAGATGCCGGATCCAGGTATGTATCTCTAACTGTGCACGCATCATTTGCATCTTTGTGGTTTTTCCCTTAAAGAATCAAGATCACTAAATTTGCGCTTATTTGAATTGGTCCTAATCAACTTGACAAAATTCATAATTTGAAAGTGGACTAAATTCAAGTGGTCACCATAAAATAGAGCCCATAAATTGTTTGGAACTCGATTAGTGTGTTTGCTTGACGGGTGAGCGAGAGGTGTGTGTAACCATCTTGGATTTTCTATCAATCGTTCCACCTCATTGTTGCTTCCCCTATTTAAGATGAAGGAAATCAAGATTTTGAGCAAAATTCAGACCTCTACGGTCGACCCATTCAGCCTCCAACTCTTAGCTCAAATAGAAGCCATGACTAGGGATCTTCGTGAACTCAGAATACTCAAACAAACCTCACCCGACAGTATAAGCTCTAAGGAATTTGATCAACGACTTGAGGTTTTAGATTTCAGAATGAGACAAGCTGAAGAGTCATATTTACAGTACCTCATCCCTACATCTTCGATCCCTAAATTCCACTCCAATCTGCCTAAAGTTATGGATAGAGATAAGCTCCCAGATAAGAAGTTCCAATCCATCTCGAGTGACCAATATTGTGATTATGCACAAAATAAGCAAAAACTGAACCATCATGAGAAAAACCACACTTACCACCTTGCCCCTGACCTTCTTTCCAGGGACGAGCAATCCCCCTCCACTTTCTCTATTTGTACCCCTGACCATGAGTCAGAAGTCCTTCATGCTGAATGCCGCATGGACGAGCCCATACATGGCATCTCTGGACCTTTTCTAAACCAACTTGATCCAGAAGAATTGCCAACAACGATGACCGACCCTCATTTTCCACCCTTGTTCATCAAGTCAGTTACAGATCAGGATGAGTCACACTCTCTTGATTCATTTTGGAGTGAAATTGAGGACTTCCCCGATTCATTTAGGTATGATCATTCTCTTCCCAATCCTGTTCCACCATGGTTGAATAAATCACATAATTTGGGTACAAGTTCTTTATTGCTAGATGTTGGCTTGACCCATGAGAGGGAAGACCATTATTTGGAGTTACTTTTCCCAGAATCTCCCTCATACAAAGAGACATCATCTGCTTATATATCCTCACATCTACCACATAATACAATTTATGAGGGCGGCCCCAAATGGTCGAAGGAAATTTCAGAATTTGAGGATGACATATTGAACATTATGGACATTGATCATAATCTCAAGGTAGAGAAAGAGACACCATCACATATGTTCGAGGATGCCACAACACAAATAGACCATACTCAATCCGAGAACATCTTGAAAGTCCTCAATCTTCCCAACTACAATCATGACTCACCGGAACAGACCGAGTTCATTCTACCCATAGAGGAGCCTCATCCCATCTCGCAACACTCCTTTACCTTCTTCAGGATGTTCGGTCAAGTCCACCCCTCTCCACTACCATCAGGTATACAGGACATTTCATTTGTGATCTCGGAATTGCAATTCATTCACACCTTCATTCTTCCGGCTATTCTCACCCACACTAAGATCCACCTGGGTGCTCCACTCAAATTCATGGTTCCCAAATTAGACATCCAGCCACAATGCAAGGTATTCAATATGGATGCAACACACACTCAAGGTAAAGTGTACCTCTAACTTGTGTGCCCAGCTGGGGGCGTGAAATCCAGCGCTTTATGGGAGGCACCCCATAGTTATCCCCTTCCATTTCTGTTTAGCTTTTTATCTTTCATTCATGTTGTGTCTGAACCTCATTTATGCCAACTTATGTCCCTTGGGACTAAGTCACAGATAAGCATAAGGGGGTGATCCAGACACCCCCTTCTTCCTTCTTCTTCATGAAACATCCGCTTCTCGTTTTCTTCTTTCATTCATTTGTATACATATCTCCATTCACTTTCATGGCACTCACTTATGTTAACTTATGTCTTTTGGGACTAAGTCACAGATAAGCATAAGGGGAGTACCCTCATTCTTCACAAAAATGCCATAAAAATGAAAAAATCCACCAAAAAGATTTCCACCCATTTTCATCCACCCTTGTACATAATTCATTTTTATGCATATTTTAAAAAAAACCATGTTTTTCAAAGTTTGCATAGACCATTGGATTTCCAAACCACCCTACCACATGATCTGCATTCTGAGTCCTCTGTTGTGTTTACCTTCCATATAGTTGACCATGAGGGCATGGCACATCTCAAACATAAGGGGGGTAGTTAGGATTCCTCAGGTCCTCCTAGCTCTTGCTTCATATTTTGTGTTTTTGCTTAAAAACCAAAAAAAATTCGCAAAATTTTTGAAATTCTTTCGAAACCTGGTCTTTGAAAAAAAATCTCTTGTCATTCTGATCTACTTATTTCCCATTTGAGCACATTCATCCTCATACTTTTTACCCAAGCATTTGATGAGATTTTGAATCCATGAACTTGTGTTGAGGACCCCACCTCACCTTTATATAGGAGTCTCAAGAGGTTGATGTAACTTAGGCCATTCAGGCTATTTTAGCTTAATTACTCGAGAGACAAATTGGATTATAAATCATATGACCTTGAATCCCTTGTTAGACATGAAGATAACCATCTGAACAACATTGTCAAGTACACTTGACACTTCTATCAAAATGAGGGATCCTAGAAAGACAAGTGTTCAACCCTTACCACCCATGACTCTTGGCCCGTATACTTAGGGAGTTGGGCCCTTCCAAGGGAGAAACATGACCCCAAAAGCTATATCTTTAAGTTGGCAAAGCTAAAGTATCCGTACATTGAAGGTATTTTAAAATACCTCCACACATAATGTAAGTACGCTCTACTTTTAATAATAAAGATGCTTCCACTACTCTTGAGCAGTGCCAGAATTGGCAGCAAACTAGTGCTAATAGTCGAGGCTGTTTAAAAATCCACAGGAGCAGGTGGATAAAGAGCATCAGTAGGGCCAGAGTTGGCGTATCTCGAACGCAGATGGTCGAACCCTACTCAATAAAGCTTACAAATGCCAACCAAATCATTAATAAAGCTAACGGGGGTGATCCGACTTGGAAGGGAAGTTGTACCTCTCGCAGTTAGTATCAATGCTAAGGGAATATTGGGCTTGCACACGAACCGAGCACTTGGCGAATTGGGAGACTTCAAGTTGTAGAACAACACCGTTCATCATGGTCTAAAATAATGTCAGATGAGGATACATATGTCAATTGGATTATAAGCTCAAGTTGATACTCAGGTGCTGTTTGACCTAAGCGACATCCATCTTTAGATAATCCACCACCCTACTATATGTAAATAAATCGTCCTCACTAGTTCGAGATTCAAATTCACATCTGTTTCTGGGAGAGAAATATGAAATGGATTTACTCAATGGAAAACCTCAGAAGATTAGAGTTCCTTCATTCTTATTGTTCTGCTTTGATTTTGAATAAATTGTCTTGCTCGGGACTAGCAAGAGTCAAGCATAAGGGGGTGATAAATCTACGATTCATTGCATTATCATGCCCATTTATAGCCCTTTTGTGTGCATTAGAGGATTGAGTTTGCATGATTTATGGTCATATCTTTGTGTCCGTCAATTTTTATTGTGATCACAAAATTGAGCTTAATTTCTTGTCATTGGGGTCGGATGTTGCACTCATATTCATGATTGGTTTCTAGGTCTTTCGCTATCCCAATCCGCTACCAAAACTTGGTTCCTAATCCCAAATCCTAATCTTTTGTCAAAACGCCATTGATCCTTATTCCATATGGTCCTAAAAAACCACACAAGTCTATGATATCTATTTGCTAAATCTCAAGAATTGTTAGGCCCTTTCTGTAAACTCACATGTTTCCGTGGATTTTCATGCAAAATCTCCAATTACTTGGAACCACATCATGCCTTGAATTCCTTTTAACCCCATGCACGTAGAGAGCCATGTCTCCTCCCGTTTCCATTTATGGTGCAACCACGTGATTTTTTTTATCACACGTAATATGCTGCTCATCCCATGCGAGAATACATGCAGTCAAGCCTCGTCATTTACCGGTTCCAATTATAAACCTAAACAATTCCTTTGAATCTCACATACTCTGCATATTCTTACTTCCATATTTGATCGAGAACACATCACGGAAAATGAATCCATCGCGGTTTTTTTTGGTATACGTACCCAGACAACTGTCAAAGGGATTGTCTTACCTGTTTAATGCCGACTTTTGATTACTTGCTATATTTTTCTTTGAATTCACGTAAACCAAGCAAGTCAATGGAAAGAATCAATCATCTATTTCTCACACGCATAAGTCACGCAAGACACGAAATTCGTGGATCGAATCGCATGCACTCATTGATAAACAGTCGAATCACACGCACAGATTAAAATCCAAGGACTACCGACAGTTACGCCAAGACGATTGTATTCGAGACAGATAAAAGGAGATGGCAAGGACCCGAGAACGGCAGCAGGGATTTTACTCGAGTGAGGGAGGCGATTACAAAGTCGAAGATAGCTTCCTCGCATCCGTATAGACGACGGATTCAGAGCCGGCATCTCTGCATCTCGCTGCCAATGCAACTCGAATCAGATCCCTAAGCTCACAATTTCTTGTTTATTTCCTGAGTTTTTCTCATGCAACTTTGTTTCCAGCTTTCAACTCTATTTTATTTAGCATGTGAGACCTAACCAATGAAATTCGTAGGATGGTGATTACGTTCTTTTGATGTGCAGAGGCTTCGGATCAGGAACTGACGAGGATCACGGGAGAGGGATTATCAAGAGAAGGAGTAGAAGGTTCGCATATTCTGCAACAATGGAGTTCAAGTCCAGCATCATCTAAGCACTAAGGTGAAGCCGAGGAATAAAACAGGAGGTGCATACTTGAGTCACATAGCACATGAAGCAAGGACTCGGAACTGCGTCGACAATCCATAGAAGGAGAGAGTCCGGATATTGGTTATTTTATTCAGTAGCTTCCGTATGAGGAACTGATAAAACAAGTCCACGTTAATTTTGTTTCTTGCGGAAAGATACATGTTCAGCTTCTGATATTTGACGCACGCCACCCCATGTTTAATTGGATTCATGCTTTCTAGATAATTCAAGATAGAGAAGCTTACGGTTTTTACATGCTGATTTGAATAATCCGAGTTTTAACATCTGATTTTTTTTGTTGCCGGTACTCCGATATCTTCTTGTCAAGCTGCATTTATCGTTTCATGTCAGTTCTAATTCACGCTGATCAGAAGTAGTACGCTATTTTGAATGATAAAACCATTTGAATGAGAACTTTATTTGCAAATGTTGTATTTCTTATCCAAGTTGCAATTGATATTCACACTCTTTGATTCAGAGTCATCTTGCATAGGAATGATAGTTTGACACATATCCAATATGCCTCCCAGTGTTCGACCCGTAACTCTCTACTATACACGCACACATCTCATGTGTGTTTTGTTAATTTGAGTTTCGGATAAAAATTTTATTATTGATTTGTCCTCTATCTTTTGTGCACAACGACTCGATTTTATATCGATTTACGCACTTCGATTTTCGACGATCAACCATTCTGATGACGCACCTGACAATCGGGTTAAGTATGTAAATAAAATGGTCGTTGTGACCCAAATCACCAAGCGCGGTCAATCGAGAAAAATTGATAAAAACCACTCAGAAAATCAAGAAATTCAATGTAAGCGGTCTTCGCTATTCTTTTTACCTGGTATAGCGATCCAGGGTCGAACACAAGGAGCACGATTGAAAAACTAAGTAGTCAAATTTCAGAGAAGCTAATTTTTAGTGGTTTTTGATTTTTTATAATTTTTTAGAATTTTTAATATGTGAAGGAAAATAAAGAAAGTATAAACAAGCACACTTGAGCAATTTATTTAACACACCAAAAATCAAGCAAAAATTCAAGAAAAATTGTTTTTATGCTTTTTGGGTTTTTAAGTGTTTTTGGTGAATTTTTGGGGTTTTTATGACGGGTAAATTATTTTCTAAAAATCACACAATGCAAAGAGGGGATGGTACTGTCCAGCAAGGCTTAAGACCCAAAAATAAAATATTTAAGGATCTTAAAAGGCCCTGAAGGTAATTTTCCTGTATACTAGATAGACTAAGGAAAATTTAGGCACCCTAATTATTGTTTTTGGATTTTTAATTTAATTATTATAATTTTTATAAGTTTTTGAGGGTTTTTCAATTTTTAGGGTTTTTACTCAATGGAAAATAGCCAAACTTGGCTAGAAAATCAAACAGCAAGCAAACAACAGTATCTAATTTTTTTTAGAATTTTTGGTGGGGTTTTTATATTTTTTTGGTATTTTCAAACCTAGACAGTAGCTAAAAAGTAGGTTTTTGAATTTTTTAAAAATACTCAAAGAAATCAAAAATGTCCTCAAAAATTCCTAAAATTCCCACACCATGGCAGGAGCCATGTGTCAAAATCTCATGGAATTTGGAGGTAATTTGATATTTTATTCAAAAATGAAAAGGGGGCACAGTGCACAGGGACGTAAGTGCAAATACCTGAGGATCTGGGGGCCCAGGTGCAAAATACCCAGCAAGTCACGCGCGTGGCGCGTGGCTGGGGCACTCAGGGGCCTCTTTGTAATAAAAACCCACTCCTGGGACCTTCTGGTAACTGGTACCAAAAAGTCCAAGGGTACGGGTGCAAAAAGCCCACTAAAATCCGCACATGTCCAATAAAAACGCTCACAGGGGCACAACTGCAAATACCATAAAATATTTCTTCATTTCATAACAACCCAGATCTACAGGATAAAAGATGTAAAAAGCCCAACTAAACACGTGACGAAGCACGTGGTCACATACACACAGGGGCATACATGCAAATAAAACTAAGCACAAGGTCCATCATGCAATTTACCCTACGTAAATAAAGTTCTAAAAATATTTACAGGACTAGAAATGAAAAGACAAACTAAGAGGGGGTCCTAAGTAATTTACCCCTTTATTCGTCGACGGCCAGATGCGCGCCACGTGGTGGATCCAACGGCTCGGGACAACGGGCGCTCTTCTTCGGTGTCTCTTGGGCTCGATCGACGGTGGAGGCGAGGACACGTGGAAGATCTCACGGTGCTGGGCTCCGGTGCCTCTCTCCTCTGCTGCAACGGTCCGGATGAGCTCCTCAGATAGATCGACGGCTGCTGCTCCTCGAGGAATGGATGGCTGAGATCAAAACTGGAGCGGAGGCGTCATCGGATGGTTCTGGAGGATGATGGAAGAACTCGACGCCGGCGAACTTCACCGGCCTCCTGCGTGAGCTGCACTCCTCCTCAGCTGCTCCTGATGATCGGAACGGGTCCGCGGTGAAGCCCCGCAGCTGATGGTATTGTCCGATAGCCCAGCCGAGCCCTGGAGGGGCTCCTGCGAGGCTGGCGGTGCGAAGCTTCTGGCTGGAATGTAAGGGGGGCTCAAACGCCTCCCTTTGGACCTGCAAAGCAAACAGAAAGCTTCGCGGGTCGAGGGCAAAGTGCCTCGACCCAAGAAAGCGAAGTGAAGGTGGCTGGTGGGTCGGGGCGAAGGAGCTCCGGCGAGCGACGGGTGATGGAGCTCGACTCCCAGCTCCGGGGCGAGCTGGGTTGAGTGAAAGTGCGAAGAATGTGCGTGAGAAAGTGGCGAAGGTGATAGGGTGCTCCGATGATCGAGATATTGAGCGAGATGGCCGGAATCAGGGAAGCACGTCGGAGGATGGATTTGGGCGAAATCGGAAATTACACTAAATGGCTAAGCGAAATGGATACCTGGATGATGCGGGAGACTGGGCTGGAGCTTAGCTAGCTCCTGGTCGTCGCCTCGAAGGTCGTTACTGCCTGAGGCTCGAGCTCCGGTCGGGTGGCGGAGCACGGCGGCGCGAAGCAGCCGGATCAGTGACCGGGGCACCCTTTCCTCTCTGCAACAGGTGCAACCGCGAGCTGTCACCTCGGTGGTTGTTCTGGAGGTCACGGGAGTGAAGGTGGCGAGCCAAAGATGAGGCGCGGAGGCGGCGGAGGGAATTCTATATATAAGTGCAGGCCCGATTAGGGTTAGGCGACGACGGCTAAGGAAGGCATGGATTTCGCGGCAAAGAATCTGGCGAGGGATACAGATGATCGGCGAAGAATCCGGGCACGGGGTTTGCGTGGGCGACAGTCTGGAGATGCGTGGAAAATTCGGCAAAGGCGGGGCGGAGCGCATCTTCCAGAAAAGGAAGGAGTCCGCGGGGGAGTTGACCGGGGTCAACAATCCCCCGTGGACCAATCAGGAGCTGCCACGTAATCGATTTTTTTGTTTATTTAATTTAAGGTAGAAAAAGGCCGAATTAAGAAAAACTTAAAACATGAAATATTTTTCTTTTATTTTTTTCTATTTTTTGGTGATTTTTAATTAATTTTTGGAAATAAAAATAGGGTAGCTATATATATAGGTATATGTACACTATATAGATTATAATTTTTGAATTTTTTATTTGTTATTTTTGTGTATTTTTATGCCCATTTTATATTTTATTTATTTACATCATGAAATGAAGAACAACATGGTATTTTTATTTTATTTTAATTATTTATATTCATAGGTTAAATAAATAGTTATATACATTTATATACATGGTATATACACTGTATTTTTGTATTTTTAATTTTGTAATTTTTATTTGATTTTTGTTTTGTTTCTTTTTATTTATTTTATTTACAAAATATGCCATAGAATATTTACAAAAAGTTTAGAAAATAAATACATTTATTTTTAGGGTTAAATAAATAAGGAATGATGATCTATACACATGGTGAAAGGGCATTTTTGAATTTTTTTTTGATTTTTTAAATTTTTATTTTGTTTTTTTTAATAGTCTCTAAATATACACAGAATATGTACAAGCATATTTTTGGGTGAGGAAAATATAATTTTATTTATTTACAGAAGTATATACACATGAGCTCCTATCTCCCTCTACTTTGTCTTTTATGCGGTCAGGCCCATGCTGAGCCCTCCCTTGGGTCAAGTTGCTCAATATTTATTCTAAATATTTCCCTCTTTTTCTTTTTACTCTTTATTCTTTTATTTTTGCACAAAAACATGCTAATTACAGGTTTTTACACAATGCATGCTTTTGGTAATTATTTGTATTTACACATATCTACATGTATTTGCAAAGGTTTTTGTAGCTAAAATATAAGAATAAAGAGTGATGAATGGGTATTCATCACCCCCCTATGCTTAACTTTGCTAGTCCCTTAGCAAACACTTATTTGAAAAAGAAGTGAAAAAGAAAAAGAAAAAGAGGATGTACATGGATCAAGGTTGATTTATTAAACTTTCCTTCATTAAATTGAAATATGGAGCTCGATCAGATCTTTGGATTATTAATGTGTCGGAACCTTACTTAGACTTAAGCTTAAAACTCAACAGCCTCCAAGTTCCACCAATCTATGGGCAAGACTCCTCAATAAACCAGATCAGAACAAGTCTACATACACAAACTCTAATGACCATGAATCTTTCCGTGCGGTGTAAGTGATATGTGGCTCCCCACCTCAGAAGTAACAAAGAAACAACCTCCCTCAACCTGGTAACTCTAATGCCTCGGTCTAGCAACTCTTTCCTCGAGAAGCGGGGTATTCCCTTCTAAGTTCAAGTGCAACCGGCTCAAGAAGAGGGGGTAGAAGTATAGAGTTTTGGAAGCTTAGCCAGTGTAGCTAAGTCTCCCGCTGCAAGCTTCATGAGATGTAACATTGATACCATAAGCTTTTGCTTTATTTGACTATGTATACTCCGGTGGGGTTATTAAATTTTCAATCCGACCCACCACTTTTTTTGGAGTTCTTTTTGCATTTTTGCATATTTTTTTTTCAAGAACTTCTGTACAACGTATCTACATGGTGCAGTATATAAGAAATTTTCCCCTTGAGCCAGTAGACTATCCCTCTTTTGAAGCTTTATTGCAACCCACAGCTTCTGTCTTTAGCTTTCAACACCACTAGACCAAGTTGAGGTGCACTTCCTTCACTATAAGAAGAAGAGAGGTTCCGCCTAAAAGTACTACCCTCATATGCTACCCCAAGCCAAAGGAAACTGCCTCCTCACCACCTCATCCATGGAGAGCCATGTGTAAGTGCAGGTGCAAGTCAAGCCATTGTCTCTAAGAGCCATGCGTGTGTTGTTAAGTGCTCTACTTAGGCTCATCAAGATGACATATGCTCATAGCCTAGTGGACTCAAAGAATTAAGTCCTTATGGACCTGAAAAGCCTTAACCCTAAGTCCTATAAGGTTCCTCTTAAAGTTAAGTGGATTAAGATCTTATTCAAGCTCCATTTCTCAATTTAATTCCAGGCTTAGTTTAAATGTCAACTCTCATCCAAGAAAAACTCTATACATATATTTACACAAGATGCTATTTACACATATTTTACAATCATGCAAAATTTTTGAAAAATGTTTTGAAATCATGAATGAATGATGCATGAGGTGCAAGTTTTGCAAAATGATATTTACAAACATTTACACAAGATATTTGCAAACTTTTGATTTTCAAAACATTTTGGAAAAATTTTGTACTATATACATAATTTTTGATACAAAATACTTACACAAACTTTACACAAAAGATTTTTGAAATCATTTTTACAAAAATACTTTATACACTAGCTATGTATGTGCAAGGATAAAAGAGGTTTATGTACATGAAAATTTTTTTTAAATTTTTGTGATTTTTAGCCATTTTATTTATTAACACACTCACACAAAGTACGAGTTATGGCTAAAGTATATATGAAATATATACACCCCCCCTATACTTAGCTCGAACGATGTCCTCAGAGTGATCAAGAGCGATGAAGATGACATAACTCGTGCTTGGTATAGGGAAGTGAAAAGGAATGGATAAGTACAGAAATGAATAAATGAATAGAATAAGAGGAACTCGGTGGTTTCCCCCTATACTTAGGATTAACTAATCCTAAGTATAGCAAGCTGTACATGAAGGGAAATCCGAGTGAAGAATATACAGAATCTGCCCCCCTATACTTAGGGTAAAATATCCCTAAGTATAGGCAGCAAAAACTGGAGCAAAAAGAATAAAAAGAATACCCGCAGGTCCAACATCCCCCCTATACTTAGGGTAAAGTACACCCTAAGTATAGCATAATCACAGGATGAGAAAAGGGATGTGGGACTAAAGAATAGAATGATATGGACAACTGGATCTATACAGGCGGAAAGAACAGTAGATATCAAGCGTGAGATGCAAAAGATGTGAGTCAAAAGACCACATCTCACGCAAAATGAATAGCGGCAATAATAACGTCCCGCGGCCCATGATCTAGAAATGGCTTGAGCCGCTGGCCGTTCACTCGAAAGGTACTCTCAGAAGATAACTCAGATATATCAATGCTACCGTTATCGTGTACCTTTCTGACCAAGTAAGGTCCCTTCCATTTGCTCTGTAGCTTTCCTGGAAATAATCTGAGCCTCGCATCAAACAACCATACTTTCTGTCCAATCTCAAAATGCTTGTGGCTGATATGAGAATCATGCCACTCCTTCACTTTCTCCTTATAATGTAGGCTGTTTGAGAAAGCTGTATCTCTAAGCTCTTCCAAGGCGGCTAGCTCTGCCCTCCTCTGGTCTCCTATACCATCTGGATCCATAAGAATATCTGTGACTGCCCAAAGTGACTTGTGCCTCAGCTCAACAGGTAGATGGCACGGCTTTCCATAAACGAGGCGAAAGGGAGATGTACCCAATGGAGTCTTGAAAGACGTCCGATATGCCCACAAGACCGAGTCCAAAAGCTGTGACCAATTCTTTCGGTCAGGGCGGACGACTTTCTGCAAAATATTCTTGATCTCCCTATTCGACACCTCAGCTAGACCATTTGTCTGTGGATGGTATGGTGTGGCAACACGATGGTCTATGCTGAACTCGCTGGCAAGGGCCTTCACCTGGTCGTTGATGAAATGAGACCCCCCATCAGAAATCAGAACTCGTGGAACCCCGAACCGCATGATGATGTGCTTCTTCAAAAATCTGCAAACTGTCTTCGCATCAGCGGCTCGGGCAGGGATAGCCTCAACCCAACGACTAACGTAATCTACGGCCAACAGAATGTACTCGAATCCCTGACTCTTAGGGAATGGACCCATGAAATCGATGCCCCATGCGTCAAAAACCTCACAGAAGTGAATGGGCTGCATCGGCATCATATCACGTTGTCCACAAGTGCCCATCCTCTGACAGTCAGTACACCTCTTCACGAACTCATCAGAGTCCTTGAAGAGTGTAGGCCACCACAAGCCAGATTGGAGCACTTTCTGTGCCGTTCTCCTCCCAGAATGATGTCCTCCTGCCTCAAGCTTGTGGCAGTAAGTGAGGACACTATGATGCTCCTCCTGAGGAATACACCGACGCCAGATGCTATCCCCTCCTTCGTGGTAAAGGATGGGATCCTCCCAGTGGTAGGACTTGGCCTTCGCAAGGAAGGTCTCAAGCCTCTGCCTGGGCCAATCTTGTGGGACTTTCCCAGCAACGAGAAAGTTCACAATATCGGCATACCACGGGAGTGAGGTGATAGCAAGGATCGCCTCATCTGGGAAGGTATCATGAATGGGATCAATCTGCTCAGAATCCTCAGGCTGCTCTAATCGGGAGAGATGATCCGCCACCACATTCTTGACTCCAGACTTATCCTTGATCTCAATGTCGAACTCCTGGAGTAGAAGGATCCATCTAGTAAGTCTGGCCTTGGCATCCTTCTTTGACATGAGGTACCTGATGGCGGTGTGGTCAGTATACAAAGTCACTCTAGATCCAATGATATACGATCTGAACTTATCTAGGGCAAACACTACTGCTAGCATCTCCTTCTCTGTGACCGTATAATTCCGCTGGGCAGAATCCAATGTGCGGCTAGCATAGTGTATGGCAAATGGAACTCCGTCCCTCCTCTGTCCTAGCACGGCCCCTACGGCAAAATCAGAGGCATCCGTCATGATCTCGAATGGGAGAGACCAATCGGGTGGCTGAAGGACAGGACCCTCAATAACACGCTGCTGGAGAGTCTCAAAGGATGAAAGACACTTGTCATCGACAAGGAACTTGGTGTCTTTCGTCAAGAGGTCAGTCAACGGTCGGGCAATCTTGCTGAAATCATGAATGAATCTCCTATAAAAACCAACGTGCCCCAGAAATGACCGTAGCTGCTTTAAATTGGACGGCGGTGCGAGTTTTCTAATGACGTCAACCTTGGCCGGATCAACCTCCATGCCCCTGTTGGAGATGATGTGGCCAAGCACCGTCCCTTGAGTCACCATGAAGTGACTCTTCTCCCAAGACAGAACCAAGCGGGTAGCAATACATCGCTGGAGCACTCGGTCTAGGCAGTCAAGACAGGAATCGAATCCGTCGCCGTAAACTGAGAAGTCATCCATGAAGACCTCCAAACACTCCCCTACCATGTCCGAAAAGATCGACAGCATGCACCTCTGAAAAGTCGCAGGGGCATTGCATAGCCCAAATGGCATGCGTCGAAAAGCATATGTGCCGAAGGGACATGTGAAGGTGGTCTTCTCCTGATCCTCAGGAGCGATGGCCACCTGATTGTAGCCCGAGTACCCATCCAGGAAGCAATAATGGCTCTTCCCTGCCAGTCTCTCTATGATCTGATCAATAAAAGGCAGGGGGAAGTGGTCCTTCTTGGTGGCCTGGTTGAGTCTCCTGTAGTCAACGCAGACCCTCCAAGAGGTGGGTACTCGTGTAGCAATCTCCTCTCCCGACTCACTGATCACAGTCGTGATGCCAGTCTTCTTGGGCACCACATGCAAGGGGCTAACCCACTTGGAGTCGGAAATGGGATAAATAAAATCTGCACTCCACCATTTTGATATTTCCTTCATGACAACTTCTCTCAGGTTGGGGTTCAGTCGCCGCTGGAACTCACGCGACGGCTTTGCCCCTTCCTCGAGATAGATATGGTGGGAGCACAACGAGGGACTAATCCCATGGAGATCTGCTACGCTCCATCCAATTGCCTTGCGGTTCTTTTCAAGAACCTCCATCAGACGGGATTCTTGTTCTCCAGTCAGATCGGCGGAGATGATGACTGGGTACATCTCAGACTCTCCCGCAAGGAATCGATACTTCAGCGAAGTAGGGAGCGGCTTTAGTTCTGGACAGCTGGGTGCTGGCAAATCTGGCTTCTGAAGAAGATGTGTGTATGCTGACAATTCTACCAAATCTGCCTGGGAAAATGATAACGAACTCTCACAAACTGGATCTGGAGAAGGCGGGTCCTCTGCATTGTCTCTAATCTGCTCTGCCTCTACCTCCTCCTCATCTGTAGGCTCAGGTGGATCCAGGTCTGGCATCTGATCATCACAATCTGCCCAATCAGACTCTGAATCCGAGGGATCTGTATCAACTGCGGTGGCATCAGTACCACCGTAGAGCAAGGTGGCCTCAGTACCACCATCACTGAAAATCGTGTCGCGATCAAGGTCCGACTCTGCTGACTCAATAGTATCCTGAACCAGGGCTGCGCTCTCCAGACTATCCTCTGCTATCATCTCTGCATCAGCTGTATCTGAATACGAGAGGAGAGTCTGTGCTGCAGGATCTGCCCAAGCTGCCTCACCATCTGTGATCACAAAATCACAGTCCTGGTGGATGTCTGGCTCTGCGTCTGTCAGCTGCTCTGAATCTGTACTGCCCTCTGAGCGGGGTCTATCTCTGGCTCTGTGGTCCTTAACCGTCTCTATTTGTATACTCTCGCCCTGGACGCGAAAGAATACCTTCCCACTGTCATGGTCAGTCACCGCCTTGGCTGTGGCCAAGAATGGGCGACCGAGAATGATGGGGGAATCGGTCAACGAGTCAGGGGTCTCCATGTCCAGCACTACGAAGTCCACGGGGAATTGCAAACCCTGAATCGTGACGACAACGTCTCGCAACAACCCCTTTGGCCTCTTGACAGACCGATCAGCAAACTGAAGGTATGTCCTGCTCTGTCTAAGAGTGCCCAACTCTAAGTGGTCGAGAAGGGCTGCCGGAAGAAGGTTGATCGACGATCTGCTATCTAGTAGAGTACGGTCGAACCTCTGCTCACTAATCTGACATCTGACATACGGGGCTCCTAAATCTGGCCTCTTGGTCGGCAGATGGTTCTGGATCGCGTAACACGTGGCTTTGGTCAACACATGAATCTCTGTGGTTTTGTTCCTCTTCTTCCTCCTGACTGTGGTCCTGTCTCTCAAGGATCGCTGAAGAAGAGGGATGTGCTGCAAAGCCTCATTGAGGGTCAGCTGGATGTGAAATCGGTCTATCATGCCCTGGCTGAACTCCTCCTGCTCTCTTTTTTTTGGATCTTTTTCTTTTTTCTTCCCCTTCCCCAACTCAAGGGCTCTAGGAAAGGGGATCACAGGGTCCTTCTCAGATGAAGGACTAGGAATAGGCCTAGACGGTTCGATGACCGGATCCTCACAAACATCATTCACCACAGTGGGATCAGAAGAAACTAAACCTTTTCCTTTATTCGAATTAGAGTTCTGAGATACAATCATGCGAGGAAAGACAACATTTCTATCAGAATAAATGTTGGTGGCCTCAGTACCACCTCTAGCTGGCTCTACAACTAGACGTCTTGCGGCTTCAGTACCGCGGGCTGGCTCGGCTCTGCTGGTGGCGTCAGTACCACCTTCTCGATATGGTGAAGCGGCGGCCTCAGTACCGCCGGTGGAATCAACATCTCTGGTGGCATCAGGACCACCGTTATCATCATGTGCGGCTTCAGTACCGCACTCCTCTTCCTCATCTGGCGCTCTAGATGGATCCTTGCGTTGTCGCTCAGATGAGGCGCCGCCTGCTGGTCTTCTACCGCTCCTAAGTGTAACAAAATCAGCATCAAATAGATCCGATGACATATCATCAAATGGGTTACTAGGAGTGGTAGGCTCAGTGGGATCTACCTGCTCAGATTTCCTCTTCAAGCTATTCGGATTAGGCTCGATCTGTGCAGGGATGGCGGCCTTCCCTCTCATCAGGTCCCGCATCTCCTGGCGGAACTCGTCCATCTCCCGTCTAAATGTAGCCTGCTGCTCTGTGAAGAGGCGGGCTAGATCATCCATGGCGGGGCTCTCATGGGAGCCCGACGGGTTGCCTCTCTGGTACTGAGGCTGCTGGACCTGGTGCTGCTGCTGCTGAGAGGGGTAAGAGGAAGGATGCTGCTGCTGGTGAGCCTGCTGCTCACGTCTCCAATTCTGTCCCTGCTGCTGGTAGGGACGAGATACGAAGGATGATGGCTGGTATGCTGGGGGCTGCTGGTGATCTCTCTGCTGGGCGTACTGACCTCCCTGACCGGCTGGCTGCTGTTGGGACTGGTTACCTCCATTCCCCCACCTGAATCCGGGATGGTCTCGTCGGATTCCAGGTTGAGGACGGTCATACCAAATCCCGTTGACATCCATCAACGGCTCAGCATCGAAGGGGTCTGGCGGCAGTGCTGCCAGAGGCTGATCCGGCTGATATACCACCATCTGTAAGTCTGGAGATGGTGGTGACTGATAAGAGGGCGGCTGCTGCTGGTATGGCTCCGCCTGTACAAGGTGAACTTGTCTAGGCTGCTGCAAAGAGCTGGAGCACTGGGACGAGCTGCGGCTGCTGCCGGATTCGCCTCGCGACAGAAGACGGGGCTGAGGAGCCGTCTGTGCCTCCTGAAGACACAAGAGCTGGGTCTTCATGTCGCTCAGAGTTTGTGCCATTTGCTCCATCTGAGTTATGCCCTGGCACTGCTTCTTCTCTATTATTTCCATGCGGTCCAACTTCTCGCTGATAATCCCCATGTCCGCAGCGGCCGACTCTGCCTGTGCGGCTGCAACTGTGGACGAACTGGATGGACCTGCATCAACCCGTGCTATCCGCTGGTACTGCACGGGTCCTGGCGGCTGCTGATTTCTCTGTGTGTACAACCGAGTCTGGGACATCACCATGTAATTTTCGGCCATCTCCTCATAGATGGCCCAGACTTGGTTGTGGTCCTTGGCAAAGTAGGACCCGCCGCAAGAAGCATTCACCAGACCCTGAAGCTCTGGCGTCATCCCACTAAAGAAGCTCTGAATTAGGTTCGGCTTCGAAATGTCGTGGTGTGGGCATCTATCCAGAAGCTCTCTGAACCTCTCCCATGCCTCGTGAAATTACTCATTAGGGAGCATGGAGAAGTTGTTGATCAGGGCCCTCGCTGCATTCGTCCGCCCGAGTGGATAGTACTTGTTCAAGTACTCGGTGCGGAGCTACTCCCAGGTGTAAACAAACTTCCCTAGATGCTTCAGCCAGGCGGCTGCTCTATCTGCCAGTGAAAAAGGGAAGGCCATCATCCGAATCGTATCTTGGTCCACACGACGGTCGTGGACAGTGCTGCAGATCATCAAAAACTCCTGGAGATGGAGGTGGGGTTCCTCAGTGGCAAGTCCGTGAAAATGAGGAAGCATCTGCAGGGTGTTCGGAGGGAACTTGAAATCCCCCGCCGGCTTATTGCATAAAGTGTTTGCTAGGGACTAGCAAAGGTAAAGTATACGGGGATGATGAAGCCACATTTCATCATCTTTATTCTATCATTTTGGCATCAAAAACCCTAGCAAATGCGTGTAAATACCCTTAATTCCCGTATCTTAGCACCCATGCATGTGTATAAAATAGTGTATAAAATACTGTAATTAAAGCCAAAATTATAGAATAAATAAAAGAAAAGAAAAAGAATAAAATATTGTAAATATTTTATGACCCAAACCCCGAGACCTAGGCATCTTGATGAATAGGTCGACAAGGAATAAAGTAGGGGGAGATAAGGGTCAAAAACAACACAAATTCTTTCATTCTTTATTCATTTTGGGACCTATTTTTGGTTCCACTTTTTATACCTTAAATACAGACACTTTATACATGAAAGTTGTAGATAAATTCATAAATAAAAATACAAAATTGATTTCACTGAAAAATGATGTACAGATAAAAAGTTATGGTCTGAATAAGATCCCAAAACTCACACTTCCCAGACCTATATCTTACAAATAAAAACTCGAAATACACCAAACTCACCTTTAATTATATATAGCTTAAAATAATCTATTTAATGGAGGTGGTTTCGTATTTTTCAGAGTTACGATTTGAAAGTTGAGTTTTGAACCCCACTTGTATACTTGTACAGATTAAAATATTCAATTTATTTATTATTCATTATTTTTATACTTTTATATTTTTATAATTTTGTAAATATTATTTATAATGTATATGTACATTAAATCAGAATAAAAACATAAATAAAACATAAAATAAAAAATTACTTATAGAATACATAGGTATTATACCTATACTTATACATGTATACTACTTACTTATATTTTATTAAGTGTATAAAATGCATCAGAAAAAAAATAAAAATATATTTAAATATATAAAAGTATGCTATAAATTTACAAAATAATAAACATACATAAAATAAATACACAAAATAAAAATAAAATAATAAATATATATATAATACCTATAAAGAGCATATTAGATAACTTGTAATTATATACCTCATAAAAATAAATAAAAATCACTAAAAAATTCTTTAGAAAATAAGAAACATTTTTTATTTTATAACCTAAAATAAATAAATTCATTTACTAATTTATTTCGAATTTACAAATAAATTCAGCTCTAAATTTCCTGGTTGGTCCACCTGGACCAACCAGGCGCGGTCTAGAGTTGACCTCGGTCAACTCCCTGACCGAGACCTGCCACCATCTGACACCCGATTTTCTTCCGATTTCGCCCAATTTTTGAGCCCGATTCTTGCATCTTCTTCCCTCGATTCCTTCTTGGAACTTCATCCCCGATCTTCACTGAGCCACGCCATGTACTCAAATCTCACCATATCTCCATCATCCGCGCGTGGATCTCGCTTGAAGGAGACGGCTTCATTTTCTACTTAAGCGCCCTGCCATCTTCGAGCTCGGGTTTGAACCCTTCTTGGCCATTGATCCTCCTCCCTGTTGCGCTCTTCGTGTTGCTGGAGGTGACAGCTCCGCATCCACACCCTCAGGCGAGTCGAGGAGGCTTTGTAGCGGCTCCACCACCTCCGCCGACATCCGGCATCGAGTTCTCCACCTATGGTCCAGGCCATCGAGGTATACCCCTCTTATCCCTCCTTTTCGCTTCTCTTTAATTTCCCGATCATCGTAGGAGCATCTTAGGACTTTTAGATCCCTTCACCGATCCGTATTTCACCGTCCATCGACCCTCGCCGGAGCGCACCTCCGGCCACATCTCCTTCGCGTTCCACAAACCACCTTCGCACCTCCGTGGGGTCCAGGCAGTTTGCCCTGGGCCCTCTCACCCATTTTCGCAGGTACTGGGAGCATAACACCCCCTGGGGATCCGGATTCGTATACCGTCGGAGATACCTGGAGCTCCAAGCTTTGCCGCCTTCGCAGCAGTGCCACAGTGCCTCCCCGGCGATTTTGAGGACCCAACAGCCAGAGCATCACCGCAGGAGTCTCCCCGACCTTTTTATGGCGGCCCAGACCACTAGAGTCGTACCATCTCGCCGGAGGAACTTCGCCTCGGCGAGGTTCTTCCCCGTTCTTCCTCCGGGTGCCTCCACCGTCCGATCCAAGGCCCGCTCCAGATTGCACCTCGGCCGTTAGATCTTAGCCACCTTCTGCCATCGATCGTCTTCGCCAGATCTGATCTCCACTGACCATCGTCGAACCGTCATCGCGCGTTGTGCGCGCGCCACGTGGATAAGTGAGCGGCCCTCCGCCGTTGGATCGTGCACGAGGATATAAGCCGTGGGTATTTTGCACTTTCACCCTCGCCAAATTTTGTATTTCATTTCAGTCCATAAACTTTAAGTCGTAGTTTAAATATTTCTGTAATATTTGCATCCAGACCCCCGTAGTTTTCGTATTTGCACTTAGGTCCTATCCACGTCACCTCACGGGCCCGTGCGCGTGAGGGGGCCGGGAATTTTGCAAGGACCCTCCTGGGGTTTATTTATTTCATCTCATTCCATGAACTTTTTAATTACGTTGTAATATTTTGGTACAATTGCATCTGAGCCCCTGGAACTTTGTATTATTGCAAAAATACCCCTGCCAGGTCACGTGCCCAGTGCGCGTGAGTTGGACATTTTGCAAACGAACCCCCTCTGGGTTTGGGTATTTATTTTGAGTCCAGAAAATTGTATTTAACGTTATATATCTTTGGAGAAATTGCAAGTAGGCCCTTGAACAACTTCTGTGTAATTACATTTATGTCACTGCTAGTATTGTATTTTTTCTTGGATGTTTGCATTTATTTCACGCATCACTTTAACTCTAAAAATTACCAAAAAATATCACAGGCTCCTGTTGCATTGTAGTTTAATGCCATATTTTTGCATTGCATTTTTATTGTATTTTCATATTTATTATTAATCAAAAACATGCATTTTTCTTACTGTTTGCATAAGAAAACCCATAAAAATTATAAAAACGTTTTGAAAAAATTCCAAAAAAATATATTTTGTGTGTTTTATCATCTATTATTGTCAGTCCAAAAACCACTAAAAAGTTCAAAGTAAAAACCTTAAAAATTAGAAAACCCTAAAAATCTTCATAAAAATCTAAAAAATTCTAGAAAAATCACAAAAATATAAACTAAGTTGCTGTGTCTTCCTTATTTTATTCTCTTTATTTTAAAATTGATGTGGGAAATTTTCGATATTGTTTGCAATTTTTCCTCCCCATTTTAATTTCGGCCAGTCTTGTATTCATTGTTTTCTACTATTTTGTTTATTAAAAATACCAAAAACATCTATAAGAATCCCCTAAAATCACAAAAAAACAGTAAAAAAACTATAAAAAAGCCAAAAAAGATTTTATTTCTGAAATTTTGACTATTTTTACCTATTTGTATAAATATTCCCTATATTGTAAATATATTCCTATATTGAAAAAGAAAATAAAAAAATATAAAAATCTAAAAAAATAAAATACAAAATCAGTAAAAAGAAAACCAAAATACAAAATTAAAAATAAAATATAAAAATTATTAAAATTTAAAACCCACGAAAATAGCACATTTAGACAAATATTCACAACCACATTTTGTGCATCTTGCTTGTTCTATCATGCTTGCTCCTTGTGTTCGACACTCTACATTACTTGCACTATACACATATTTTGTAGAGTTATAATAAATTTTAACTCCACACTTGTTTTTCATTGATTGATTTGCTTGTGGGTTAATTGTTGATTAAATTCGGATTTTTAGCGATCATCGCAGCGACCTTTGTGTTCCCGCCTTGTGTGGAATACAAGACCGTTAGATTTTCGTGTTTATCAATTCCTAGTGATTATCTCAATGGATTTGACTGGAGATTAAGAATCTCGTTTGATGGAGGTTACTGGAAGAAACCGTAAGGTGATGGGATGGAGTGTAGCTGATCTCCAGGGGATAAGTCTGGCACTGTGCTCCCACCACATTTATCTCGAAGAGGACGCCAAGCCATCATGTGAGTTCCAACGACAACTAAATCGAATTATTCGAGATGTGGTCATGTAGGAGATATCAAAGTGGTGAAGCGCCAATTTTATTTACCCCATCTCTGACTTCAAGTGGGTTAGTCTATTACATGTGGTACCCAAGAAGACGTGTATCACTACAGTTGTGAGCGAGTTTGGAAAGGAGATAACTATCCATGTACCCATTTCTTGGAGGATCTGTGTGGACTACATATGATTGAATCAGGCCACCAAGAAAGATCATTTTCCACTACCATTTATTGATCAGATTATTGAGGGATACCTGGGAGGAGTTACTATTGTTTCCTTGACAGGTATTCCGGATACGATCAGGTAGCCATAGCGCCCTATGACCGGGAGAAAATAACATTCACCTGTCTATTTGGGACGTATGCCTTTAGACAGATGCCCTTGGTCTATATAATGCTCCAATTGCATTCTAAAGATGCATGGCTTTCATTTTCTCGTACATGGTGGGTGACTGTTTAGAGGTCTTCATAGATGACTTTTCGATCTACGGCGACGGGTTTGTTGCTTGTCTTGACTACCTAAACCATGTACTTCAGCGCTGTACAGAGGTCCATCTTGTATTATCTTTGGAGAAGAGCCACTTCATTTTGACTCAGGGAATGGTGCTTGACCATATCATCTCTAACATGGGCATAGAGGTTGATCCGACCAAGGTGGAAATCATCAGGAAACTCAATCCACCATCCAATTTGCGACAGTTGCGGTCTTTTCCGGTATGTTTGCTTCTACCGATGATTCATTCAGGATTTCAGTCTTATTGACTGACCATTTACTGATATGCCGATGAAAGACACCGAGTTCATTGTAGATGATAAATGTCTAGCGTCATTTGAGACTCTCAAGGAACTTGTTGTCAAGGCTCCTATCCTTCAGCCACGTGATTGGTCTCTTCCATTCGAGATCATGACAGATGCTTCTGATTTTGCCATAGGGGTTGTACTAGGACAGAGGAGGGATGGATTGCTATATGTCATTCACTACACTAGCCAGATTTGGATGGCGCTAAGTAGAATTATACTGTTACAGAGAAGGAAATGCTAGCCGTAGTGTTTGCCTTAGATAAATTCAGATCATATATCCTTGGATTTTGAGTGACTAATTTTACAGATCACACCGTCATTCGATACCTAATGGCTTAGAAGGATACCAAAGCTAGATTGATCAGATGAATCCCTCTACTCTACGAGTTTGATATTGAGATTAATGATAAGTCTGGAATTAAGAATGTGGTGGTGGATCACCTCTCTCGATTAGATAACCTTGAGCATTTAGATTAGATTGCACCCATTACAAAGACCTTTCAGATGAGACGATCCTTGCTATCACCTCGCTTTCATGGTACGCTGATATTGTGAACTATCTTGTCGCTAAGAAAGTTCCACGAGGTTGTTCTAGGCAGTGATTTGAGACCTTCCTTGTGAAGGTCAAGTCGTACCATTGGGAGGATCCCACCCTTTATCATGAAGGGAGGGAGGGCAATGTCTGGCATCGGTGTATTCCTCAAGAGGAGCACTACGATGCCTTCACATACTGCCACAAACTTGAGGTAGGAGAACATCATTCTGGGAAGAGGACAACACAGAAAGTACTCCAATCTGACCTATGGTGGCTTACATTCTTTAAGGATTCTGATGAATCCGTGAAGAAGTGTAATGATTGTCAATGGATGTGCACTTGTGGACAGCGTGATATGATGCCGATGCAACCCATTAATTTCTGTGAGGTTTTTGACGCATGGGGCATCAATTACATGGGTCAATTCCCTAAGAGTCAGGGATTCGAGTATATTCTGTTTGCTGTAAAATTTTGTGAATCGTTGGGTTGAGGCCATCCATGTCGAACCGTAGATGCTAAAATCGTATGCAAATTTTTGAGGAAGAATATCATTTCATGGTTCGAGATTCCTAGAGTTTTGATATATGATGGGAGAACTCACTTTATCAACGACAATGTTAGGGCTCTTGCTAATGACAATGTAAGAGAAATATCACCAAAACGATGAATCCGTCGCCAAACTGTAGGGAAGAATACTGGAAAAGAATTACTCCAATGATTACTCCCTTCAAACTTCGCAACAACTACATACATTATTTATTCTCCCTCTCTTTTGTATTTCTTTATTGTACTAAGATAGTTTGTGTTGGAATGACCCTAGTGTATACTCGACACCATCTATTTATACTGCATGAGGATGAGAAAATAATGAAATATGAACTACTATTTCAAATAAGATTAGGAAAAAACTTCTAATCATAAAAGTTAATTGATCTCCTTCTTTAATTAAGACTTATTTTTTCTTTTTCAAATAAGACTTCCAATATCCTATATATCGATTAGGTTATCATTCAACAAAACCATCGTTAGGCGATGGCTCTACGAGGAAGAGGAACTCGTAAGTGACAGGCAGGAGGTTTCTGACCTACTCCAGTCGAGAATGTGCAGCAGCTGACGAGATCCACGGTGGAGCATCTCCTTGCAACACCGTCCGAGCCTCCTCGACACCGACGCCTGCGAGTTCGAGGCTGTGATCATCCCCAGGCAATCCTTCCTTCTTCTCTGCAGGTACCTTTCTTCTTCCTCTATATCTTTCTTCCTTCTTCTTCTATCTTCCTCCTCCTTCCTCTGTTTTTCTCCCGCTCTCGATCACATCGCGCCCACTTCCTGGTCTCATCGCGTTCTATCTATCTCTACATTTTCAGTCAACAACGTGGTTGGAGCTTTAGGCTCGAATCCCTTACCTACGAGAAGAGAACCTTCGCTTCACATAGATCCTCTTTAAGCGTAACATCTCGCTGAGCCTCATCTCCCTTGCAGCTGAGCACGGAGGAGATTTGGAAACACAACGTTATCACCACCTTCGCTGATGGTGATCGGAATCATCGAAGAAGGTGAGGCTGGAATCGAGGAATAGCAGCTACCGTTGATTGGACTCCAGATCAAATCGCAACCATCGATTTTTGCCAAGACCCCCCACCGTCTATGATCAATATCGCTCTTTCTATCGGAAGGCTTCCCAGATCTACGCCGTTAACGCACTCTCAGATCATAACCGTACGATCATAATTTAGCGAGTTCATCTCAACCGTTGCTAAGCACGTCAACTCTGACCATTGGATTACCTGGTCAAGATCCGTGGCACGAGACGAAGCCAACGTGGCCACTCTAGAGCCACGCGATCAAGAGACCGCGCGAAGGATCCCGGTCGGTCAAGTCACGTGTTATCAAGCACGTGACTTGATGAAATTGCACAGACACTCTTCAGAAACCACATATATACCCTTGCAGGTTTGCAATATTCCAAGAAAAGTTACTCTTAGACTGAATTGAGAATATTTTTATTTATTTTTATTTCACTTATGCCCCTGAATTCATGTGTCAATAACTTTTGAACCATTTATCTGTTTCTCATGGACTTGGTGTTGTTTTGAAGTTATTGTCATGCTCTATTCAAAAAAATGTAATCTATTTATTCATTTGTTTATCAGTAAATCATTGAAGTATTTTGACTGAAGGTCTTATCTCGTGAATTGTGATTGAATGTTTCATCCTTTGAATTGCTAGAAACTAAATTAGAATTGCTTATTGTGAAGAGAGCTGATCTTATAAACTCTTGACATTGGAAACTGCTAAAATTCATTAATTCACTCCCTTTGATTAAATCATTTGAGAATTTAAGGGTGTTGAGTTTTAATGGAACAATATAAATACGTTTCTTGAAATTAAAAGTAGCCCTAATTATACCATTGGGATGTCTTTCATTTTATTGCATTCACCATTCATCTCATCAGAAAATCATAAAAAAATATTAACTTAGATTTCATTCATCTCATCATATTTTAAGAGTTTTTATCGCTTGTGCCCTTCTCAACTTTTGCAATATTGAAGATGAAAATATGTAAAATTAGCAAATTAAAAATAAGATTTTATCTCTAACACCCTTCTTAACTTCCAATGTATTAATTATGCCATTCCTTTTTGTAATATCAGTGGTGCCCTGATTTCTTACAAAATTCATAGTTCTATCTCTCTAATAACGTCAAATAGGGGCATATCTGATATTACAATAGAACTGAATGTAAATTTTATAAGAAGTCAGGGGCACAATTGATATTCTGATATTGTAGAAGTTAAGAATTAGAGATAAAATCTTATTTTTAGTTTGCTAATTTTGCATATTTTCATCTTCAATAATAAAAATAAAAATAAAAATAAAAAATTGCATTTGTAACACACTTTAGAGATTGAACTTCACATTAATTCAGCACACTATTTTTTATATTTCAAAAATAAATTCTCTTCCCTGAGTTCGATACTCGTGACTTGCCATCCTATACATTTTAGGAGTATAAATACAAAATGAAGTTTCAGTGAAATGTGTTTTCATCAATTGTAATGATAATGATTTTGCACTTAATTCTCAGTTTTAAAAACCAATAAATAATAAGTTTTCACTCACATCGTTCTTTGAACTGAGGTTTTGAGAGTCCTAGATTCTTGCGATGATGTATTGCTTGAACTTCTTCTTATTCTACTTCATACGCCTATTTTTTCTTCTTGTTAGCAGCCAAGTCTTGTTCGCTTGTCAAGTGAGCAGGCAAATCAGTGACTGACTTAATATTTTCATTAAGTCGCAATGTAGTGGCAACCATATCAAAATAAGGTGGCAAGCTATTTAGCATAGTTGGCACTTGCATCTTTTCTGGCATATCAGTTCCCCCGACGACTAGGTCATTCGACATGACAGACATGTTATTGACATGTTCTATTACACCGTAATATTCTTTCACCTTGTATGTCTTGTATTTATGCAAGAGAAGTTGTACGTTAACCTCCGTCTTGGGTCATACCTTTCCTTGATAGCATTGCACAACTCGTAGACATTTCCATAGCTATTAAAAATTATTATAAGATTATCTTTCATGTGAATCAACATGAAACTACAAGCTTTTTTGTCATCCTTATAGCACAGCTCATAAATTTTCTCATAAGCTTTCTTTTCCTCATCTATGGCTTCTTCGTAAGCATATAAGTAGGGGCATCAATGACACCATCTATATTGTCATGCATAAGTCTATACCAGATTTTGCATGCTTCACATGTCATTATTCACACTAGTAAGATCTAATTTAGCCCGTTCACAGGTATTTTACTTGGGGCCATCGAGGTATGTAATCTGAGAATAGTTTGATAGCAGAAATATAAGAATAGTATAAAGTAAATAAGCGTATTAAGTGAATGAAAAAAAAAGTTTAGCAAACATATTGTTTAAGTAAACGAATAAACAAGTTTGGTAATAATTAATGAGTTAAACAAGTGTTGAGATATGCATTGAAGCACCAATACATTTGCGATCCGAATACATTCCGTGAATGGATCTTAGACACCTCGGTATGGATTTTTGATCTAATTATGATCTATTTACCGATTATTCTTATATATAAGTATTATAGGCCTAAGGTGTGGATAATTAGAGAGTCTCATTCAAGGATAGTTTATATTTGTACTCATGTTTTCTCTCATAGTGAAACCTCTCTTTTTCCATGATTTCCCTGCTATACCAGTGGGATTTTTCCACATAAAATTGTGTGCGATCTTATGGTTGATTGTGTGTTTGGACCATCTTCGATAAACTGGTATCATAACCATTTTAATAATTATCCCCTTCCCGTGGGAGTCCCATCTAGGTTTGTCCGATTGACGGTTTCAACTTCAACGTTTAGACCTCTCACAACATATCATCGCTCGTCCAATCCAACACCTATGATGACGTTGAAGTTTGAGATCAAGAAATTCGACCGCAACATCAACATCAACTATGGCATGTGAAAGGTCAAGATGGAGCCAATCCTCATTCAATAATGCGTCATAAAGGCATTGAAAGGTGTAGAGAAGATGTTTAGGATATTAAGTCAAGACAAGAAGGAATATATGGAGGCGAAAGTTAGGGCAAGCATCCAACTTTACCTTTCAAATGAAGTTCTTCGTGAAGTCATGAAGGAATCCTCCACAATGGCTATGTGGCAAAAATTTGAGAGTCTCTACCTGATGAAGACATTCACCAATTGTCTACATCTCAATCAATGACTCTTCATTCTTCATTTGGTCGAAGGTACACCGGTTAAATCTCATCTAGGTGTTTTCGGTTCAATTATTTTTGAGTTAGAATGCATGGACGAAGACATTGAAGATGAAGATTAGGCGCTATTATTATTATTATTATTATTATTATTATTATTATTATTATTATTATTATTATGTTCATTACCACCCTTGTATAAGCACTTCCTTGGAAACCTAATTTACATAAAGGACGAGATTGAAATAGATGTTGTGAAAATTATCCCTTCTCTCAAAAGAGTTAATGGACTGTATGTAACGTCCCGGGCTTAGGTCCCCGGTCCGTTAGCGGAGCATTACTGACCCTGACAACCTCTTGGGATCGGGCCCATACAGACCCGATTAACCATCCTAAAATGCTCAAACCGGGTTGTTCGGTAGTAATCTCCTCACTTTTTATCCCACCCGGAAATTTCATGTTTCCACGGTGTGGGACCTTTTTTTTGGGGGGGGGGGGGGTTTACAACCTCCTCCACTTATATTCGCAACGTCCTCGTTGCGACATGGTTCATCACTTATTCCCAGTGATAGTAGCGGCTGCTCCGGGTAGTCATTTCCTCCAACCTCTTTGTAGGGGCGGCTCCACCTCTCGGGTAACCCTTTCCACTATCAGAGAGAATTTGGCTCTGATATCATTTGTATCGTCCCGGGCTTAGGTCTCCGGTCCGTTAGCGGAGCATTACTGACCCTGACAATCTATTGGGATCGGGCCCATAGGGACCCGATTAACCACCCCCAAAATGCTCAAGTCGGGTTGTTCGGTAGTAATCTCCTCACTTTTTATCCCACCCGGAAATTTCATGTTTCCACGGTGTGGGACCTTTTTTTTGGGTTTTACACTGTAAGCTCACGAGACATTCATCAGGCCACAAGAAGGTGGAGGTGTTCCACGCGTGGGGTAAATAAACATAATGAAAGAAGTTTGATAGACTGCAAGAGGGAAAAAATGGCAGAGCAAATTTTTTCAATATTGCAAGAAGAAATGACATACGAAAGAGGAGTGGTGGAAACTCCAAAGCAAAGAGAGATCCAAAGCAATATGAAAAGATGGCTATACGACAAAGGTGAGTTATCCAGGAATTAAATGTATAGATGTTGGCTATATTCTAATAGTCATTACACCACATATATCGAAAGATGCATGGTTCCTTGATTATGGTTGATCCTACCATGTCATGCCCAATCATCATTGATTCTCCTCGTACAAATATGTTGACGGAGGAGTTGTCATGATGGGTGGCAATTCACAGACCATGGTTGTAGGGTTAGGATGTGTTGAATTGAAGATGCATAATGAGGCGTTTGTCACCTTGACAGATGTTCAATATATTCCAGATACAACGAAGAATATGTATCTCTTGGTACCCTAGAAGAGAAAGAGTGTGAGTATGTTATGAAGGGTGGTATTCTGAGAGTTTCCAAAGATAGATATTTTGTTATATTTGCGAAGAGACCTGGAAGATAAACGTAACCAACTCACACCAAAGAGATTCAAACATAAAGCAAACCCCTAATTCACCAACTCTACGCAATGTGAAGACCGTGAGATCTGGTCTTTTATCTTTATAATTTTAGAGTTATGTGATCAAACAAAAGTTGTACAAACACTTAGAGGCTTGAATATGATTTGGATACTACTCCTTAGTGTGTACACAAGCAATTAAAAGCGCAAACAATGAGGGTATTGCTCTCCCAAAACAACGATGAATCAATTACGTTTATTTTTAAGGATCAAGTTCAATTAGCAGTCTCGATTTTTTTAATATTTGATTTTCTCTTTTTTTGGATTTTTTCAAAAATAACACCTAAGAGCTTTCTGATTTCCTCTTTGATTAATTTGAGTCCAAAAACATGGGGAGGAAGTTGAAAAAACCGATGTGCAGTCCAACACAATGATGCATATAGGGATAGAAATGCGTACCTTATTCCAACACTCTACATGCAATATGATCCACACATAAATTAAATACAGAAAGTAAACGAACTATATGATGTACGAGGAAATCGACCTTACACGAGCAACTTCTATCGATCGTGAAGAACAACAACTAGCTAATCGAATCGAGTCTGGAGTCCGATCTTGGGAGTAACTCGGTGCCTGCCACAATGGGTCATACTAGTAATGTATGTGATTCCCCACGGTGCGTCGTCTCAAATCCAATTAGGCTAACTTTTTTAATTTATTCTTTTAGCTAGGTCCAATTACGTTCTATAGGAATATATAAGCAATTAGGTGTTGGGCCTTAGCTAATTATGTCACAATCAATAAAAAATCCTACTTCTAGGGACTAAATCCACGAAAATCAAATATAAAGTTATGGCGATGAAATCAAAAAAGCAAAAAATAGCAGCGAGGTCCCCCAAGTGCACCTGCACTGTGTGAAACAGGCCCCGAATAAAGCCCATGTCCACAAGAGTTCACAGTCTAAATTATTACAACAATAATCCAAATGTTCTAAAAAATACAACAACTGCTTCCTACTCTTCCTCTGCTCCTCCTGCGCAAGTCCTCTTAAAAGAAACTCCAATTACACTCCAAGCAGTTCCTTGCACAATATCAAAGCAGACGATGATCAGAAAATAATTATAATATTTTAGAGACAAATAGAACAAAACTGAAAAATGACTACAAAGTTGCGCTCCCCTGCAACGGTGCCATTCTGATGACCCGGAAATGCGATGCGATTAAGATGGGATAAATTATTCAATGGTCATTGTTCTCAACCATTTGATTCGGTCAACGCGAAAAAATTATAAACTACTTTAAAGATCAAACAATGACAAGCAAGTGGTCTTCGCTATTCAATTTACCTGTTATAACGATTACAGACGAACTCAAGGAGCACTATTTAAAAACATAGTAATCGAATTTAAAAGATAATTTTTTAGTTGTTTTTACTTTTTCAATTTTCTTTATTTTCAAATAAAGCACAAGTCACAATATGCATAAGAGATAGAAATAAACATACTACACTCTTTATTTGTATTTTTTCAAATATCCAAAAATAAGAGAATTACAAAAAATATTTGTTTGGATTTTATAGGTTTTCAAATATTTTTGGTAATTTTTTTCAAAACTTTCCAATGTTTTTATGATTTTATAAAAATCAAACAGTGGAAATAAAGTTAAACAGTACACAATCAAGAGTATTTTACAACTTAAAAAACTCTTGGAATTTATTTTTAAATAAAGTACAATTAAGTATCTACAAACGGAGACTGAAATCAGATTTTTTGGATTTTTCTAGAATTTTCTACAATTTTTTTAAGATTTTTAGTTTTTGCAATGTTTTTTTATAAATGATTATTGCATGAAAATCGGACAGAAATTAAAGGACAGTAAAATACACCTAAACTAATTTTTGGAATTTTTAGGCAAATTTTCAAATTTTTATAATTTTTCTAATTTTGGGCAGACAAAATGACATTGTTTCTGAAATCAAATGATAAGAAAATGCAATGAAATTTTATACAATGAAAAATACTATAGCAGGAATATTCACAAATTTTTACGTAATTTTTATAGCATTAAAAACATTTATTCAACAAGAAAAATCATGCAACTTAATGACATGGATACACATGGACTAAATAGTAATTATTTAAAATTTCTGCACTAAAACGTAACAAATAATAAAGGAGGACTGAAAACGAAATTATCCCATTATGCACGCGCATAACACGTGATAGGTTGGAGCGGGGACTTTTCTGTAATTTATAAAACCTTCGGGGATGGGTATACAATTTACCCAAAGCTTTTTTATTATTTTTAAAGAACCAACCCTAGGGTTTCTTTGTTTCAAGCACACAAGGGGATAGAGGGGCTGGCCGCCGCTCAAGGGAGATCGGCGAGCCAGGGTTATCTCGGCGATGGCGCGGTGGAGGCACCTGAAGCGGCACTGCTGGAAGGAGGAGGGCGCCGTGCTGGAGTCCAGGAGGTGGCGGAGGTGATCGTGAGGACGGTGCGCCAAAGGTGAGGGAGTCGAGCGCTCACGGCGGACATGGCGACACACGCCATGCGAAGGGCGAGCGGAGGTCACGGGCACCAAGGCGCCGAACGGTAGAGGGTTGAGCGCCAACTTTGGCGGTGGTGCGGAGGAGCAGCCACTGGGGGGAAGAGGTGGCGCCGCTCTTGCAGTGGAGGCCGCTAGTGGTGTCGCCAGGCGGAGGGGCGGAGGAGCGGTCACCGACCTGCTAGTTTTTTTGTTTTTTTATTTTTTCTTTATGTGTAAATAGGAACATATAAAACTAATTTTTATTTTTTTGAATCCGGACATAATTAATTTTATTATTATTTTTTATTATTTTAATTTTTTTTAAAGATGATACTGTAAAATAAATGTTAGAGAAAAAGAAATATATATTTTTAATTATTTTATTTATTTATAAACAAGATGGGATATGTGAACGGTTGTGGATCTTGACGAGACAGAAGATAGATCCGTCGCTCCGACCACCGTACATGGCCAGAGTTGAATGATTGCGTAAGATAGAACTGAAAATGGAGGGACACGAAGATGAATATGGTGACTGTATAGGATGCGAACTCGAGTTGTGGTGGATTTTTTTAGATTTTTAAGGTCTAAATTCTAATCATGAAATCGAAGCAAAAATTAAAACTAAGATTTATCTATGAAAAATAATGGAAAAGAAAAATAGATCTCACCTCGGGATCGGATACACCATGATGGCCTCGACGAGGGCTGACTCGCTGTCATCGGACGGCTCGAACGCTGGGCACCCTTTTTCGACAAGATCGCTCTCGGAGATCGAGCTCCTCTCCACTAAAGATTGATCAACGAATAACGAAGGAGAAGGAGCCCAATAAATAGAAGACAAAAATCAAAATAGAAAGTACATACAAATAAGGAAGACTTTTATTGGTTAAATAAATAAATTACAAATTTTAGAATTAACTAAAATAAATAAATAAATAAATTTTCAAAAATTAATTAGCCACCTTAATGATGGCTATTAATGGTATAGAATAATATCTTTATATACAAGGTATGTTTTCAAGTCAAAAAATAAATAAATTAAATAATTAAATAATTGAATATAATTTTCGTAATTAAATTAGTTAATTAATTAATGTTAGATATTTACTCTTTTTGATGATTTATATGTAAGGAAATTAGTTGTATACAAATATTATGTACATATAATACAATATATACATATACAAATAAGGAAATAATTTTTGAATAAATTTTTTATATTTTTTAATTATTATTGTTTTATTTTTAATAATGAAGATAATATTTTACAATTCTGTACATTATGTATAAAAAATAAATATGAATAAATATGTACAACAAGTACGTGGTAAAACTGCACAAAACACCCCAGAAAACTGACTTTTCACCCGTAACTCTAAAAATTATGAAACCATAGCCATTTGAAAGATAATTTAATTTAGACTATAATGGAAGTGAGTTTGATTCAATTTAAGTTACTATGGAGCCGGAATTAATATATCAATTATCACTTTACGGCTTTTTTCTAAGTGTGATTGTTTGTAATCTATACATCATTTTATTTTGCAATTATTTTTATTATTTACAAAATATTTTTATTTATAAATTTTGTTTACAAAAATATTTAATTTGAGGTCAATTTATGTACAAATATAATAGTGTTAGTTTTGTACAAATATACATGGAAAAGTATTTATAAAATATTTTTTTGGATTTACGAATTGAAGACAGTATCTCCTCGTACTTTATTCATAGTCGATCAGGTCAAGTCTTGACCTTCTCTCGGGGTACGGGTCAGTCTGCATTTATTTCATAAATTCATCCTTCATTTTTCTTTTCTTTTTCTTTTTTTATTCTTTTATTTGAGTGTTAAAAAGTGTTAAAAATGCATATTTTTTAAATGCATGCAAAATGATAATCTCATAGAATTAGTGGGTATTACAGGTGTTTGACTACGTAAATGAAGCTAAAATAAAAGAATAAAGGCGATGAATCGTGGATTCATCACTTTACTGTAAATATCCATTTGCATCTCACAACAGGAGGCCCATGACAAAGCACAGACAATACTCCAGGTAGCACACGACCGTAGTGCTGCCATCTCCTCTTCCATTGGAAGTCGCCACCTACTGTCCTGTAGTGCCTCCTGATATGTACGTGGGATAGCAACAATAGAGAGTTCCACCACAAACTTCTTGTATTCGTCTGAAAAATGATCCAAGGAAACATGCACAACAAGAGGATACATGGAACATTGGCGACGAGGCTTCCTGAGGACAATAGGTATCTCTAGGTCTTCAACCTCTCTATCCTCTGGAATCAAATCTTCATGTGTATCATTCAAAGATCCAGTGCCATGAGTAGAAATAATGTGTTCATGACATACCTGAGGCATGCTGGATGATGTGGACGTCGCATGAGCAGAGGGGAGAGTAGAAGACCTTCAAGTATAAACATGGGGTAGAAACTTGGACTTGATGAACGGAGGTGGAGGTGGTGAAGGTGGAGAAGACATAGGAGCATCATGAGGAGCATATGACGGAGAAGACGGAGGTGGAGGAACCACTACATCCTCTCCAGAACTAGCATTAGACAACATGTCACGTGTAGGATAAAAATACATAATAGACTCAAAAAATGTGACAACGGCGCTCACATAATATTTTCTTCCTACAGGATCAAAACATCTATATTCTTTTTAGGTAGGAGAATAACCGACAAACACACATTTGATAGCTCTAGGTAAGAGCTTGTTACAGCCAAGAGTGAAGTTGTGGACAAAGGCCACCGATCCAAAGGCTCTAGGAGTGAGAGAGAATAGTTCCTTCTCGGGAAACACAAAAAAATGGAACCTTCTCTCCAAGAATAGTAGACGACCTGCGGTTCACCAAGTAGCAGGCGATGAGAACCGCATCCTACAGAAAGAATGCGGGGTACGACTCTGAATCAACAAGGTCCTCGTGACATCAAGAAAGTGATGATGTTTACGTTCTGCCACACCATTTTGTTGTGAAGTATAATTGCAAGAAGTCTGATGAACTATACCACGAGACCTGAGAAATTCTGATAAATGTAATGCGGAAAATTCCGAAGCACTTTCTGTACGAATGAATTTCACATTAGCAGAGAGAATATATTTTTTTACCTCAATAAGAAAAGATTTATTGATATCACCTGCTCCAGACTTATGTTCTAATAAGAATACCCAAGACAGTCTAGAATAATCATCCACAGCAACCATATAAAAACGATACCCTTGATGATGAAGAACATGACTATGACCCCAAATGTCAAAATGAAACAATTCAAAAGACCGATTACTGTGATGACTCGAACGACTCGAAAACGAGGAGCGATGATGCTTACCAAGCTGACAGGCTTCACGATCTAATATAGTACGAGTAGATATCTGCGGGAGGACATGAACCATCTTTTGAAGAGGAAGGTGGCCAAAGCGAAGATGTCACATGAAAGGAGAGACATATCTTGAAGGAATAGTAGCAACCCCAGTGCATGGTGGTATGGCAAGCTTATATAATCCTCTCTGCTTACGGCCATGACCAACCACCCTATCAGTTAGTATGTCCTGAAACACAAGAGAAGAGGGATCAAAGATGACATGATAATGTAAATCTTTTGTAATTTGACTAATAGACAAAAGATTCATATGAAAATAGGGAGCTTATAAGACGTTCTGAAGATGCATAGAAGGGGCTAGAGTAATCTCCTCCTGACCAATAATGGGTAGTCGAACCCCATTAGCAATTACCACGGATCTCCCAGGTGGGATAGACATGTAAGAGCTAAACTGCATCCGATCTCCACACATATGATGTGATGCTCCAGAATCCATAATCCAATCTGTCAAATCTGAACTGCTACAACTGGTAAACGCATAAGGAATACCTTATGAACTGGACGATGCTCTGGCAGTAGCTGCTACATCTGAGGAACCTGCAGTCAGAGTCGTAGGAGTACTCATTATCTCTCGAAGTCTCGATACAATACCATCCAAACGTGGATCTAGAGTAGGTGCAAACGAAGACTTAGCCTGCTCAGCAACATGTACAGACACCAGATATCCATGCTTCTGAAAGCATGTCTCCTCCGAATGAACAAGATAATGTCAATGGAAACATGGGCCATGCTGATGGCCTCCTCCTCAGCCAAGAAATTGGGAAGATCCTCCTCTGCCATGAGAAGTTGCTATAGCAGAGGGAATCATCTGGACCGTAGTAGTGGATGTGGTAGTAATCCTACTCAATCATTTGTAGACCTCCTCCATCAATGGTATCATCTCTCCAGTCATAAGGTGAGTATGAGTTGCATCGTACTCAGAGTCAAGCGATGACTGGAAGACTCCCATCATTGTGGCATTCCGAAATTGTTGTTGTTGTTCAATGTCGGTGGTAATGGGCATGAAGCTGTGTAGTTGCTCAAACATGCCTCTCAGATGAGAGAAGTGTGTGTGGAGCGGTCGGCCATTTTGTTTGGTCGAAAATATATCGAACTACAGTTGAAGGATCTTGCTTTCATTCTTTGCATGCCCGTATGTGTTGGCTAATATGTCCCACATAGCCTTTATTGTGTGCTGATTAACAATATCATTGGCAATCTCCGTGGTAAGTGTCCCAGAGAGCCAAATGCGAGCATATGCATCATCTTGCTTCCAAAATGCGTTAATCCCAGTCTTGTCTGCCGGTTCTGTTTCTGTCAGAATGTGCTCCTTGTTATGGCACTACATGAGAGTACGAAACTGCATGGACCACAACTCGTAATTGGTCCCATCCATCTTCCCTATAGAAGACGAGCCTTTAAATGCTCCAGAAGAAAAAATGTCACTCTTGATTTCTGGCATTATACCAATAAGCAGAACTACGGACAAACTGAGGAGTAGACTGAATAGAGAACGTCTACACAATCATTAGGAGGAGTGGTTGTATCTGTAGACTCATACAACCATCCACTACTCTTCCTTGGGAGGTTTAGAGTCGAAGGGCATGATTTAGATTGGAAAAATCACGTTTTCTGACTCAGATCGTGGAATAGGATGTACAACAACAATCAGGCTGCAGAAAGCATGCAATGGCAAGTTGTAGGGGCTGGACCCCCTTCAGCGATGGCAGCTGGAGGAGCCGAGGGGTCCAAAGGCGATGCGTGAGGGTTGGGAAGCCCTGATTGGGTGACACGGTAGGGTTGGAGGCCCGTAGCGGCGCGGAGTGGTAGGGTTGGGGGGCCATGGTGGCGCGGGACGGTGTGGGGAGGCCCGGCGGCGGCAAGGGAAGGGGGTTTTGAACATGTAAGGTTAGGGTGGGATACAAGAACCCTGATCTAGGACCACTGCTCCGATACCATGTTGGGAGAAAAGAAATTCATAATGTAAATGATACTCGAGGGCTCTCTTATATAGGAGAAAAACCCTGGATTAATTACACAAGAGGTATATTAAGAAAACATAAAACATAAATGACACAGTGAGACACAACTATCTCAACAAAAATCATTTAACTCATCTCTCCAACCTTACTTCACAGTAACAATCAAGTATTACGTCGGCTTAACTTTATTACCAACAAAACTATACTACCGTGATTGGATCTCAAAATAACTTACAAGATAACTCGAGATAAAATGTATCCTTTCTAAATCTCACAATCAATCCAAACAGATTGTATATGGTAGCTCATAGAGAAGGAGCTTCCAAAGCCTTCGCTGTCGATGTATAATGCTCTCAAAGATAAGATTATGCTATGCAACTTCCCGTCACATAAAATGCAAATCATAAAACAAAAGGTATCATAGCATATGTCTAGAGTGCCACGGTAAGCACACAGAGGATGGTTGGTTTTTACCCACATTGAAAGGATTTGTTTGCGAGGCAAGACATGGGGGATTGAGAGTAGTATGTGAATTGTTAAATGGTTCAATTATTTTAAGGTACTGTAGTTGGCTGGAGGGTTATTTGGGGAATGATAACTCGTTCTTGTGTTTTGTTATTTGGATAGAGGATTTGGAGTTGAAAGGATTTGTTGTGATCTGATTGTATTGAAATTCGAAAAGGGAGTAGAAGTTGAGTATTTTATAATTTTTAGATGATATGATGTATAATATATTATTTTTTGTGGAATAGATTAAAAATAAATTATTTATTTAAAGTATTAAAAGAGAGAGAGAAAGAGAGAGAGAGCCTCACATGAGGGATAAAAATATGAATTTTGGAGGGTAACCTCCCCAAAAAGATGGGTAACCCCCAAACCAACCGTCTCCCATTAAGTTCAATTTGCAGAGAAACTCGTTGAATTTACGTATTTTGAGAATGTGGATTAAACAAAATCCTTCATTTTATCTTAATCAAGGGCTATGAACTTTTGTACATATGCGTTATTTGCATCATGGTGCAAAATCCTCATTCCTTTTATAATTTTTTTAGGAAAAAAATTCTCTATATATAATGTGTTGTGTATCAAACTTTTAATGAATCGAGACATATCATTCCAATGCTCGATTCGTTTAAATAAATGAGTTCCAAACCTACATCAAGGTTTTATTTTTAAACTGAATCTGCATCGAACATTTAACAAGTTGAACATGAACGAATATGAAACATGAGTTTTTTCAACACCCCCTAAGAGATTCTATACATAATCAATCACAAAATCATTAGATTGACTATCCTTGGTAAGAATTGGCACCTATTTTCATTTGAAAATATCTATAAGAGGTATTCTTCAAGAAACAAAGCACCTTCAAAAGCAAAAGTATCACAACATATTCAAATCATCCGTATCCATGGAAGCTGTGCCAGCTCAATGAACATTTGCATTCTTCACTTTCCAACTAGCAATCCTCAGGAAAAAAACACAAACAGACACCAAGAATATGTACCCCACGTATATTTGATCAGCGTGTATAATTCCCTGACCTCTGTACAACACCACGAGCACGGTTAATGCATGCAGAAGGAGCCACTCTTCTCTCAGCCGAATTAACTACTTGGCCAATGTACAGCATACACTGCATCTTCTGTTGCTGCTTCTGCTTCTGCTTCCCTCCCTTCATTTAATACAGCACTGCGAGGAAGGCATCGTTTTGTTCCCTCCACTCCACTGTATCATACCTACCGGGAAGTGGACGTGGGGGGAGGGAAGCAGTGTCAGATCATCTCAGAAGGTCGGTCGTCAGAGGGTGCTATGGATGGAGGGAGGGCGACCATCGCTTCCGAGAGGAGCCAGAGCCTGGCGGCTTCGTGGGCGCTGTTCCCAAGCTTGGACGCCGACGCCTCGTTGCAGTCCATGAAGTACTTGCCTGACACACCAGCCACCCTCGGGTTCGTCGCCACGTAGCACGTTGTTGCCGCCGCCTGATTCACCACAAAGCTCCTTTTTTGTTGACAAGATTCGATACGCAATGTTCATGTTAATGTCAAACAAGCATTCGCACTACTATTTTTCCAACTTCTACCTTGTTGGTCCTTTTTTAGCTATTCAGTAATATTGTTCCCTTCAACTTTAGAAATAAGTACAAGAAGGGGAGAGACAAAAAAAAGGTGATCTTGCGGCGACTACTGTAATTTACTGGTAGAAAAATGGTGAAACCAGCTGAAGGATGGAAAAGACTGGTAGAAAATTATGTTCCTTTCTTCTACCAGGCGTAGTTCCCAGGGAATCCCATCAAGCTAATAGGTTAATCTGATACATCACTCAGTTGTGTATTTATAAAGATTCGAAGGTACCTTTCACGATAAATAATAGTTTTCTTCTTCTATCAATCTCCGTGCTCTTCATCATGTTGTTGTTCTTGATTTTTTTTATAGAAGATCCTTATTCCTTGCCGGTCGTTGACTCAGCATCTTTAACAAATAGTGTACAATATTTAGTTGATCTAACACAGTGGTATATTCCCCTCCTCCCCCGGGCTGGTATACTGTGTCGCTTGTTACTTGCAAATATATATATACCACATACTAATTATTCATATATACTATTTCTTGCACGGGCAATATGCAAGAAAAGATGGTTGATATGGTAGGCAGCTGCCAGTTAATATGATTAGTTTTACTTGATTTTGTATTATGTAATTTACCAGTTGTCAAAAAGAAAGAGACTAGTTGCTACCTGCGAGATGGTCTTGAGAAACCATGACGAGAGAAAGAACGCCAAATCTGCGTTAAACAGAGAGAACCAAAGTTAATCACACGACAGAGAGACCGTCAGCGTAATAGCTCGTTCAGATTGTGGCACCTGTGAGGAGCCCATCACGGTCCCTCGTCAGCCTCGTCCTCGCCACTCCCGGGTGCACGCAGTTCACAGTCACGTTCGCGCCCATCCTCTACGTACCAACAAGAACAACAAAGACCCAATTCAGAAAACCTCTACCTAACAATACTAAATCTCACAGACACTCCATCTCGAATCAAAATTGCACCTTCAAACGCTCCGCCAATTCCTTGGTATGCAGCACGTTGGCGAGCTTCGACAGCGCGTACGCCCGTGTGGGATCGAATGCTCTAGCAAGAACATACCATCTTATTACTATTAAAATATCAGCAGGAGTGCTGGAGTGATCAAGACGATACTCTTTGTTGGTGGTGATGGAGCGCAGGGATTCGACCACGTCGCCCGTGAACCAGCCGTGGATGTGCGAGGCCACGTTTACGATCCGCCCTTCCGAACCGGTCCGCCTCGCCGTCTCCACCATGTCGTCCAGCAGCAGCCTAGTCAGCAGGAAGTGCCCTGCAAGAAAACAAGGAGGGAAAAAAGACTAAGAAGCTTCCAGAACACCAGAGCGTAAAAAGCCAGTAATTAGGATTTTTTTTCATATTTACCCAAGTAGTTAGTTGCGAAGGTGAGCTCGACCCCGTCCTCCGAGAGGGCGTGGTGGTGGGAGAACCTGCCCGCGTTGTTTACAAGGAGGTTGAGGGGAAGGCGGAGGGATCGGAAGGCGGAGACGAAGGAGCGGACGGAGGAGATGGAGCTGAGGTCAAGAGGGAGGACGATGATGTCGGCTGTGGAGGCGGTGAGGAGGCGGGAGCGGGCGTCGTTGGCGGATTTGAGAGAGCGGGCGGGGAGGATGATGCGAGCGCCGCGGAGGGCGAGCACTCGGGCGGTCTCGAAGCCAATGCCGGAGGTGGCGCCGGTGACGATGGCGGTGACGTTGCGTAGGTCGGGGGTGACCTCCTCCGCGGTGGAGCTCGACCCGAAGCCGCTGGGTCCCGGCGACCCGAGCAGGTACCTCAGCATCTCCAGCATCGTCTTCTTCCCTCGATTTTGATGATTATGGTGATGATGGTTCGATGGTCTGTTGTTTATATATATCCATCTGTGTGGAGGGCATCGATTTTTCAAATGAGTGGGTGCGAGTTTGATTTGAATATTGGAGGCGGGGGAGGCGAGATCAGGGTTTGTGATGGCGGTGGGTGGAGGTCCGGGTAACACAGGGTAAGGGCAAGTAGGAGGGGATGATCTTTTACAGGTGTCAAGTGGCTGTGATGTTACGTTTCAGGAATCAAAGTTTTGGATAAACAGTTGGCCGTATTTCTCCAAAAAAAATCCACTGTGCGTGTTTTGCTGCTTTCAGCTGGAAGATGACTGGAGTCTGGAATGGACAGTTGTCACCATTTTGAGATAATATTGCCAAGAAGACTGGAAGAGTTATCGCAGTGATTCGTAGAGGGATATTGGTGTCGATTAAAAAGAATGTATGAATGATAAACGTTGCCATTTTGGGGTTCTTGGTGGTAACAGAGTTGTTGCCTTGTCTTGTTGTTTCTGTAGTTAAATAAGTTGGTGTCTTGAATTATTCTAGTACATGTCGGCTTATATAGATCATGGTGGGAGATACGGATGTAGAGTTAGGCTTTTAAATTAGAAGAGGCTAACATATGGAGAAGGAAGATTGGTTTCACCTACAAAAAGTATCCAAAATCTTACCTGTTTTACTTAATATGACAGGTTGACGGTCATATACAATCGTTGCTGCTTGTAGAATAGTTGATAGATGGAAATTTTGATCCATTTCTACTCATGATACGTAATAATCTTTCATAGTTCTCATGTCAAATCTCGTGCCATGTCATATTATTAGTTATTTTTGACCGCATGTCTTCGATGAACATGCTATGAGTTAAAACCATTTGTATCTTTAAGCCGTTTTGGTATCATTTTTTTTGGAAGACATGTCATATTATTAGTTATTTTTCACCGCATGTCTTATTTGTCATGTTTTATGATCATTTCATTTTTATAGTAGGTTTTCATAGATAATGTTCATTTGATGGGGAGGCAGTAGAAGGTGGTCACGACAGTGGATGCCACGACTATGAGGTCTTCCTAATCTACGAAGGTTGGCTTCTTCGTTCCTTTTGACTCTAGCAGATGGAGGAGTTATCGTGGTCTTGGCCGAACAACGACAGTCGTTGCGAGCTATGATGGGATACAGAATGATCTGCAAGAGAAGGGTATGGCTCAAGCTCGAAGCTTGGCCTTAGCGTTGAGGTACCAAGGAGAGATGATGATGTAGAGCTCCTATGCAGTCGAGAGGCATAAGTAGCGAAGCTCCGGTGACATTTCTGCCAGACGTGGGGGGTTGCACAAGGGTAGAGAGAACGCGTGGGGACCTAACGATGGGGTGGTCGATCATTGGAGATGATTCACGTGTGGATGGAAATTGATGAAGAGCAAGTAAATGGTGGATTTGGGTTCCAAGTAGAAGAAGCAGAGCGGAGGAGAAGAAGAAGATTGCTAAGAAGAAGACGATGAAAGGGATATACCTGAGGTTGCCTGGAATTGGAGTGGTTACAGCCATCTCTATATATTCATTGGATCTATCATGTGGTAGAGAAGTGTCCATATGTTGGAGCATTATTTCTTATAAACAGACAACGGATGAAGATAAGATGCATGACCAAATGAAAACTATGTCAACCCCAATCTCTCTTCTTCATACTCACTTGCATGTGATGGCTTTCGGCGACGAACCGGCCTTAGGAATGGTGGCTCGAGGATAGGGACCCTCGACCAGAGTTATGGGTAGCTCAAGACCATGGGATTAAAGGAGGAGAGTAATGGTAATGCGGTGATGCACCAGTGGGGAGATGAACGAGAGGAGTTATTGTGTACGGGATTGCAAGAGGTAGAGGTTGAAGAAAGAGAAGGTGATATGGTGTATCAAGGATGATTTGAACAAAGGCATGAGAGGGTGATTGAAGTCTTGGTCGTTAAACTAAATCATGGCAGTGCTCCTCGAGACTTGGCCGATCCGAAGGTCTACAACAACAAAGCGTGATGGGGGCGCTTTGGATCTTGCCAACACCGAGGTCTTCACCACGAAGGAGGGAGTCGATGTCACCGGCTTCAACCTTCAAGCTATATCGTGTTTCCCCACTTCAACTAATAGGGATAATGGCGGATTTTGCAGATGGTCCTTGAAGGTCGATCGAAAAGTGGGAGACATGTGGTTCTGGGTCTGTTCGTCGGGTTCCAGGTGGGGAGGATAGAGGTGCGATAAGATCGGGATCATGAGGGGATGTTGTTAGGGCTCTTAGCGTCTTGAGGTTAGGTTTGATCGATCTCCGATATCTGGTAGTTAGATGGAGGTCAGAGGAGGGGATAAAGGTTGGAGATTCTGGTAACGGGTTCCTGAGTTTTAGAGGATTAGCATTTGGGAGTGATAAATCTCTATTTCATCACCTTTATTCTATCATTTTCGCCTTAAAACCTACTAAATGCATGTAAATACCTTTAATTTGCATAATTTAACGTCCATGTATCATTGTGTAAATATTGTGTAAAATACAATTTTTAACGCCAAAATTATATAATAAAGAAAGAAAAAGAATAAAATATCAAAGATATTTTATGACCCTAAACCCCGAGACCTAGGCATCTCGATGACTATATCGACAAGGAATAAAGTGGGGGTAGATAAAAGCCAAAATACAATAAAAACGTCCATTTATTTATTCATTCTTATTAATTTGTGGTATCTATTTTATTTTCCGCCTTTTATACCTCAAATAAAGAAACTTTGAACATGAAAGTTGTAGATAACAAAATAAAAAGATACAAAATTGAGTTTACACAAAAATAATATATAATGTACAAAATACAGTCTAAATAAGATTCCAAATATCCATTTTTCCAGACCCATATCTCTCAAATGAAAACTCAAAATATATCAAAATCACCTTTAATTGTATATAACTTTTAATAAGCTATTTAATGAAGGTGGTTTCATATTTTTTGGAGTTAAGGTGTGAAAGTTAGATTTTGGACACTTATTGTTTAATATACCCGATTAAAATAATCATTTTATTTATTATTTATAATTTTATAATTTTATATTTTTATATTTTTTAAATATTATTTATAAAATATGTACATATTAAAACATGAGTAAAACAATAAAGAAAACATTAAAATAAAATAAGTATATAAAATACACACACACACACACACACAGACACACACACACACACACACACACACACACACATATATATATATATATATGATAAATAGACTTATTTATTTAAGTGTATATATTATATCAGAAAAATATAACAAAAATATATTTAAGTATCTAAAAATAAGTGATAAATATATTAAATAATAAACTAAATTTAAAAAAATCAAAAAAATATAAAATAACAATAAAGTACTTAACAACATAGATAAATATACACATGTATTAACCCTAAAAGTAACTTGTAATTATATACCTCAAAAATAAATAAAAATCATAATAAAATACTATGAAAAATAATAAATATTTTTTATTTTATTATCTAAAATTAATAAAAATAATTTATTAATTAATAATGAATTTCCAATTCTTTTTCAGGCTTTTTGGTTGGTCCACATGGAGCAACCAAATGGCGGTGAGTGTTGACTTCGTTCATCTCTCTGACCCGCCTGCAGCTCTTGTCAAACCTGTGTGCAAACCTCATTTCTCGGATTTTGGGGCTCGCTCCTTGCACTATTTCGTGAGGAGCCTTCGCGACTTTTTCTCCTCGATCGACCCTCTTACATGACTAGTGTTTGTCTTGGGGATTGAATTGTTGCATCGCCAGCTACACCTCGATCTTTGGAGCACCTCGTCAACCTTGTACAAAATCCCTCCGCCTCTCTCCTCGTGATTTTGAATTGCCTTGGCTCCGTTTGACCACCTCTCTTGTGCACTCAGGATAGAGCTTCGTGGCAGGGAGCTCTCCAGCCCTTCAGCAGCGAGGTCAAGCATCGTTTAAGTCGACTTCCACCCACCTCTGGTGTAGCTCCGTCATTGAGATCCTCCTTCCCATGTCTACTGGTGAGATACCTGTTCTTTTCTTGTTTTTCTAGGTTAGTTGAGTCTCTAGGTTTCATTCTCATTGCTCTTTTGCATTTTCACTACGTGTTTTAACGTTAATCACCACCCCCGTAGTTCATCGGAGCCCCCTCTCCGGCGAACTCCTTCATTCGTTTCTGACCGTATCTGACCTTGCCAAACCACCCCAAACTCTCCCTCTCCGCCTTCTGATCACCCAACACACTGTCATCCATCTTGCGCTCGCAAAGATCAAGGCTATCGCCTCTCCTCCTCCGTCGCTCGTTGGAGAGGCCCACATCCTTCACCCGTTGCTCATCCCGACCGGCTAGAGCTATCCCTAGCTCCATTTTGTTCCCTCTAACATCTTCTACAAGAAATAACAAAGAAACGAGGCCTCTCACGCCTCATCGAGGTGTAGGCGTACTTCGAGGTCGAGGTGCTTCGCCATACCAAATCAGACTCTCCCCTGCAATTTTGAGACCCCCCACCGATTTGGGAGACCATCAACACTCTTATGAAGCCTTCATCGGTCGGAGGGAGGCATGGCATCTCGATATTTTGAAGATCGAAGCTCGTTTAGTCTCCGTTCTTCGCATGTTCCTCCAAGTGGGCTCTGTGTCGTCTGATCTCCATGTGTTCTTCCTGCAGTCCAGCCATCATTGGATGCTTTTCGTCCCAGCCATCTGATCGTGTGCGAAGATCTAATCTCCTCCATTCACCGCGAATCGTCATCGGGCTATGGGAACGCAATGCGTGTCATAAGTGAAGAAGATCTGTCGTCCGTTCCAGCCTTTGGAGGGGGTATTTTACAATTTTCTATTATATTCTCAAAAAATATATAAAAGTCTCCAAAATTCTAAAAATTCTATTTTCTGTTTCGGAATTTTCTTTATATTATTACTTACATATGAAATTTAATTTGGAGAAAATTTGATATTGTTTGGTATTTCCCCCCTCTATTTTAATTCAGCCTATTTAATTAAACCCTAATTTAGGGTATTTCTGACTTTAGAAATATATAAAAATTAACAAAAATTCCTAAAAAATCACAAAAATAGTAAAAAAATGTTTAAAACACAAAAATACTTTATTTTCTAAATTTTGAATTTTTTGTTATATTTATACCTACCCTATCTTATATTGTATATATACTTTATAAATATCTATATTATATATTTTAAAAGAAAAAACAAATATAAAAATATAAAAAGAAAAAAAAAGAAAATATAAACACAGAAATTTAAAAAATAAATTGTAAAAACATGAAATCAAAAATAAAATAAGAAATCTGAAAATTAAAAACCCACAAAAAAATTCATCTTGGCTAAGTAGTTGAGTGACAAATTTTGCTTGAATTCCTTCTTATCTTTGCCTGCTCTACTCCCTTGCTTCCTTGGTTCGACCCCTACCTGCTTGCCATTATACATTCTAACTAGGGTATAATAAGTTCTAACTCTTGCTTTTAATTGCTTAATTATCAGTGTGGGTTAATTGTTGAAACAACGGGAGGATTCGAGTAGTCGCCTCAGTGATAGTGAGCCTGATTTGTCAGGCCATTATTTAACGACTCCTATTTTTCTTGTTTTTCAAATGGCGTCGTTGCCAGGGAGCATTGGCCTGTAGAGTAGATTTTTGTATCTTCACTTAGCCATTTTTGATATTATCTATCTTCATTTGATTATCTATTTTTAACTATATGACATCTTTTCTCTTGTCTTCTTGCGAGGGATTGCGGACCATGGAGGATCGCCTAGGTGACTCTACACAGCCTTGGGACGAGGAGCTGTCTATTCTAACCTAACCGGTAGGGGAGAGCAGGAGGCTCAGCCTTGGGACGAGGAGCTGTCTATTCTAACCTAACCGGTAGGGGAGAGCAGGAGGCTCTTGAGAGAGAGAGAGAGGATAGCTTAGGATTTTTTACTTTTTATGAGAGAGAGATTTATTTTGACTATTAATTTGTAATAATACAGGTACCATGTACTTTGGACACTCATGCCTAATTTTCAAGTGTTTGTTCACTTGGGGACTCACCGTGTTTTTTGAGTTTTCTATCGCTTTATTTTATTTTGTTTCTCACTATTCGTGCTTTCCACCCTTTTTTCTATTTGCTTTGTGGAATAAGCCCTTAGTTTTTAGGCTCGCTTGATCGTGTAGTCTAATGTCAACCACCTAACTACTTTGCATACACCTATAGTCTTTGCTTTTGGATTTAGAATTAATTATTTGCCTAACACTTAGTTTCAAAACCGCAATCCTTGAGAGCACTCCATACAACGCTTGCAGGACCCACTATGGTGCGTATCGAGGAGGCTCCAAGATCGGACTCTAGGTTTCATTCTTGATGTTTAGCATTTGGTTCTTCACATTAGTAATTGCATGCTTAGGATGATTCCACATGCATATCGACATATAGTATAAGTATACAAATTCCTATTTTGCATCCCGCATGGATAGAGCTGGGAAGCATTGTAAGTCTTCTAATTGAGCATTCATCATTTAGACACTAAGGTGAGATTTCCATCTTAGTGTTGCCTTGCATTGCTTTTCTGCTATCCCTCTCTATTTTTGGATCAAATATCAAAGAAAATACAAAAATGCTAGGAACTTGTATTGAATCTACTCAAAGCAAGTGATAACATCAAAAAAAATTAAAAAAGGATTGCTAGAAATAATTGACCGAAATAAAATTGATTGATTGAACTCATTGCCTTGGGTAAGTAAAGCCGTCATTTATTTTCAGGTTGCATTGTAAGGTCTCCTTCCTAGTGAGAGAGCGACTTTATAAGGATTAGAACCCAAAACAAGTCTGTGGGTGCTTCTGAAGTATTGGAGCATCTATCGTACATAAACGAGTAGGGCTTGGTCAACGATGATGTTCTCTATTGTGTAGAGAATCGACCTTGTCCGAAGTATTGAGCATAGGGCACGCCTTCACGGGGGCGCGTGTCTCATCGTATTGCATCCGAGTAGGTTCTTACACGCTCACGGGTGATTCCGTTGCGAGCAAGATCCGAAGTAGTGGTTTCGCTTATCGACTTCTTAACTCTATTTCTTTGGCTGACTAGGGATCCAGGAAGGGTTACAAGGACCTTAAAAATCGTAGACTACATGTTACAAAGGAGGACAAGTACGAGACACTTTTCCGGTAGTACTCCCTTTCCTATAGGTGTAGAGCTCTAAGGACTCATTCATAGATAAATTGCCTAAAAATCAAATTTGAAACTTACAAAGATAATTGTCGAACCTTCATGGCTTCACGAGTCGAGTTGGTGAAACCATTGCTTTGTGTTTGATTGATTAGCTCTGTTAAGGTCAAGATCAAAAATATCACGCACTCGCACAATTTTGCTTCCTTCCTTGTTGACCCTTCCTCACCTTGAGCCATTCTACTATTTTTTGCACTCCTTTTGTTTCTCGTTGATCTCTGTATCTTTCATCCACATCGATCTTCCTCTTGATATCCGAGATGGAGATGCATGGACAGTTTAGTCGATACTCCATTGACACCCACATCGGTTCTATCCACTTGCTTTCTTCAATAATTCAGGACGATTCCCGAGAACCCGGTTTAAACTCCGTGAACCGATCTCCAGACTCCCCCACCTTCTTCAATAAACCAGGATCACTCTTGTTCTGAACTTTTCTCGTTTTGGTAGCACATTGATTTCACTTCTTACACATCGTCATCCTTAACAACGTTCTGTGTTGTCCTTAACACATACCACTTCTCTACATCTGGTGCTGCAATTCAGACTGATCGGGGTATATTTTCGTGTGCATACCAAGAACCCGATCTCGAGCTGAAATCCAAGCAGAATCTATCATGATCGGTGCAAGAGGAAAGGGACTGTAGCCCCAACTAGAAGAAGAAGTCCATCCAGGAGAAGGGCAATATACTACACAGAACGAGGCCAACAGTAGATGTCAACATCCATTCAGGCAATCCAACAACAGCTAAACCAAGCCCTTACTCAGACCACCTTCCAAGATATGTTGAACGATTTGAGAAGGAGGGCTAATGAAAGAGATGGCAGAAGGGAGGATGAACCGGAACCAAAGGATGAGCCAAATCAGGGAGGTGCGGGAGATGAATTGTCCGTGGGTGGAGACCCCGTTTTGAGAGATGAGAGGTAGGACCACTGCCACCGAAGCAAACTTTGAAGCAGGCATACAATCCTGGAGCAGGCTGCACTACAGAGTGGATCCAAATTCCATAAATCCTTGTCCACTTCGAGCTGAAGGTGCAGTTTTTATCACTGCCCTCTACATTTCATGGGAATACTACTGAGGAACCATACATCCACCTTAACAAGTTTGGTCGCATCTGTGCCACCACTCATTACCCTGGTATTCCGTTGGGGGTGGTCAAGATGACTGCCTTTCCCTTCAGCCTGCAAGACAAGGCCATGTATTGGGTCGATCACTTGGGGAAGGTAGTCATGACTTGGGAGGAGTTAAAGTTCACATTTCTCCACAAATTCCACCCTCTCAGTCGCCTAAACCAGATTCGTGCTCGCATCTCCAGTTTCTGCTAGCAACCCCATGAGATGATACATGAAGCATGAGAAAGATTCAAGGATCTACAGAAAAAGTGTCCCCACCACGAGATTACAAAGACCAGTCTTGTGCAACATTTCTTCAGTGGCTGACACTTGAGAGCTAAAAGCTCGTTGATGATGCTTGTGGTGCCTCTCATTTTGATAAGGATGAGGATGTTGTCTGGAACATTTTTGAGGAGATGCCTGAAGGAGAAGCCGCTCAATCCTTGTCGCGCACTTACATGAAGATGCTAACCACCATCAGCAAGCATATCAACATGGATACTCACGCCGAGGACAGGATGAGAGCTCCAACCTTAGCATCATTGGGAGCCATCTGTCCAATGTAGATATCATCGAGAAGAGGTCACAGGACTTCAAGAAATTATCGGTGATTGAGAAGAGGACCCAGGGATTGGAAAAGCTCGACTTGATTTCCCACCAGCTGGAGCATCTCGTCCGAGCTTTGAATTCCAACATGTGCAACTTTGTGTCTGCCACTGCCGAGACGTCCACTGAGAAGAAGGAGCAATTACCGAACCAAATGCCTTAGCCGAGTCTACCGCAAACCCAACCTGTTCAGCATGTGTACCACATGCAGGTTCCTGAGTAGCCCTCGCAGTCCTTAACACAAAGGGTTGTATATCAACTGGAGCCCCAATCCACCTATCCTGAGCAGTTCTCTCCACCTTCTTAGCTGATTCAGGAAATTAATGGTGTCTAGACTAATGAAGCACAATTGACCCATCGTCTGGGACATTCTCCGGGTCAGAATATGGGTAACATACCCTATCACCAACAACAGCAGGGTGGAAGAGTCTTTCAGCCCATGTATCAGCAACAACCTTCGTATCAAGGCAATACAGGGAGGCGGAACTATCAGCATGATCCTCAGCAGTCCGGATATTGCAATCAAGGATACCATCAGCAGTCGGCTCCTCAATATCCTTCTCTTACCTCACGGTATTCCTCCCATCCTGCTCCTCACCAATTTTCTCAAGGATAGCAGCCACAATCTCACCAGCCATATCCGCATCAGAAACCCAGTAGGGGGAATCTTTGGAGATTGTGTCGGTAAACTCGACCCTTGCTTGCCTCGAGCAATTTATGAAAAATATGTCTGAGATGAATCAGAAGATCGATAATCTGACGGCTGCGAAAATAGTCATTCCAACTCAGGTCGAAGCAAACCCAAATAATTTCCGACGCAAGGAGCATGTAGCCGATAGTGTCTAACCCGATTTAGGTGAATTAAATTACCTTTTATCTAATGTTGTTATTCTCAGGAGCGGTAGAACACCAGCCATCGGTGATGGCGAAAGGGAAGCATTTTGCATATGATGGGGAATCGTCAGTCCAGTCAGCGCAAGGGCTGAACACTATTTTTGGAGCAACACCATCAATAAAAAAATTACAAAAAATGTAGAAAATTCAAAAACCCAAAAAGACAACAACAAACTCGGTGGAGACCAACCAGCATTGGAGACGCATGCACGTGCCACAAATGTAGTACCAGAGCAGAAAAGTCCAACACACGCAACAAATCCAAAGACTGCACATAACGACGAGCCTATATTTTTCGGTCCACGGATTATAGATGATTCTATTCCTTTTTACCATCTACCTATAAAAAGTGATAGGAACAAATTTTTGAATGATATTATTTCAGATTATGTAAATATGCCTTTTCCCGAAGCAATGAAAAAACACAAAAAATGAAAAAATTGAAAAATGCTTTGTCGGACCCTTCCATTATAGAAATTATTCAAAATTTGATCCTTAATGCCTTTAATGAAGGCTCTTAAGTAAGGATTGAAAGATGCATGTACAACTAGGTGCTGACATCATCCTCACAACGCCATAAATAAAGGTGGAAAGTCCAAAAAGCGCATTTTCACAATGGTCACAATCAATGCCATCAGCAATCTTCTAGACAAAAAGGCAGACAAGGGAGCACCGATCATTCGTTGTCAGATGTTTAACCAAGAGTTAGAACGTACTTTGCTCGACAACGGGTCTTCTGTCAACTTGATGTCAGCCTTACTGCTCACGGAATTTGGGCTAGGATCACTCAAACCTATAAAGATGATTCTGTAATTCATAGACAAATTTGTCAAGTGGACTAGGGGCATGTTGAGGATGTGATCTTCACGATTCAGGGGATACAATTCTCTGCTGATTTTGTCGTGCTGGACATGGACATCTCCACACCATTCCTCCTCACCCTAATTATACTTCGACGACCGTTCCTGCGAACAACCAATGTAGTAGTGAATTATGGCACTAGAGAGATCACCTTCTGCTCCAACATCAATAAAATGAAGATAGAAATCGTATCCGATGCAAAACCTACAGAGGGAACGTCTGTAGTATGCACGAGGGTGATTAATCATTTCGAAGACTACGACTTTTTTGGCGGAAATTCAAGACACCAACCTCTTTAGGGATGATAATAAGATCCATGAATTCCTCTGCCCCGAGGAAGGATTAGAGAATGCAGTCGACTTTCCCCTTGCCAACCAAGATGAGATTCTTGCTGATACACTTGATGAGATCCCAGTGGGGATGATGTGCCTTCAAGACCAAGAGTAGAGTATGGATGAATTCTGAAATCACGAAGAAATTATTGAAAAATTTTGTGAACTTTTAGATATATAGGCTGAACGAAGATGGTGGACACCGAACAGATGAAAGAACCACCACCTGCTATGATAGCTGAAGTCACCTTCGAGACAACTCTCACTTCGCTTGAGCTAAAATAATTGCCCTCTAATATGAAATATGCCTTCCTTGTGGGTGAACCAAACATATACTCGGTTATCGTCAATGTGCATCTGACCAAAGATCAAGAATCTCGTCTGATGGAGGTTCTTGAACGTAACCACAAGACAATTGGCTGGAAAACTTCAGATCTCTATGGGATTAATCCGTCCTTCTACTCGCATTGCATTTTCCTTGAAGAGGACAACAAACACTCTCTAGAATTTTAGAGGAAACCCAATCCGAACATGCGAGAGTTCGTCATGAAAGAAATTCAGAAATGTGCGATGCGAGATTCATATATCCCATCTCCTACAACAAATGGGTGAGCCGATATAGTGCCAAAGAAATCATGGATCACTATTGTGAAGAATGACAAATGAGAGGAGATCGCGACCAGAGTACCCACTTCTTGGCGAGTGTGCGTGGATTATAGAAGACTTAATCTTGCCACCAAGAAAGATCATTTTCCATTGCTTTTAATTGACCAGATTCTCGAGAGACTGGCATCGAAAAATACTTCGGCTTCTTGGATGGATACTCTGGATATAATCAAGCTATAGCTCATGAAGACCAAGAGAAGATCGCGTTCACCTGTCCTTTTGGTACATACGCCTTCAGACGGATATCGTTCGGGCTATGCAATGCCCCAACCACATTTCAAAGGTGTATGCTTGCACTTTTCGCTGACATGGTAAGCAATTTTCTTGAGTTATTTATAGACGATTTCTCGATCTATGGGGACTTCTTTGATCAATGCCTTGATTATTTAGACCGAATCTTACGGAGGTGCTGCGAAGTAAATCTGGTGCTCTCATGGGAGAAGAGCAACCTCATGGTGATTGAGGGATTTGTGATGGGTTACGTTGTATCTAAATGTGGCATGGAGGTTGACCCGGCTAAGGTGGAGATAATTTTCAAGTTAGAGCCACCTACAACCATCAAACAAGTCATGTCATTCTTATGCCATGTCGGTTTTTACCAGCAATTTATCAAAGATTTTAGTAAGTTGGCCCGAATGTTGATTAAGGTACTCGGTAAGGAGAATGATTTCATTGTTGACAATCGTGTGCTCCTGACCTTTAATCAGTTTAAAGAACTTATCACCCAAGCCCCTATCTTGCAAGCATCGATTTGGACACAACCTTTCGAGATAATGATGGATGCGTCAGATTATGCCATCGGTGACGTACTTAGATAGAGGAAAGATAACGTCCCATTTGATATTCACTACACTAGCCAAACGCTCGATGAGGCTCAAAGAAATTACATAGTCACTGAAAAGGAGCTGCTAACGGTAGTATTTGCCGTGGAAAAGTTCAGATCCCATCTCCTCAAGTCTAGGGTCATCATTTACATAGATCATTCGGCCAACTAGTACCTACAATAGAAGCAGAATACCAAACCACGTCTCATCCGGTGGATCCTTCTCCTCCAAGAGTTTATCCTTGAAATTCGAGGGGGCAGATTGCATCTGGAGGAGGTGTATTCCTCAGGAGAATTCCCAAGTGTCGTTGCACTTTGCCATGATCAAGAATCCAGAGGACACCATTCAACCAGGCGAACGACAACAAAGTTTCTTCAGAGTGGCCTTTGGTGGCCTACATTTATCATGGATGTAGAAGATTATGTCAAGTGTTGCACTGACTGCCAGAAGATTGGAGGTACCGTAGGAATGAGAGACACGATGCCTCTAAAGTTCATTAAAATATCAGACATCTTCGACTCGTGGGACATCGACTTTATGGGCCCATTTCCAAATATCTAGGGCTAGGAGTATATTCTGCTTATTGTCGACTATGTGAGTCGCTGGGTGGAGGCTATTCCCGCCGAACCGTTGACAGTCGAACTGTCTGTTGATTCTTAAGAGATCACATTATCACACAATTCAGGAGTCCCAAAATTCTAATATTAGATGGGGATAGTCATTTCATAAACAGAGAGGTGAAAAAGCTAGTTCAGGAATTATGCATAGAACATCGTGTCACTTCATCGTACCACCCACGATCCAATGGCTTAGATGAATGTTCAAACAGGGAGATAAAGACAATTCTACAGAGGCATGTGTGTCCGGATCGCAAGAACTGGTCTCAGCTACTTGATTCAGTTCTTTGGGATTACAGAATCGCGTACAAGACACCATTAGGAATGTCTCCCGAGTGCCTTGGTATGACAAGCTATGTCATCTGCCCGTTGAGCTGATTCATAAATCTTTATGGGCCATCAACATCTGCAACTTGGACTCTGAGAAAGAAGGGGAAAACAGAACAGTGGATCTGAACATATTATTGGAATTTAGAGATTATGCATATGACAACAACTTGATGTATAAGGAGAAGGTCAAGATGTGGCACAACAAGCATATCTACCGCAAATCCTTCTAGTTGGGTCAGAAGGTGTGGTTGTTTGATGCGAAATTAAAGATCTTTCCTGGTAAACTGAAGAGCAAATGGACTGGGCCATTCATAGTGTGGCATGTGCGTGACAATGGAAGCGTAATGGTATCTGATTTGTCAGCCGACGCACAACCATTTGTGTTCAATGGACATCTTCTGAGGCCTTATCTTAAACATGACACATTCATGTCTGTCGTTGACTCCGTTCAAGTGATATATGATGACGAACTAAATACTTTATTTTTGAATGATTGTTCTTCTTTTATTCTTTTCCTTCTTTTGTCTCTTGTTCAACCGAAAAGATGCCATCCCCTTCATCAGTGCTACACTTAGGACGTACTTTGTCCTAAGTATAGGGGGATGTGCATCCTGAGTTATTCAAATTTCCTATGCTATCTTCATCTCTTTTCTTCATTTCCTTTTCCTTTTTCTTTCTCTACCAAAAAGGTGTCACTCCTTTTTGCCAGTATTTTTTACTTAGGACGCACTTTGTACTAAGTATAGGGAGGTGTGCACCCTGAGTTCTTTCATTCTTTAGTCCTCTCCACTATCTCCTCTTCTACACTATATTTAGAGCTATCTTACCCTAAGTATAGGGGGAGACAATCTGAGTACGATCTATTCATTCCTACCCTTGACCCTCCCTACATTGTGTATAGTCTGCTATACTTAGGATTATTTGATGCTAAGTATAGGGGGGACAATTAACTTCTTATTCGTTCATTCCATATTCATTTATTCTTTAGACTTGTCTATACTCAGTACGAGTTATGTCTTCTCTTTTTCTCTCTGATCTATGAGGGCATTGCTCCAACTAAGTATAGGGGGGTCGTATATGCTTCGTATATACTTTAGCCATAACTCATACTTTTGAATTTTGTTAATAATTATAGCTCAAAATACTATTAAATTCATTTAAATCACTTAATAAAGAGATGCATATTATTTCTCAAATTCTTTTTGTATTTACTGATTAATAAATCATAAAAAAATATTCTTTGTAAAATGTCTGAAAAATACTTTAAAAATCTTTTTGAAAATCATTTGAAAACTATTTGAAAAATATTTTGTTAAATATTTTCAACCTGTGCAAAAATGTTTTATTTTGAAAATTTTATTTTCTTTGTGTGAAATAAGAATGTTTGAAAAATCATTTGCAAATATTTGAAAAATAGTTGCAAAAATATTTTGAGAAAATTATATATAATGTTTAAAAAACCTTTGCAAAATGATTTTCAAATGTTTGTAAATGTTTGTAAAAATTATTTTGGACTATAGATTTCAAAATTGTATGTAAAATGATTTTCGAATAGATTTGAGAAATATATTCATAACACCAAAATTTGTTATATATATGTCTATAAAAATGACCACTTACTTTTGTAAATTCTTACAAACTCTAATTCTTATAAATATAAGATGCATCCCTGTGTAAATATTTCTACCTAGTTTTTATCCAAAATCTTTTGTTTTCATAAACCACACAACATTTGCAAAACTAAAAAAAATACCAAAACATTTGCAAAATCTTTTTGAAAAATACAAAAAAATTACATATGCATCATCTTTTCAAAAATCCATAAAAAGTTAGAAACTTTGAAAATTGCATAATAAAAATATTTTTTGCATTGCAATAACATTTTTCATATTGAGTTTGATAATTGAACAAGTCTAAGTAAAATTCAAAGATTGGAGCTTGGTTGGACCTTAAATCTATAAAATAACATGAACCTTATAGGAACTGGAATGAGGTACTTTAGGTCTTGTTGACCTAATTCTTTGAGAGTCACGAGACTTGCTTCAATGGATACTTGACTGCCTAAGTAGATTATTTCGGAGCACGTGCATGGTTCTTGTTAATAATGACCTAACTTGGACATCTGCACCTTTCACTTGGTTCAACTCAGTTGGAGTGGTGAGGAGATTGGATTTGCCGATATGAGACGCACACAAGTGGAAACATTTGTCCTCTTCTAGGGAGGGAAATGCACCCCTACCAGTCCAGTGGCGTTGATATCTAAAGATATGATAGTGTGGGTTGCAATAATGCTTCAAAAGAGGGATATTCTACTAGACCAAGGGGAAAAACTCTTTATGTAAATGCTGTTGGATAATATTTCAAAAAAACAACAAAAAGCAAAAACTTCAAAAAGTGGATAGGCCTGATTGAAAATAAAATGCCTACCAGAGTGTAGATATTTGTTTAGTCAATAGGCAAGCTTGAGCTTGAAAATCATACCTTGTGATCCTACTGCTGGATGAATTGACTACACTGGTCTTGCATCCTGGGATAGGTAGCTACACTGGCTACCGTCCATTCTTCTCTTCACCCCTCTTCTTGAGCTGGTTGTTACTTGAACTTAGAAGGGAATACCCCTCTCATCAAGGAAGGAGTTGTTGGATTGGAGAATCACTGGGTTGTCATGCTGGAGAAGTCAGTCTCTTTGTCATTTCAGTTGAGGGGACCCACCATCACTTACACAGTACAAGTCAGATTCATAGTCATAAGGATTTACGTATGAGTTGAAGTATTCTGACCAGGCTATTGAGTGAACTTGAGCAGAGTTTTGGGATTCTCGAAGGCTGTTGGATTTCAAATCCGGTTTTCAATAAGGTTCCGCCCACACTAAAATTCTAAAGGTTCAACGTAGGCTCCAAACTTCGATTTTGTGAAGACAAGTTGGACAATTAAAATTAATCCAATTTCTTTCTTTATCTTTTCTTTTGGTTTTATTTTCTACACTAATTGCATAAGTTTTTTCCAGGGACTAGAAAAGGCAAGTATATAGGGTGATAAATCTCCATTTCATTGCCTTTATTCTATCATTTTGACCTTTAAAATCCTATTAAATGCATGTAAATAACCTTAAATTGTATAATTTAACATTATGTATCATTATGTAAATATAGTGTAAAATACCGTTTTAATGCTAAAATTATAGAATAAAACAACGAAATAAAAAGAATAAAATAACGAAGATATATTATGTTCTAAACCCCAAAATCTAGGCATCTCGATGACTAGGTCGACACGGAATAAAGTAGGAGGAGATAAAGGCCAAAATACAATAAAAAATTCTTTTTATTATTCAGTTTTATTACTTTTTGGGGCCTATTTTATTTTCCTCCTTTTATACCTCAAATAAAGAAACTTTGAACCTAAAAGTTGTAGATAATAAAATAAAGAAATATACAAAATTGAGTTTACATAAAAATAATATACAATGTACAAATTACATTCTAAATAAGATTCGAAAGTTCCAACTTCCCAGAGCCATATCTCTCAAATAAAAACTCAAAATATATCAAAATCATCTTTAGTTTTATATAACTTTTAATAAGCTATTTAATGATGTGGTTTCATATTTTGTTGAACTTAAGGTGTGAAAGGTAGATTTTGGACCCATATTGTATAATATACCCGATTAAAATAATCAGTTTATTTATTCTTTATAATTTTTATAATTTTATATATTTATAATTTTGTAAATATTATTTATAATATATGCACATATTAAAATAGGAATAAACAATAAGCAAAACATTAAAATAAAATAGGTATATAAAATACATAGATGAAGTAACTATATCTATATCTATATGATAAATAGACTTATTTATTTAAGTGTATATATTATATCAGAAAAATATAGCAAAACTATGTTTAAGTATCTAAAAGTAAGTTATAATTATATTAAATAATAAACTAAATTAATAAAATCAAAAATACAAAAAATACTTAAAAACATCGATAAATATACCTATATATTAACCCTAAAAAGTAACTTGTAATTATATACCTCTAAAAAATAATAAAAATCATAATAAAATACTATGAAAAACAATAAACATTTTTAATTTTATAATCTAAATTAATAAAATCATTTATTAGTTAATAATGAATTTCCAAACCTTTTTCGGGTTGCTTTTTTCTGGTTGGTCCACGTGGACAAACAAGATGGCAGGGAGTGTTCACTTCTGTCAACTCTCAAACCCGCCTTCAGCTCTTGTCAGACCTGCGTGCTAGCCTTGTTTCTTAGATTTTTGGGTCTCTCTCCTTGCACTATTTCGTGACGAGCCCTTCGCTACGTGTTCTCCTCGATTGACCCTCTTACACGCTCGGTGTTTGTCTTGGGGATTGAATCGCTCATCGCCAGCTACACCTCTATCTTTGGAGCGCTTCGTCAACCTTGTACAAAAGGCATCCGCCTCTCTCCTCGCGATTTTGAATCGCTTTGGCTCTGTTTGACCACTACTCTTGTGCGCTCAGGATAGAGCTTCGTGATAGGGAGCTCTCCAGCCCTTCAACAACAAAGTCAAGCATCGTTGAAGTCAACTTCCATCCATCTCCGGCATAACTCCGCCATTGAGGTCCTCCTTCCCGGGTTTGCCTATGAGATACCCTTTCTTTTCTTTTTTTTCTAGGTTAGCTGAGTCTCTAGGTTTCATTCCCGTTGTGCTTTTGCATTTTTACTACGTGTTTTAGCGTTAATCACCACCCCCGTAGTTTGCCCGAGACCCGCTCCGGCGAACTCCTCCATACATTTCTGACCATGATCATCCTCGCCAAACCACCTCAAAACTCTCACTCTCCGCCTTCAGATCACTCGATGCATCTCCATCCATCTTGCTCTCATAAAGAGCAAGACTCTCACCTCTCGTCATCCACCGCTCACCGGCCCACACCCTTCACCTGTCGCTCATCCCAACCGGCTAGAGCCATCCTTAGCTCCATTTTGTTCCCTCTAACACCTCCTGTAAGAAATAACAAAGAAACGAGGCCTATCATTCCTCATCAAGGTGCAGGTGTACCCCGAGGTCGAGGTGCTCTAACAGATGAAATAAGACTCCCCCGCGCAATTTTGGGACCCACACCGATGCAGGAGATCATCGACACTCTTTTGAAGCCTTCGTCGGTTGGAGGGAGGCCTGGCATCTCGAGATTTTGAAAATCGAATCTCATTTAGTCCATGTTCTTCACGTGTTCTTCCAAGTGGGATCTGTGTCATCCGATCTCCAAGTGTTCTTCCTATGCTTCAACTGTCGTTGGATGCTTTTCATCCTATCCATCTGATCGTGCGCGGAGATCTAATCTCTGCCATTCACCATGAATCGTCATCGAGCTACGGGAACACAACGCATGGCATAAGTGAAGAAGATCAGTCGTCTGTTCCATCCTTTGGAGGGGTATTGTACGCTACTCTCCCTTCACATTTTTGTATTGAATATTTAGGACTTAAATTTTCATCTGCATTGTATATTATTTTTTAATATTTGCGCAAAGGATCTCGCCTTTAATCTTATTTGCATTCTAGTCCAGTGTTGACTCAACCGACAGAACCTGGTTATTTTGCATCCAATCTCTTGTGGGTTTGATTTATCGTTGTTTAGTCCATAATTTTGTATGCACAATTGTAACTTTTTGGAAATTTTGCTCTGAAGCCCTTGCACTTTGTTTTAATTACATTTAGGCCCCCTACTAGTAATGCAATTTCTCTTTGTTGCTTGTAATTATTTTAAATAACTATTTTGCTCAGAAAAATTCACAAAAATATATGTATGCTCCTGATCGCTCACTCTTGCATATTGTATTTTTATTTTGCATTTTTAGCAATTTTAATATTTATTAAAAATAAAAAATAACTTTCTCCATGTTTATAATATGAAACTGATAATAATATAAACATATTTTGAAAAATTTCAAAAAATATTTTATTTATTTATGAAATTTTAACCTTCATACCAAAAATCACTAAAAATTATAAAAGAAAACTTTTAAAAATTGAAAAATCCTAAAAGCACTTAATATATATATATAATTCTTAAAATTTTAAAAAATTCTATTTTCTATTTTTGAAATATCTTTATGTTATTAATTACATATTTAAATTAATTTAGAGAAATTTTGATATTGTTTGGTATTTTTCCCTTCATTTTAGTTCAACCTATTTAATTAAACCCTGATTTAGGGTATTTTTTACTTTAAAAATATATAAAAATTAGCAAAAATTCTTAAAATAATTACAAAAATGTGAAAAAATTAAAATGTAAGAATACTTTATTTTCTGATATTTGATCTTTTTGTTATATTCATATCTACCCTAACTTATGTTGTATATATACTATATATGTGATATATTTTAAAAGAAAAATAAAAATAAAAATAAAAAATAAAAAAAGAAATTATTAAAATAGAAAATTAAAAATTAAATTATAAAAAGTTAAATTGAAAACAAAATAAAATTTGAAAATTTAAACCCACAAAAAATTTCATCTTGGCTAAGTTCTTGAGTGACAAATTGTGCCTGGATTCCTTCTTATCTTTGTCTGCTCTACTCCCTTGCTTCTTGTGTTCGACCCCCACTTGCTTACCATTATACATTCTTAGTATGATATAATAAATTTTAACTCTTGTTCTTAATTGCTTAATTATCTGTGTTGATTAATTGTTGAAACAACGAGCGGATTCGAGTAGTCGCCTCAGCGATAGTGAGCCTGATTTATCATGTCATTATTTAGCGACTCTTATTTTCTCATTTTTCAGGGAGAGGTGGTTTGATTGGTGATGGGAATAAGGGAATAGGGTATCGGTGGAGAGGACAATGGTTGTTGGGGTTAGGTGGTGAACAGAGAGGGTGATCGGACGAAGATAGAGGAAATTATAATGTGACGATGGAGGCAAGATGGTTGGTTGATCAGGACGCACTACTGGAAGTGGAGGGAAACCTACAGCCACCGTTGGATCCATCATGATCCAACAGTAGAGGGTGTGCACGTGCGCTGCACGTGAGAGGGAAATGGGTCGGTAGGGTTGATGATGGCCGTTGGATAGACCGATGTAGAAATAATTAAATAAAAAATAGTAAATGACCTCCAATGCAAAAACGACAAAGATGGAAATGTGATCCTAAATGCATTCTACAATGTCCATTAAGGACTCGGATACAAATGGAACGTGGAATGCAAGATATGCATTTTTGATGATATTTTAATATAAATATCAATTTTATTAGTTTTATAATTTTTAGTTGATTTTCTATAGATAAGTAAATGCCTGCAAAAATCAAACATGATGTGAAATAATGTAATGTACTTAAACACATTTTTTGTATTTTTGTGAGTTAAAATTAATTAGAAAATGTGAGCTATATCAGATGAATTAGTCAATGGGCTCAGGTTAGAATGCATCTTTTTCTTTGTTCTGATTTTTTGTATTTTAATTTCCATGTATTAATTAAATCACGAAGAAAATAAAGAAATGAAAAAGAAATAAACCATTGGGGCACCACTGTCGCACTGTGTGCGCAACCACTGTTCATTATTGTGCATTACCACAATGTAAATACCTCGAAACATATAGTCACATTTAATAGTCACACAATATGAGAGAGAGTTATAAATTTAAAGATTACTATTTGAAAATTTAGATTTAAGCATTTTGGGTGGTTTTTAATGACTTACTTGTACTCAAACTCAACAAGTTATCAGGGCCACCTTTTCCTGATAACGAACGGTAGACCACAGACATGGACGTTACCCACAATAACCACCGCTCCCTCGCATCCATTACCGCCATATGGAATTGCCACACACCTTAGCATTACATGCACTACCACTCATTGCGTGCAGTGCCACTCGATCTTTGTGCATCATTCTCTCACAAGCACATGCACCATTGCAACGACACTGTTCCTTGTTACACCATGCACACTGTCACGCCATGCCACTGCTACTTGCTATATATAAGTGGGGGTAAAATGTTGCTCCCCTACCCTTGAATTATTATTTTTTTCGAAGAAAAAGGAATTTTCTAAATATGTGTTGATGACATGACCATCATAATGGATGCCACATGGGATGCCACGTAGATGCAGGTAGGTTTTAATAGTAGGTTTATGTGTATATATTTTATCTGTATGGAAAATTATTTTTAAAATTGAGGATGTATTAACAAAATTACTTACTTTGATGTAGTCCGTCTCATGAACTATAAACAGAATATAATCAAATCTTAGGACTTGGTTTAAAGTTATGGCAATAAAGATTTTAATATGATATTCTAGAATTATGGCACAAAAGGTTAGCGGGTAGAAAATTGAAATATTTTATAAATTGGGATTTTTACCCGGCAGACCCTGTAATCTTTTGCAATTACCGCTACGACCTCTGAAACATCCTAATTCCTCTCTCGACCCTGTAAACTTGCTCCGTCTTACCCCACGAACCCTACCGTTAAATTGACATATCTAAAGTTAACTTTTTGGGTTAAAAACGAGTTAATCTAACCAATCCATGATCGGACGGCTAGAAAATAACCAATAAAAGAAAAAAATAATTATCCCTCCTCTCTTAGCTTCCTCTCCCACTGCAGCACCCATAGGAGGTTCGACTTGAGGAGGTTGACGGTGTACCGGACCACCTGTGATTGGCGGGGGGTTGAGGTCGGGGGGGGGGGGGGGGGGAGGGGGTGTGGGGGTGCTGCTTCGCAGGTGGAGGCGGGGGATTAAGGGAGGTCGGGGGGAGGGGGTGGATGCGGGGGAGCAAGGGAGGTCGGGGGACGGTGGGTGGAGCTCAGAGGCATCGGGGGTCTTTGCATGTGGACGCTTCCAGCGGGGGAGGAGCTTCGGGAGCGGGCCTCCGAGGTGGATGTGAGGCTTCGTGCGAGGGAGGGGCTTCGACAGCTGGGGGTCGAGGGGGTCTGCTTCGCAGGTGGAGGTGAGGCTTCGTGCGGGGGAGGGGCTTCGACAACTGGGGGTCGAGGGGGGGCTGCTTTGCAGGTGGAGGTCGGGGGTGCTGGGGAGCAGGGGAGGTCGGGGGGGCGGCGGGTGAGGCTCAGAGGTAGCGAGGTGGGGCTGCGAGATCGGGGGTGCTGGGGAGCAGGGGAGGTCGGGGGGCGGCGGGTGAGTCTCAGAGGTAGCGAGGTGGGGTAGGGGCGGGGGCTTCGAGAGGGGGCCTCCGAGGCAGAGGTGGGGCTGCTTTGCAGGTGGAGGTCGAGGGTGCTGGGGAGCAGGGGAGGTCGGGGGGCGGCGGGTGAGGCTCAGAGGTAGCGAGGTGGGGCTGCGAGGTCGGGGGTGCTGGGGAGCAGGGGAGGTCGGGGGGCGGCGGGTGAGGCTCAGAGGTAGCGAGGTGGGGCTGCGAGGTCGGGGGTGCTGGGGAGCAGGGGAGGTCGGGGGGCGGCGGGTGAGGCTCAGAGGTAGCGAGGTGGGGCTGCGAGGTCGAGGGTGCTGGGGAGCAGGGGAGGTCGGGGGGGCGGCGGGTGAGGCTCAGAGGTAGCGAGGTGGGGTAGCGGCGGGGGCTTCGAGAGGGGGCCTCCGAGGCAGAGGTGGGGCTGCGATCGGCGGGCTTGGCAGATGGCCGGGGGTGCGGCTTTGAGCAGGAGAGGCAACCGGGGGTGGCCCACGAGGGGTGCGGGAGGAGCTTCGACCGACGGCCGGGGAGGTCCGATCGGGAGGGGGGCGGGGGTGCTTCGGGTCGGAATTGTTCAGATGGAGGTGGAGGGTGGGAGGGAATGGCACTTGCCGTAAATTTGATAAATAAAAGGGGTATCATGTAAAGAAGATAACAGAATCTGGTCACTTTTAACGGAGCAAATGGATGGGAGTTAACCACAGGGTCTGTGGGATAATGGTTAGCAAGTTTACGGGGTCGAGAGAGGAATTAGGATGTTTCAGAGGTCGTAGCGGTAATTGCAAAAGATTACAGGGTCTGCCGGGTAAAAATCCCTTATAAATTTGTGGTTTGATTTGAATATTTAGGGTGGGATTTTGAAAATCTTCTAAATGTATGACTCGTTTCATCAAGGTAAATGGTTCACACACAAAAAATACCAAAAACTCATATCCCACATGGCATGGCACGTCAACAATCAATAAGGCATCATTGCATGTGATGATATTTGATGCATTGGAACTTAATTGTTACATCTCTATACATTATAAGTGATAGCCTCTAATAATCATCAAACTAAAGATGATTCAACTTCTCCTCCATCCCCGTTCCCCAATTCTAATCAACCCATATCAAAAATCCACATTCAACTTCCCCTTCTTCCCCATTCTCAATTCTAACCAGCCCATCCTCGAAATCCCCATTGCCGATTGACTGGCCTATCATGTGGTAGAGAAGTGTCCATATGTTGGAGCATTGTGTGTCTGATGCGGCTTAACAGACAATGGATTGACCAAATGACAACTGTGTCAACCCCAACCTTTCTTCTTCATACTCACTTGCATGTGATGGCTTTCGGTAATGCATCGGCCTTAGGAGTGATGGCTCGAGGATATGGACCCTCGACTAGAGGTTATGGTTAGCTCAAGACCATTGGATTAAAGTAAGAGAGTAATGGCGGTGTGGTGATGCATCAGTGGGGAGATGAACGAGAAAAGTTAATGTGTACAGAATTGCAAGAGGTAAAGGTTAAAGAAAGAGGAGGAGGTGAGATGGTGTGTCAAGGATGATTTGAACAAAGGCATCAGAGAGTCATTGAAGACTACATGATCGAATGAAGAACTAAAATAGAAGAAAAAATGAGCCTGGGAGGTTGAGCTCATACTCTGATCTGGGCCTCAACACTTGTGCATTTTGTGCAACCTTAAACAATTAAAAGATGTTGTAGGCATCTCTAGCCAGCCTGGATTATACCAAGAAATGACCAGAGGTCATCCTTGCCTTGACACCAAACCTTATATCACTTGAAAGGGAAAGTTGGAGCCTAGCCTCTCTTACATGCAGATAAAGATAAAAAATCAGGGCAGTTGGGACTATTTTTAGGAGTAGAAGCTCGGCTTTTGGGGCTGTATTGGTTTCTCATGTCAAGAGGAAGAAGACGCCGGTATGGCCTAGTGGCAATAATATGGTCAACAAAAATTGCAGGCTTTAGGGTTGGTTTGTGATTTTAGGATATTGTCTAGGATCTCGTATAGGAAGAAGCAAGAAGAACGAGGAGGATGTCTTGATGGGTGTTGCATTGATAGTGATGGTTGGAGCTTCGTATAGTAAGCAAGATGGAGCTATGGGGTTAGGGTTCTTGAGAGGATAGAACGGTCTAAAGGTAATGGAAGGGGTAGATGATGAACGCCAAATTTGCCTCTTTAAGAATAGATAAGTGTCGTAGTATAGGAGACAAATTTGGTTCAGCAAAAACCACAATCCTTGAATGTTGTGGAGTATTTTTACTTGGCAAGTGTACCAACGTCGAACACAGGGATACGAGCTACTCTATCTATTTACCAGATTTTGATCAGTTAAGAGCAAGTGTGAATTATTTCAGATCTTTATGCGGATGCACAAGGTAAAATGCAGAACAATGCAATAATAAGATGCATGCAAAAAAAATTTAAAAGTTATTTCCAATGCAAATGTAGGAGTATGCAAGCAAACTTAAATGTATACGATTGACTACTACAAATATACCTTAAAAAGATCAATAAATTGAGCAACAGAAAGTAGACTGAAATCAGGGTCGAGTTGAGCATAACACTATGATCAAACATCTATTTATGACAAGGCAATTGAATACGAGGAATCGTCGTAACAATAAAAATTCACTTCATTTAAAATGGTGTCAGATGGGAAAATTAAACATGCCATGATATAGATGAAGAAACAAGGATCAAAACAATACTAAAATCATGCAATTTGGATCTACGATGCTTAACTTATGAAGAAAACAATGCAGGGGCATAAATGTAATAAAAATGCGAGGAATAAAAAGGACAAGTATTACGAATAGATCCCTAAAGGGACCTATTTGCAATTAGCAAAAAATGCTTGGGCCCCTCTGTAATTTTTCCATGCACACAGGGGCATTTGTGCAATTTTCAATAGTTGCGAGGGCCTCTATGTAAATTATCCATGTGCACATGAGACACATGCATCTGGACCTTGTTGCAATTCTGATAAACCATTGGGTTGTTCCTGCAAAATACCCAGCCCTGCACGTGACATGCCCGCGAGGGCCAGGTTCCCAGGCTCGGTACTGATGTGGCTGATGATGGTGGCTCGGAGACCGGTTTGGTGGACCCGAGCCTATAGGTGCGGCAGGAGGCTCGGGTCGCCATGTGCCCTCATCCGGTATGTCCGATCTAGATGATCGGACGACAAATGTGTCTTCTTCTTCCACCGCTGGTTGCCGGACTAGGCAGTGCTCTGGCGGCTTATATGGAGCTCCACCGTGCTCCAGATTGTCGCCTGAAGGTCGGGGAACAACACTGGAAGGTTGGCGGAGATCCAGGAGCCAAGGCGATGGTGCGGGAGTGGCTGGAAGCTGGTGGTGGTGAACCCTCATCGGAGGAGAAGCTATAGAAGATGCCTCTGTCGTTTCTCCGACCAATGATAGGTCTTGGGCATGCAAACGTTAGGTGCGAGTAGCTGAGGCGTGCGAGTGTGCAAGGTGAGTGAAGCGAGGTCTCGTGCGGGCGGTAGGAGGTGGAAGACCTGGTCTTTGACTTCGGCAGACTGGAGGAAAGTTGGGGCGGGGTGGTCGGGGCTATGGACAAAGGAGGAGAGTGAGCGGAGTAGTGGGCGAAGGTGCTGGTGGTAGGGCGGAGGTCGTGAGGTGGTTAGGAGAGGGTGGCGGCGAGTGAGGAAGTCAGGAAAATTAAGGGAAATTAAGAAGAAACAAATAAAGGATTACCTGGCCGGAGCCATGCATTCGATGGAGGAAATGGCCTGTGGTCGGGCTCCATTGGAGCTCGGGGTCGTCGCCCAGCGTGCCCGGCTGATGCACGGAGATCAGGGGCACATAATGGCAGCTGCAACGTGGCCGGAGGCCACAGATCTCACCAGAGGCGTGCGACCTTGATCGCCTCGACAAGACCGCCCTCCGCTGTCATCAGAGGGAGGAGGAGGAGGCTAGGACGGAGCTCCTTGAAGTGGTGGATACCAGTGACGATGACAGAAGGAAGGGTTTTATAGGGGACGGATCGAGGGCGGTTTCAAGTCATGGAGGCATTTTTGAAAATACGACTTGAGGCTGGGAGTGATGGCGAGGGTCGATGGGGGTTACGCGAGGAAGAGTGAGGCTATGGCTACGTAGGGGAGGAGTTACGGGAGGGAGAGGTGGTCGGGGACAAGGGCGAAAAATGGAAGGGGGCAGCTGACTCATGAGGTGAAATGGCTGGGGAGGGGGGTTATGGAGGAGTAAGACAACTGGAGGGCCGTTGGATCCTTAGGTCCAACGGCTGGGATGGTAGCGCGATTGGAGGGTAGTGATCAGATGTGAGTAGTGGATCGGGTGGCTGAGATGAGTGCGGAGGTGAGCGGTTGAGATGAGAAGGCGGGTTTGATCAAACAGTGGAGAAGAGTGGGGTTATGTTGGTTGTATGATCAGAAGGAAATCGAGTGGCTAAGAAGTGGGTGGATGCGTGCAGTGGTGATTTGATCAGGGATAGGATCAGACAGTGGGAGATGGAGCGGAGATGGACGGTTGAGATGGAGGCGGGAAGTAGCAGATCCGACAGCCCAAGAGAGCGTCGGGTGGTGGAAGGAGGATGAGCCACGTGGGCGGCCCAGAAGGAGCCACATGGCCCAATCAGAAAATTAGAAAAGCGAAAATAAAGATGAATACAAAAGAATTAGTTAGAGGCAGAATTAAGAAAAAGTCAAAACATGAATGTTGTTCGTCTTGATTAGATCTACAAGTTTCATGTTGGACGAAAAGCCAAAAGAGAGATCATTTATACAGAAAGTATGTTTTGGTGGTATTTTTAAGAGGTTAAAAACACTGATTTTTGGGTTTTGAGTTATTTTTGTATTTTTAGTCTTTTTAAAGGTTAATGATATTATGACAATTGATCTACCTAATTTTTAGGGGTTTTATTTGAATAAATAATTACAACAAAAATAATAATAATTGATTACATATTAAATTTATACAATACAAAATAAAATGAATGAATTATTGGTGAATTTTAGTGGTTTCCTTAAGTCAGGGGTTTAATTATAAACTTTTAGCATGATGAATGCGAGATTCATCATACCCCTATACTTAACCATGCTCGTCCTCGAGCTTCTAAAGAATGAAGGAGTCGGACTGATTCCTGACACTGTAAGTGAGGATTTTAAGGCTCAATTTTCGAAGACCCTTAATTTAAGTGATCCTAAAATTCTGGGCTTATCCAAGCTTTAGTCAGAAGGAAATCCAACTTCTCTAATTATCAGACTCTCTTTTTATACATATAATATAAGGATATGAAATTTAGTGTACTGCATTATGAGAGTCGAGTCGAAGCATCACTCGAAGTTCAAAACCCAGAGACTCTCCTCCAGACCTCATCTCAATACTAGGGAATAAGTATATTCTTGCTTCAGTCAGTCGTTTCATAGTTCTTCAGACTTGAAATGTAGATGGGACAACCAGATTATGGAGGAATGGGTTTCTGTCTATTTTTCTCTCCCTCACATTGGAACAAGGGGCCTCTCGAGTGCCTTTTTACTCAACACATGTAAATTTTTAGATTGTTGATCAATATGCCCGTCAAGAGTGTTAGAGTCGTCTGTACTTGTTTTTCTGGGAGTACACCGGGATGTGTCTCTTTGAGTATCTATGATTCCTTCGACACCCAGACTTATAGCATTTACGATGTAGAGCCCTTTTTGGTGTCAGCCTGACTCCTTGGTCCTAATTAGCACTTGGTCCAAGTGGACACTTTGAAATGTTTGGGAGCACTTGCCATTGGTGGAAGCTCATTTGTAATTTGACTTTGGATGATAAAGATTTTTCTTTGACATTTCTTTTCTTTTGTTGGCTAGCTCCACTACTTTTACCAAAAGTTGGCACATACTGATCAACAATTATCAATTAAGTTTCATCACACCCTGGCAGATAGGTAAATATCAATGAGGTAGCATATGAACTTGTTCACATACTGGCTAGGGTTTTGCTGACACTCAGGTGTTCTAAAGGCTTCATTAACTTTATCCCATCCTCAAATATCATTAGATCGGGTCCAAACTCAAATCTCTAGTCATAATTCCTCAAGTGACATCTCAACTCATCTCATCAATCATGAAGTTGTGAAAGTGATTGTGCCGGTCATATTCTTTTGAAGGTAGAGATGAAGAGTGCAATATAGCGCTCAAATCTTTCAAACTAAGGAAGTGTAGATAATTAAGTTTAAAAATCCTAATGACTAAGGCATGTTAACTCAGACTCTTTAGATCACAGAAATCAAGTGTCCTCAAAATCCTCAAGCCTTGAGTGAATGTGAGTGTATCAGGAATACACCAACTCCTAGTTAGTGTTTTTGTGTGATTTTTGTTTTTGGAGATTTTTATGGGTTTTATTTTTTTATATGTTTTAATCCTTTGGAGAGACAATGACTGGCACAGGCTCAAATGAATAAAAAGTATCTACTCTCAGCCAGTATGGGTGTAAGTACGAACCGTTAGACAGACCCATGTTACTTGAGGACAGAGCCATATATAATGTCCTCTAAACCACCCACTCTGCTAAGGGAGACCAAAGTTCCCTTACCGAAAGTATCTACTAAGCCTAGTAGTCAAAGTCTAATTCAAAGAAAGGTTTTTAATTTTTCAAATTTTTATGGAGTTTTTTTTCGAAAAGGGTTATTTATACAATTAATCCCTCAATTTTTAAGAAAATATTTTTACAAGGTTTTTACAAAACTCAGTTCACATGTTTACCTAAACCAAGCCCGAAAAAGAATTTTTAAACAGTTTTAAAAATACAAGCTATGGCTAAAGTGAATATAAAGTAGTATACAGTATACCCCCCTATACTTAACATTTGCTATGTCCTCATAGCACAAGTGATACCATGGCTCTATCAAGTATAGGGTGATATAGAGGAACTGAGGAGGAGGATCCCCCTATACTTAGGCCAAAAATTAACCCAAGTATAAGAAGACAACGTGAGGGATGGATGAATAGGCGGGTCCCCCTATACTTAGGCTACAAATAGCCTAAGTAAAGTATCTGAGTTAAGGAGGGGGGGTCTGTGTTTGGAGGAGTATTTACACTATAATACAAGGGCGGGGTGGGGGGGAGGGTTACAGAAGAGGATGATAGGGAGAGAGCGAGAGAGAGAGAGAGAGAGAGATTCTCAAATATACAGAGAGGAGGGAGATTGGGGGGGGGGGGGGGAGGGGTGAGTATATATGTGCAAGTGTGTGTGCGTGGGGGGGGGGGGGGTAGATCATCTAGTGATCTACTTTTTTTTCTTCTTTTTCTTTTTATTACAACATGCAAGCCCTCTAATGAGGGCTGTTAAAATAAATATTTTAGGTCTTTATGTGGATGCACAAGGTGAATTTTGATCAGTTAAGAGAAAGTGAACTATTTCGATCAGTTAAGAGCAAGTGTGAATTATTTCAGGTCTTTATGCGGATGCGCAAGATAAAATGCAGAACAATGCAATAATAAGATACATGCAAAATTTTTTTAAAGTTATTTTCAATGCAAATGTAGGAGTATGCAAGCAAAGTTAAATTTATACGATTGACTACTACAAATATACCCTAGAAAGATAAACAAATTGAGCAATAGAAAGTAGATTGAAATCAAGGTCGAATTGAGCATAACACTAAAATCATGCAATTTGGATCTACGATGTTCAAGTTATGAAGAAAACAATGCATGGGCATAAATGAAGTAAAAAATGCGAGGAATAAAAAGGATAAATATTACAAATAGATCCTTGGAGGGATCTATTTGCAATTAGCAAAAACTGCTTGGGCCCCTTTATAATTTTCCATACATGCCCTTGCAATTTTCAATAGTTACGAGGGCCTCTATGTAAATTGTCCACATGCGCCCGTGACACACACGCACCTGGACCTTGTTGCAATTTTGGTAAACGAGCAGGTTCCTGCAAAATACCCAGCCTTATACGTGACATGCACGCGAGGGCCAGGTTCGGTGGGTGTGGCAGGCTTGGTGCTAACGTGGTTGATGATGGTGGCGAGGAGACATGTTTGGTGGACCCGAGCCTATAGGCACGACAGGAGGCTTGGGTCTCCACGTGCCCTCATGTGGTTCGTCCGATCCAAATGATCGGACGACACCTGTGTCTTCTTCTTCTGACACTGGCTGCCGGACTAGGTTGTGCTCCGAAGGCCTATACGGATCTCCACCGTGCTCTAGATTGTCGCCTGAAGGTCGAAAAAGAATGGTGGAAGGCTGGCGGAGATCCAGGAGCCAAGGCGAAGGCGCAGGAGTGGCTGGAAGTTGCTGGCGGTGAACCCTCGTCGAAGGAGAAGCTATAGAAGATTCCTCCGGCATTTCTCTGACCAATGACCGATCTTGGACTTGCAAACGTTAGCTACAAGTAGTCGAGGAGTATGAGTGTGCAAGGTGAGTGAAGCGAGGTCTCATGCGGGCGGAGGGAGGTGGAAGACATGATCTTCGACTCCGGCGGACCGGAGGGAAGTTGGGGCGGGGTAGTCGGGGCTATGGAGAAAGGAAGAGAGTGAGCGGAGTAGTGGGAGAAGGTGTTGGTGGTAGGGTAGAGGTCATGAGGTGGTCCGGTGAGAATGGTGGCGAGTGAGGAAGTCGGGAAAATTAAGGGAAATTAAGAAGAAACAAATAAAGGATTACCTGGTCGTAGCCAGACATTCGGCCAAGGAAATGGCCTATGGTCGGGCTCGTCGCCCAACATGCTCGACCGATACACGGAGCTCAGCGGTGCACAATGGTAGCCCCGACATGGCCAGAGGCCACTGATCTCACCGGCGACGTGCGACCATGATCGCCAAGACAAGACCGCCCTCCGCTATCACCGAAGGCCGGAGGAGCTATGGTGGAGCCCCTTGAAGTAGTGGATACCGGTGACGATGGAGGAAGGAAGGGTTTTATAGGGGACGGATCGACGATAGTTTCAGGTCATGGAGGCGTTTTTGAACAGGCGACTTGAAGACTGGGAGTGATGGCGAGCGTCGATGGGAGTTACGCGAGGAAGAGGGAGGCTATGGCTACGTGGGGGGAGGCGTTACGAGAGGGAGAGGTGGCCGAAGACAAGGGCTAAAAATGGAAGGGGGTTGCTGACTCGCGAGGTGAAATAGCTGGGGAGGGGGTTATGGAGGAGGAAGACGAGTCGTGGGTGATCCTTAAATCCAACGGCTGGGATGGTAGCGCGATTAGAGGGTAGTGATCAGATCCGAGGAGTGGATCGGGTGGCTGAGATGAGCGCGGAGATGAGCAGATGAGATGAGAAGGCAGGTTTGATCAAACGATGGAGAAGAGTCGGGTGACGTGGAGTGATGGTGATCGTAGGATCAGAAGAAAAACAGTGGATGAGAAGTGGGCAGATGTGTACGGTGGTGATTTAATCAGGGATAGGATCATACGGTGGGAGATGGAGGGGAGATGGACTGTTGAGATGGGGGAGGTAAGTAGCAGATCCGACGACCATGAGAGCGCCGGGTGGCGAAAGGAGGACGGGCCATGTGGGCTACCCAGAAGGCGCAACGTGGCCCAATCAGAAAATTACAAAAAGCGAAAATAAAGATAAATACAAAAGAATTAGTTAGAGGCGGAATTAGGAAAAAAGTCAAAACATGAAAGTTGTTCATCTCGATGAGATCTACAAGTTTCATGTTGCACGAAAAGCCAAAAGAGATCATTTATACAAAAAGTATTTGGGGGGGTACTTTTAAGGTGTTAAAAAACACTAATTTTTGAGTTTTGAGTTGTTTTTGTATTTTTAGTCTTTTTAAGGGTTAGTGATATTATAGACAGTCGATCTACCTAATTTTTAGGGGTTTTTTTAGAAAACAGTTACAATAATAATAATAATAGTAATAATTAATTACATGTTGAATATGTACAATACAAGATAAAATGAATGAATTATTGGAAAATTTTAGTGCTTTCCTTAAGCTGGGGATTTAATTATTGACTTTTAGCATGATGAATGCGGGATTCATCAGTATGGCGAAGGAGATGGTTTGTAGTGGAGGAGCATCGCAAGGAGAGAGGTTAGAGTGAGGAGGATGGAGGTGTTGACTTCGTTAGTCAATGAGGATTGGTGAGGTACCTGCAACATGGGTGGATGTCAGTGATAAATAGATTTTGATCAGAGGTTCCTAACGTCTGATCTTAAAAGGCATGCGGTGCCCGACAAGTCAAATCCGGCAATCGTTGTATTAGCCACTCTCACAACATTCGAAACTCGATTGAAGTTTCTCAATCAACAATCAACCTACGAATAAATATGACAGTGAATAATAATGTGTGATGAAATTATTATACCCTACAAAATATGTATATAGTACGCAAGTGTAGGGGATACAACCACTTATAATTATTAGTAATTACTAATAATTAACTTTGCATTTTTATCATTTTCTGATGTTTATTTGGACTTTCAATTATATGTGAATTTATTTTTAAGTGTTTTATATTATACATATTTATTTTTTATTTTCTTTTTAATTTTGCAAAAATTTAATTCCTTTTTTATTATTCGAATATAGTAAATATTTATAAATAATAATAATGATAATATTTATTGTATAAGTAATATAAGGTGTAAATAGTATATAAGGTCTTACATTTCTAAATATTCTTAATATACTCAACATATAGTAAATAAAAATGTTTTTTGAGTTTTAAATATTTTTCTTTATTTTAATATTTCTATATATTCATTTTGCTAATTTTTTTATTTCTTTTTAAAGTGATAAAATGCAAAAAATAGTGTACAGTTTAAATACTTGAAATAATTTTAGGTTTAATAATTATAAATAACTCCAAAATTAACTTAAAACTATTTTTTATATATACTACATAATATATAGAAATTTTGAAATAGAAAGATATATTTTTCAACTTTTTAGATATTTTTTTCTAATTTTTATAAAGATTTAGGATTTTGTAAATTTTAAGTTTATATTTTGTAACTTTTAGTTATTTTTAATTATGTGGTAATATATAATATAATAGAGGTAATATCTTTTTTGGGGATTTTTAGAGGCGTTTTCTATTTTTATGGGATTTGATATGTTGATGGAGAATAAAAACATATTTTTACATTTTTAATAAATAAGAAAATGAATTAAAGTACCATGCGAAAAATATATGTCATTCAACAAGATGTCAAACACTTAAATAAATTTTCCAACAATTTTGAGCAAGAAAAATATTTATAATGATAAATATACACAAAATTAAAAGCTACAGTTTACGGGGGATCTATTTGCAATTTATATAATATTTAATCTATTTAATAACATATTCTTAGAGTTCAGCTACTTGCTTGCAAATATTACAATGCCTCACGAGCCCCTGTACGTGAGGAGGAAGGACTATTTTGCAATTACAAGAAAGTATGTGCCTATAATGCAAAAAGTTCACTAAATAATAAACTTCATTTGATTATTACAAGATTAAACTACAAAACCAAAAAATGGAAGGATATGCCAGAAATTTACCCTCTATGTGCGCCATCGAATGATCTAATATTACTTATCGAGATCGACGGCCACATAGCGTTGATATCACTCCATTAATGGACGAAGGAGATTGGAGCTTCGACGAGGAGCTGACGGTGCTGGTGCCTTAGGATCAGATAGATGAGGACAAAATTGGGTGAATCTCCAATCGGGTGGTGATTGTTTTATTACTTAGAACATGGAAGAACACTAAGGGTGTCTTCCCTCGATCTATGAAATTTCCGCTTCCAAGTGGTTTCCTTCTCAGCTACGATGTTCGGGAGGTTGCTGGAAGGCTTCCGCAGTAAGTTGATGTATTAGGTGAGTCCATACCCTATTAATGGGGCTTGGAGCTTCGAGGAGGGACACGCCGCTTAAAGCATGTTGTAGGGGTACGAATCGGCCCAGGAGGGCTCCTTTGGCTTCCACACACGCACATAGAGTATAATGGACTCGAGGTGAACTCCCTCGACCGTAGATTGAAGCTGTTTTCATGTGAAATGGAGAAAATGATGAAGCACCGGCATAAGGCGGAGGAAAGAGCTCGGATCAGACCTGATCCTTGTAGAATCGGGTGGTAGATGGGTCGTTTGATGGAGATGATGAGGAGGTTCGATATGTCAGTGAAAGCGAGGGTTGGAATGGTAGTTTTCACAATGATACAATGGTCGAAGATCAAAGCTACAATAAATGAAGAAGTTGGGATTAAAGCTAACCTAATGATTGATTGCTTGGAATAAAACCTAAATTACGATGCTGGAATGAAAATTACACTACAAATGCAAGAAAATAACTCGAACCTATCTGTTACACAAAAGAGAAGAGAAGCTTTGCCTGAAGATGCTTCCGGCTACGCTGGATCACTCCCCGTCCACCTTCTCCACACCAACAAGACTGGGGAACACCTACTATCACCAGGACACTCGACCCAGATGAATTCTATCGGGGTTACGAGGAAGAAAATGGATCAAAAAATAAAAGAGGATGAATTTATATACATGAGACCTGACGAATTATGGAGGGAGGTTGCGTGAAGTTCGACGATGGTTGGTGGAGCCTAAGGGGCTAGCGAGATAGAGGACCGTATATTTTGGTGAAGGAAATAAGGTTCATCGAGCAATGGATCATGCGCAAGAAATTAGAGAAGGTCAGAGCGTTCACGGGTTCTGACAGGAGGCGGTTGAAGATCGGACAGTTGACCCTAGGTCAAATGTCCATGCACCTTAATTTTTCCACGTGGACCAATCATGAAAAAGTAATGATTAATTCCCTAATTATCCAATTAGAAATAATAAATTATTTTATTAATTAAAATTCAAAATATGAAAAATATTTCTTATTTTATGTACAATTTTAAGGGTATTTTATTTATTTTTACAAACTTATTTATTAGGTGCTAATTTTGTGCAAGTACATACACAGATATAAATACCTATATTTAACCTTTTTACAAGTATATACATATGTATAAATACATATATTTGACCTATTTTATTTTTAATTTGCATTGTTGTATTTTATTATTATATGTACATATTTTATATAGTTATAATATATTTGAATACATTTTTACATATTTTATTTTATTTTTATACTTTTATTTTTATAATTTTATTTAGATAAATAAGTAGAGGTATATACATTATATGTGTGGTATACATATATAGTTTATTGTACTATATCTTTTAAGTATACTTTAATGGTTTTGTTTTATGTTTATATTCTTGATATATTTTTTAAATAATATTTACAATTATTTAAAAGTATAAGAATTGTCAAAATTCAAAGAATAAATTAAATGAATAAAATATGCAGGTATGTAGTACAATGAGACCCCAGAAAAGCGACTTTTGCATCTTAACTTCATTTTATATGAAAACACCTTCGTTAGATATATTATTTAATTTTAAATATAATAGAGGTGAATTTGCATAATTTTGAGCTCGTATGGATGATGAATCCCAGATACATCATGTTAAAATCCATTCATTATTCTTCCGTATTAAACAATTCAATAAAAACCTTAATTAAATCACAAATATTAACTTGTAAATAATCTTGGTATAATTAACATTGTTTTTTGTATAATATCTTACCCTAATTTATTATGTTTAATTACTAACCCTTTTCTTATTTTTCTTTATTATAAAAAATCCCTAAAAATTAGGTTAGTTATTGTTTATATTTATGTTGGTCTTTAAAAGAAATTAAAATACAAAAAATAAGCATTTTTACTCATTAAAAATGCTTGCAAAAATGTATTTTTGTAAAAATGACGACTTGAAACTTGTAGATCTCATTGAGATCTATAACTTTCATATTTTTACTTTTTCCTAATTCATCCTCCTTCTATTTCTTTTTGAATTTTCTTTATTTTTGTAATTGTTGAATTTTCTGGAGCGACCACATGACGCTCTTTAGGCCGCCCACGTGGCCCCCTTCTTTTCCCTCCAACTGTCCGCCTCCTCGGTCGTCTGACCATCCTCCATCGCCTTTGTCACAACCGTCCACTGTCGCTGCTTCCACCTGTTGGAAATGCGAGCCCACGGCGAGCCATTAAGCAATAAATGTTATTGCAAATGTCATTCCCTGATATGAAATGAATAATGAATAATTTGTATAATAGGTCTCTTAGTACAATTAGGGTTATGTACCATGACCATTTTGATGATCATACAGCTGTTGATTCAATTGTTGAATCGTAGAGGTTGGTGCTTGGATGAATATCTAAAGAGTTAGATTGAGGACTCATCAAGCACCGTCAAATGATTGTTAAGAGATGATCTCCAGCCTGAGTAGGAGATGTCAATCCTTATCTTTAAAGGATGATATCTGACCGAACTCTTGATGCAGGTCCTCTGCATAGGAATAGAGATTCAGAGGTGTAAGATTAGTTAGGTCAAAGAGTTGACTTAACGAGATCGAGATAACCAAAGTCCTATATCGTATGATGTCATGATATAGGCACGCATCTTCTGACCGGAGATAGATGTGTTACTATATGTCTGAGTATGTACATTTGGCAGACCAATAGGTTGATGACCTAACCAAGGTCTATACACCGGTGCGCTAGTGTGCATGTAAGGGCATATGAGTAATACGATCTCTCAAAGGGATCATACAGGTTCATTTACTGAACCGGAAGACATGAGCTCACTCATGAGATATTGGGAAGAATCAAATTCCGTGCACGGTCGTCTCGCTTTAGAAGCTTGACTGAATCTGTAGGTTTGATATATACTTTTGGAAAGTATATGATCAAGACCTAGGTATGATATATGCTTTTGGAAAGTATATGATCGATACCAACTCCCAATGATCGAATGAGAAACTTACTGATAAAACCCTGAAGTAGACAGTGTTAAGTTGATCTAATACTTCGGGTTCATTCTGAATCTTCCAGTATGTAGGATGTACAGGTATTGGGAATACCTGAGGGTGATGTGATCATAAACGATTGTATAACCATGACGCTTCCATTCCTAGGGAGTGATGAAACGGGTCTGGATTTTAGTGACTCCTCTCAGTATAGAAGCAATCTGATCTTATTCCAAATGTTGGACATTATCTGAATATGATTCAGATACTATGAGAAGATTAGATTTGCGGTCTTGATTTAATCAAGCATCTATGGGAGGCCCGCGATCTGGATTTGAGATATGATCTCAATATCCAAGTCACTATACGTGGAACAATACAATCGCCATGTCCTTATCTCCAAGTATCTGCGGAGAATGCGCATTATCCTTGAAGGAGTTCATGGATAATTCTTGTTGATATATGTATCCAAGCATTGAGAAAATAGATAATTAAATGAGATTTAATTATCATGATTAATATGAATTCGATTCATATTATAAAGAGAGTTATCTAAGATAATTAACTATGATTTAATTATCAAATATGTAAGTAATATGAGTGTGATTCATATTATTTGAGAACAAGAGAAATGAGATCCAAGGTGATTAAATATGATTTAATTATCATGGATATGACTAATGTGGATAACAATATCCATATTAATCAAATATATTATAAATGTGATTTATAATATATAAGAGAGAGATGTTTGTAATTTACATTTGTTAATTAAATGTTAATGTGAATTGATTCACATTGGACATTAAATTGAAAATGTAATTTACATTTTGTTTTGGGTTGTGAATGTGATTCACAAATTTCCAATGGCATGATTGCAATGTTCACAAAATAAATTGGATTTATTTCTGTGAAATAATTTGCAACAAAAGTTGTTGCAAATATTGGAGAGAATCACGAGATAATGTAATCTCATGTAATAGGAAAAAGGAAGCTCCCTTCCTAATGAGGAGAGGGGACGACCACAATTCCATAAGGAATGTGGTGGCCGTCCACCCTCCTTATGGAAGGAGGCTTGCCTCCTTTCCTATTTCTCCTATGAAGATTGATTTGATATAAAATCAAATTATATTAATTGTATATTTGATTTTTTATTAAATTAATTGTTGTTGTGTTTTTAGCAACAAATCATGACCATTGAAAGAAACACAAATTAATGTGGACCATTGGATTTGTGTTGACACATGGATTGAGATCCATGGATCCCAAAACCCTATAAAAAGAGAGGCACCCCATTGCTCTTCTTGACACATTGACAGATAATGCTTGAGAAGCAAATCTCTCTCTCTCTTTTTCTCTCTCTCTCTCTCTCTCTCCATCTCATGGCCGTCCACCATGGATGCCCTAGAGAGGTTCTCCATCGCCTCAGCATCGTCGTTATGCTGCCCGACTCTTTGCTCGTGGATCTCCGTCTCCTTCGGTGCGCCTCGCTCGTGAAGAAGACGTCGGATCTCGTGTGTCGAGATCAGGAGATCCGCCGCTTCGATCATCAACATAGATTGCGAGAAGCACACGGTTCATCCCCGCGCTCGCAAACGTCTCCTCCTTCGGATCGGACTTGAGACAGGAGGTTTCTTTGTTTAGAGACTCGATCGCAACCACGCTTCAAGAGGTAACCCTAATACTTGTTTGTGGTTTAGACGAAACGATCCGAGAAGTGTTCTTGGATCATGTGGTTTCGTCGCATAAATTTTTTTTAATTTCCGCTGCATAGAACAACTAGTGCGACTAGTCATTCTTCGTCGTATCCGATACGACGATCACGCTTCCGTGATGCGCTTGAGGATCTAACCATATCCTTCAAGTGGTATCAGAGCCTTAGGTCGACGGTTTCGAATATGATTCGCAAACCGAGGACGACTTGGGTTCGTTAAGGTCGTGAAAGTTTTTATTACATTTGATTTCGCAGATCTGTTTAGTAAGTAATTTCGGCCATGTTTAAAATGTTTAAGCACGAATTATTTACTTGAATTTTTTTCCCCATTAAATAAGGAAACCATAGAATCTGAGTTTACATAAATCGGATTTCGTATGCTCTAGATATGGTTGTTTTAATGAACATGTATGCACTGTTGCGGGACAGTAGATTTTAACATGATTAAAGAGTTAATTACTGTTATCATCTGCCTCGAAATGCGTGAAACATCACTTGGCTTTTGTCCTAAATCAAGTTAGCAATATTTGAAAATTGATTTTGTCTAATTTGAAATTAAATTGATTGAGATATGTTAATTTTAGTGGGTAGGGGTCACTACTGAAATTACAGTCCTAATCTAGAACCAAGTGATTGCAATTAGTGAAATTAATTGTTAATTTCGTGGAATAATCATGAAAAATATTTGTGAAATATTGGAAGATGATTATTTACCTAATTTACTTGGCCTCAACCAATAAATTGATTAGATATGATCCAAATCATAATTGGAAACACAATCTTCAAACTTGATGCTTGAATAGGATTGGGAATTTGTGTAGCAAATTCCCTTATAATAAAAAATGTTTTGATTATTACTATATGGTATAATTTCGGTTGAAAAACCGATGATCATCTCAAGTAAAAATTGATATATCTGGCATTATGCTTTCCCGAGGTGGATATGGTGTCTAGTCGGAGAGTATTGGGGTTGCGGGTTGCAACGTATGTGGGTCGTCCCACTCTCGTCGGTACTGGCCATGACAGCGGGTAGGGACTGTATAATGCCGGAGAAAATCAAGGTGTATTTTTCTAATTATTAAAATTCGAATTAATACGTTTTTTGAGATATTACCATATATATATTCAAGTAAAAAAATAATCAAGTTTGTTGATTGAATTGGATTGATAATTAATTTAATATGATTAAATTGATTATGTCCAATTGAGACACTCTATTATGAATAGAGTTATTATTTCCCTTGGAAGAATTAATTATATGAATGAGATTCATGATAATTAATTGAAATTTGAACATGATATGGAGGATCACATAAGTGACATCCATGGTCTCCCGTCAAGGCGAAGGGTTCCGTCGCCAGGGATTGCATGTGGGAGACGCTTGTCCGAAGTGACAGCTCCTGTATGCAAGCGCATCTGGATCGGGCTCTTTGCTTCTTGAAAGAGTAAGGCCGTATACGTAGTGACCCCAATATCGGATCCTCATATTATCGGGGCGATATTGGATTGCGTATAGCGAGTAATATTCCTGTTGACGGTTGGTTCAATTAATGACGGGCCAACATTGCCTTAGGGGTGGTGGGCCCGGGCGTTAAAGACCGAATTGGGAAATGCAAGTTGGACTTGGAAGGCGGAATGTGTTCCCGCTTCTTTTTATCGGAGTTGCAGATTCTCATATTATTGAGATGCAACAAAGATAAGGAAGGAGATCCCAGATCTTGCTGAAATATGTTGGTAAGTATATCTCTTACATTGAAAGTGATTAAGGGAATGAACTTTCAGTGTTGACAAGGCAAGACAACTTTGATATAAAATTCCTAAATCAAAGTAAAGTGTGTAAAATATATATTTATATATTTATGCAAATTTCTTATTTCAGATAATCCTTCATTAAACCCACTCAATAATATACTCAATAATAACCAGTAAAATATCATGGATTGGACTCATGATCGAGATATTGTACTTGCAGTTGGACACATAATGCATGTGGTTACAATGTGCAAGTTTCCTCATAATATTGAGGAATGACAATTAAATAGATAATAAGACTACAACCTAGGGTTTGTATGTCTCTATAGTCTTGATCTCATCGGATCTACTTTGGAAGTGACATGTCGATGATGATCACAATTGTCAAATAATCCTTATAAAATCAATGAAGATATTCTGGCATACATATGTGCTCTTGACATTTAATCATGAGTGACATGGTTCTCTACATCATGTAGAATGGTGGCTCTATAAGAGATGATGTATTCGAATTGTTTGAATACCTACCTGAACCAATGATTTAAGAGTCTAGATGGATGTAGACATCATGAGTGTCATCATTCCACTGTCTATACTCTAGTCATTCATGAAGCTTCATAATATTCATATTGTATGAAATTAATGAAGCTTGTATAAATGTTGAAATGCTCTTATATTGAATTTTTGAATTTAATGTAAGAGATCCTTAGTCTTAAGCAATGGTTGCTTATAGATAAAGGGAGCGCACTGGAAGCATGGGTTGGACCCGAGTAAGAAGTATGGTCAAAGAGTTGACTGTACATCTATGACTTCCTTATGTCATCCAAAGAGTTGGATGAATGCCAATATTGCAATAAGATGATGTGTTGATAGTATGACTATCAAGTCTGTCTAGAATCCTTAGAGAAGGACTCGGATAGAGCATCAGAATAATCTACGTAAATCATTGAGATTGACTTTCTTATTTGATAAGATAAAGCCTTGTAATTGTATCTCAACCGTCTACAACACTTGCAATGGGTTGCATATGTTTTAGAAGACTAGAAAATTTGATCTTCAGGTTTAATAGTCATCCACATAGATATTAATGCAATTGTTGCAACAATCTCTACTGGATTGAGAGACTTCTTAATTTCAGTGGGAGAGCCCTTAGTCTTAGAGAATGTCTCTATGACCTAGATATTAGAATACATTCATTATTTATTTCTAAATGTTGGAAATAAACATGAATTCTGTGATAAATCTATCATAAAGAGTTATGATGGAGATATTTCAGATAGTAATCTAAAATCTAGTGGACTCCACTAAATTAGAAAATTAATGAATGGTTCATTAACATTTCTAAATACTGAAATTGAACCTTAAGATCAATAGGAGGATGAAGATCATTTGACAATGATCTAACATCAAGCCTTGGACATTTGTCTATTGATTTGATCAATAAGATAGTAAGATATGAAACTTTAGAATGTCTAAAATTTCAAAACTTACGTACTTATGGATATTGTATTCAAAGTAAAATGTCCAATACACCCTTCTTTAGGAATGGTGTAAGACATCAAGGTATTCAGGATCTCATACATATTGATGTATGCGGATCATCTATATCATAGTAAACATTATGGATATATGATATCTACTGATGATTATGTATGATATGAGATTTCTTCTCTTCACTTGGAAACCTTTGAAATGTTCAAAGATTTCACATAATTTTGGTCTACAACCAAAGTTTGAAGGAAGATAAAATGAATTTGATCTAATCATGGTAGCATGTACCTGTTAGATGAATTCAAAGGATACCTCATGGAGATATGAATATCATTTATATCTCAATCCTCCTAACACACCTAAACTCAATAGAGTTGTAGGGAGATACAATTGGATCATGTGTGACATGATCTTATCAATGATGATTTTTAGCATAATTGTCTCTTAATTTCTAAGTATATATGTGTGGTATAGACTACAATGTATATTCTTAATAAGATTCCATGCATGCAAGCTGGAATCTAGCACTTGAGAGTGCTGCTTCATTAGGTAAATAAAGGATGGTATTGGATACCTACTTTATGACCTTGAGATTCTTAAAATATCTCATCTCTTAGAATGTGATTCTTAGAGGTTGAAACTCTTAAGAATCAAGATGAAAATGAAGTATAGGAACTCATTTAATCTTGAAAAGATAATGTGGCTCCTGAAAATGGAAACTAAAAGGACAATTAAAGATGAAACACTAAAACCTCTTCAAATGAGTTTGAGGATGGATTCCATGTGTCAAAGAAATCTGACAATGATCGAACTTCATGTGATGAAGCTTCTGAAGATCATAGCATGGATAGATGGATGTTAACAATAAAAGTCTAATGTAGACTTCATATACAAGTGTTGTATATGGACCCTCGAGGATCCACCTATATGGGCAAGAACTATAAAGGTGTAAATGGATCTTCAAGAAAAAGGGAACCTGATGAGAAGGTAGAGACCTTCAAAGCACGGTTCGTAGCCATGAGCTACACACCAGAAGAGAAGACATTGCTTGCAATGAGACTTGCTCTTCGGTGACCATGCTTAAAATCATCGGAATATTGCTAACCTTGGCTGCAGAACTTGACTAGTGCATCTTCAAGATGTAAGTCAATATTGCATTCCTCTATGAATAGCTCTCTGAGGATATTCACATGAAGTAGCCCCAGGGCTTCATGGTTGAGGAAAGCATGGTGTGCAAGCTAGAAAGCTCCATCTATGGACTCAAATAAGCTTCTTGAAGTTGGACCATAAGATTTGATGAAATTATAAATGTTATGATTTCAGATAGAATCTTGATGAGCCATGTGAAGCTTAGTGGGAGTGCCTTTTGTGTTCATCGTGCTAAATGTAGATGATATCCTAATCATTTAAAATGATATAAGGATAACAATAAGTGTTTTATAGACTGGCTATTCCATACCTTGAAATATGATTTCAAAGATACCTCTTGAATCTTAGTTCTGAAGTTGTTCAGAAGCAAAGAGAAGAGGATATTGGGACTGTCACATTTGTAGTACACCTTGGACATATTCTATTCATGGAAATTCCAAGAAAGGCTTCCATCTCTTAAGATATGGTACCGACCTATATAAAGGGATAGCACCTTAAAGAGTTGAGGAAGTGAATGCTAGAACTGCTTGTACTTGTACATCAGTTACGAGAAGCTGAGTGTATACTAGATGTGTACAAAAGCTAGATATCTGCCATGTAGTGGGAGTAGTAAAGTGTTACTAATCCTACTATGGAGAGAAAACACTTGATTGAAGTAGTAATAAAATCTTCATAGATGACAAGATTTTTGAGATAATGATCTCTAAGTCTTATCTTCAAAAGCTTAAGACTTTATAGATAGAGATCTAAAAGGTCTTAACTATGGATACCTTAAGAGATAGTGATCTTCAGGAATAAGGGTATTCTGATAAGGATTATGGAAATACTGATTATAACAATTATTAAGCTATAGTGTAAAGGGGACTATAATAGCTTTAGCAAGATTGAGTATTCATTGCATGAGATGCAACATTTGCATTAAATGCGAGCACTGTTACTGGGGATATGCAAGTGCCGTAAAAGGACTTGGCATAGTCTCGCAAGAATAGAGTGACTAATCAGCTTACCTAGCTATTTTCTAAATAGCCTATGATTGTCACATGAGTGTGGGTTTAAATGATTAGCCCATCAATGGCTCTTTGGGCTAGTGGGAGATTGTTGGAAATGCGAGCCCACGACGAGCCATTAAGCAATAAATGTTATTGCAAATGTCATTCCCTGATATGAAATGAAGAATGAATAATTTGCATAATAGGTCCTTTAGTACAATTAGGGTTATGTACCATGGCCATCTTGATGATCATACAGCTGTTGATTCAACTGTTGAATCATATAGGCTGGTGCTTGGATGAATATCTAAAGAGTTATATTGAGGACTCATCAAGCACCGTCAAATGATTGTTAAGAGATGATCTCCAGCCTGAGTATGAGATGGCAATCCTTATCTTTAAAGGCTGATATCTGACTGACCTCTTGATGCAGGTCCTCTGCATAGGAATAGAGATTCAGAGGTGTCAGATTAGTTAGGTCAAAGAGTTGACTTAACGAGATCGAGATAACCAAAGTCCTATATCGTATGCTGTCATGATATAGGCACGCATCTTCTGACCGGAGAAAGATGTGTTACTATATGTCTGAGTATGTACATTTGGCAGACCAATAGGTTGATGACCTAACCAAGGTCTATACACCGGCGCGCTGGTGTGCATGTAAGGGCATATGAGTAATACGATCTCTCAAAGGGATCATACAGGTTCATTTACTGAACCGGTAGACATGAGCTTACTCATGAGATATTGGGAAGAATCAAATTCCGTGCACGGTCGTTTCGCTTTGGAAGCTTGACTGAATTTGTAGGTTTGATATATACTTTTGGAAAGTATATGATCAAGATCTAGGTATGATATATGAATTTGGAAAGTATATGATCGATACCAACTCCCAATGATCGAATGAGAAACTTACTGATAAAACCCTGAAGTAGACAGTGTTAAGTTGATCTAATACTTCGGGTTCATTCTGATTCTTCCAGTATGTAGGATGTACAGGTATTGGGAATACCTGAGGGTGATGTGATCATAAACGATTGTATAACCATGACGCTTCCATTCCTAGGGAGTGATGAAACGGGTCTGGATTTTAGTGACTCCTCTTAGTAGAGAAGCAATCTGATCTTATTCCAAATGTTGGACATTATCTGAATATGATTCAGATACTATGAGAAGATTTGATTTGCGGTCTTGATTTAATCAAGCATCTATGGGAGGCCCGCGATCTGGATTTGAGATATGATCTCAATATCCAAGTCACTATACGTGGAACAATACAATCGCCCTGTCCTTATCTCCAAGTATCTGCGGAGAAAGCGCATTATCCTTGAAGGAGTTCATGGATAATTCTATTGTTGATATATGTATCCAAGCATTGAGAAAATAGATAATTAAATGAGATTTAATTATCATGATTAATATGAATTCGATTCATATTATAAAGTGATTATCTAAGATAATTAAATATGATTTAATTATCAAAGATGTAAGTAATATGAATGTGATTCATATTATTTGAGAACAAGAGAAATGAGATCCAAGGTGATTAAATATGATTTAATTATCATGGATATGACTAATGTGGATAGCAATATCCATATTAATCAAATATATTATAAATGTGATTTATAATATATAAGAGAGAGATGTTTGTAATTTACATTTGTTAATTAAATGTTAATGTGAATTGGATTCACATTGGACATTAAATTGAAAATGTAATTTACATTTTGTTTTGGGTTGTGAATGTGATTCACAAATTTCCAATGACATGATTGCAATGTTAACAAAATAAATTGGATTTATTTTTGTGAAATAATTTGCAACAAAAGTTGTTGCAAATATTGCAGAGAATCATGAGATAATGTAATCTCATGTAATACGAAAAAGGAAGCTCCCTTCCTAATGAGGAGAGGGGACGGCCACAATTCCATAAGGAATGTGGTGGCCGTCCATCCTCCTTATGGAAGGAGGCTCGCCTCCTTTCCTATTTCTCCTATGGAGATTGATTTGATATAAAATCAAATTATATTTATTGTATATTTGATTTTTTATTAAATTAATTGTTGTTGTGTTTTTAGCAACAAATCATGACCATTGAAAGAAACACAAATTAATGTGGACCATTGGATTTGTGTTGACACATGGATTGAGATCCATGGATCCCAAAACCCTATAATAGGAGAGGCACCCCATTGCTCTTCTTGACATATTGACAGATAATGCTTGAGAAGCAAATCTCTCTCTCTCTCTCCATCTCATGGTCGTCCACCATGGATGCCCTAGAGAGGTTCTCCATCGCCGCAGCATCGTCGTTATGCTTCCCGACTCTTTGCTCGTGGATCTCCGTCTCCTTCGGTGCGCCTCGCTCGTGAAGAAGACGTCGGATCTCGTGTGTCGAGATCAGGAGATCCGCCGCTTGGATCATCAACATGGATTGCGAGAACACGCGGTTCATCCCCGCGCTCGCAAGCGTCTCCTCCGTCGGATCGGACTTGAGACAGGAGGTTTCTTTGTTTAGAGACTCGATCACAACCACGCTTCAAGAGATAACTCTAATACTTTTTGTGGTTTAGACGAAACGATCCGAGAAGTGTTCTTGGATCATGTGTTTTCGTCGCATAAAAATTTTTTAATTTCCGCTGCATAGAACAACTAGTACGACTAGTCGTTCTTCGTCGTATCCGATAAGACGATCTCGCTTCCGTGATGCGCTTGAGGATCCAACCATATCCTTCACCACCATCGTCAGATCACTACCTCCTAATATAATTTCATACATTCCTTTCTGCTCCCTCCCTCAACCGCATGATGCTTTGTAATCTAATGGTTAACTGCCCTCTACGTCGCCCGTTCCATTCCCTTCGTTGGATGAAGGCCCATCTCATCTCGCCGTTCACCAGCGCCTTACTCTATACTACTCGATCAGATCACAAGATTTGATCTTAGCGATCCACTGCCTCTCTACTCTCTACCGTTCGATCCTTCATCCTGATATAATCTGAGCCACACACTTCCGCAATCTTCTCAGCCATGGGATCTTTACCCATCCAACGATCAAGCAACCTCCACATCACCCCTCCTCTCCTGGCCGATGGATGAGTCTCCATATCTCATCTAAGCTGTTAACCCCCGTTGTTCACTAGCCGCTAGATCATATCATCTGATCTGATCCACGCCCCTCGTGTGTGCCCCTTCCTGACTGTTGGATCATAAGATCCAACGGTCCACGAACCCTATTCATCCTCCAATCATCTCCTTTTTCAGGCATTACGCCTTGCGCCACCTTCGCCCCCTTCCTATTTTGGCCACCTCTCTGACCGCCCCCTCTTCAATTCAAGACCACCTTTACGTTGCCCCTAGATTCACCTTCTGCCTGCCTTCAAGACTTACTACAGTCGTCCTCGCCTTTAACACCAGCCTACTTTGCCTATAAAGCCCTCTTCTCCGCCCACTTTTCAGACCATCCACCAACGACGGGGCTAAGACCCAGCTTCCTCCGCTCTCCGGTGACAGCAGAGGGTAGTTTTCGAGGCGACGACGACCCCTACACCCTAGGTGTGATCCATGGCATCTGCCATGTACACTCAACCACTCCAGCGGATGCTCGAGCTCGCTAGAGTAGCTTCCCAACATGTGTGATGACCCGAGCTTCCAATGGAATCTCAGCCCAAGCTTCGCTCCGCCCCTTCTTTCTCCTCGGATCCTCCTTGTGCGTGCATATGCTTTTTATTCTATTTTCTCTTAATTATTACGATGTCTATGAAGCATTTCACCCTCGCCTGACCATCCACTTAGCTCCTCCACTCAACCACCATATACGACAGCCCCTACACTCACCCTTCCCCCTTCTCCAGAACCTCCACCATATCCGTCCCCTACTTCTTCCCCTCGCCATAGAATAATCCCACCAGGGCCTCGCCTCCTCCCATCTACGACCCTCCATTCCACTCCCCTTCGCTCGCATACACTCTTCTAACACCTACAGGTCGCCTACTGCTTTAATTATCGGATTGAACAACGTGGCTCCGATTTCGTGCTCCTACTCCGATGAACAAGCCTTGTCCCGTATCTCTAGACAATGATGGAGCTCTTCCTGGTCTCCAGCTTCTGTACCAACCTTCCAGCAGATGGCCACGACCTTTGAAGGAGCTACTGGATCGAGGTGGAGGGATTCTGGGCTCGTCGGAGCCAAGTCCCCTCACATCCACCCACAACGGAGAAGGAATGAGCAGTTGCCCTTGGATCATGATCCAGGGGTACCTGCATTAGAAGGAGGCCAGCCGTCGATCAGACCCTGTAGTCCTATCGATCGTCCATCCATGACACATATCATGGCCATTGGATCATCTTGATATGATGGCTTAGATCAAGCTCAAGCCTTCCCTTCCACCCTTGAGGTTCATATGACCAAGCTGCCCCCAAAGCACCAGATGCTATCACATTATCCACCAAGCCTCGACGCCTCCCGAGCTTGGTCTCTTTTGTGCCATGCACGTGAGGGTTTGGGGTTTGGGTTAATTGTAGAGATACCCCGACCTTCTCCAGAATTGCAATGATGTCCCCAAGAGCATGCCTCACATGCGTGCTTGGTAGGGGTGCACATGGATCGGATAAAATCCGCAATCCGATCCAATCCGTTGTCATTGGATTGGATTAGTTTGGATTTATAAGTCTAATGGATCGGATTGGATTGAGAGTTTACAAATCCGTTCATTTAGGGATTGGATTGAATTATTGTCAAAATCCGATCCAATCCGTTAATCCGTTGATAAAAATAATATATAATAGTTTATTCCTTATCATTAAAGCATATTATATATTTAATTTTACTCGAAAGCTATGTGTAATATCGAAGCTACTCTTTTTAGTGTTTAATCCTATTTTCAAGCTTTACCCCACAACACTTGTTGTAAATCCCCTTTATCCCATCTCACTTGTTGGTTAAAAAAACAATACCTACCCACAACGTCCTTCAAGCCCTTCCAATTTTATAAATGAAACATCCTTCTTAAAAAAACCAAAGCCTAAAACCATTTGGTACCATTCCAAACAAAACATCCACCCGCGTTGCACCTCAGGCACATACATCTCCACAGGGTGCCGTCTTCGTGCCCAGTTGTGCACATGCACAATCATATCTCCCTCGCACATGTACAACCATACATGTTCCTCGGGTCCCCTAGTCCTCCCTCACGCACATGTATCCATATCTCCTCAACCATTTACCGTCTCGTTATCAACAACACCCTCCTTGTCCCCAGTCATGCGCACGTTTAGCTAGACCTCCCTCACACCTATGTAGACATACCTCATCTTCAGCTCTCACAAACCTCCTTCGCATACACACATCTACAAACCTCGGATATCTCCCTTCCGCACCGCGCAATTGTGCATGGTTCTTGTCCCAAACGATCTTCGTGCACAGTCCTTCCTCTCGCACCACGTCACTAAGCATGTTAGTTCTACTTCCTATTTAATACATACAAACTTGAAATTTATTCAAACTCAAGTTTCTTCTATGGAATCTTCGGATTACATACATGATATTTATATTTAGTTATACAATGATTGCTCTAACTAAATTTATAACAAGCATATATGTATTTGCCTTCCAAAAATTATCTATCATTTTCTTTATATTTATCTACAATCTCAATTTTAGAACCATGATTTGAATGTTGAGGTTTAGTGTGCTACAAACTTAATCATAGATTAGACGAGCATTAAAAATCCGAATTAATCCGATCCAATCCGTAATCCGGTGGATCGGATCGGATTGGATTTGAATGTTTAATGGATTGGATTGGACTGGAAAAATAAAAATCGGTTAAGTGTGGATTGGACATGGATTAAGCCAAAATCCGATCCAATCCGATCCATGTGCACCCCTAGTGCTTGAGGTAAATTAGATGGAGCTCCCATCGGATCTCAATAATTGCAAAGAGGTCCCCGTGTACCTAGACAAATTGCATATGGACCTAGATGGTTGTTGGTTATTGCAAATAGGCCCTCTAGGGACCTATTTGTAATAGGGATTTTTACCCGACAGTTACCGCTACGACCTCTGGAACATCCTAATTCCTCCCTCAACCTTGTAAACTTGCTCCGTCTTACCCCACGAACCCTACCGTTAAAATAACACATCAAGTGTTAACTTCTTTGAGTTAAAAACGAGTTAATCTAACTAGTCCGGATTGGACGACTAGAATTAACCAAGGGGAAAAAATCCTCCCTCCTTTCTCAACAGCAACTGCACGGCCCGACCTGGGCTGTGGGGGGGGGGGGGGATGCTCGACCTGGAGGAGGTGGGCTTCCAGGCGGCGGGTGGGTCGGGGGAGGGGGGTTGGAGGAGGTGCGGGGAGGGGAAGAGGTTAACAAGGGTCAAGGGTGACGGAGGCGGCCTGGGCTGGAGGGAGGTGCCGACGAGAGGGAGGGCTTCAAGTGGCGGAGGGATCAAGCTGGGGGGAGGGGGGTTCGAGAGGCGCGAGTGCGGGACGGGAGGGGGAGCTATGAGCGGGGGCGGCGGCTACGAGCAAGGACGGCAGGGGTGCGGAGCCCGGGGGGATTCGAGAGGCGAGGGTGCGGGAGGGGAGGGGAGGGGGGAGCTACGAGCGGGGGCGGCGACTATGAGGAAGGACGGCAGAAGTGCGGAGCCGGGGGGGCTTCGTATCTGGACCCCTACGCAGGGCTTCAAGTAGGGCTCCGAGCACGCGAGGCAGGAGAGGGGGGAGGGGGCTTCCGGTGGGCAGGGGACGGGCGGCTCCGAGCACACAGGAGGATGCTTGGGGCAGAGGGAGGCGACGATCGGAGATGTATGGGGGAGGGGGGCTTCGGGCAGGTGGTCGGGGGTGCTTCGAACGCACAAGAGGGGGCTTAGGGTAGAGGGAGGCGACGGTCGGAGATGTGTCGGGGAGGGGGGGCTTCGGGCAGGTGGTCGGGGGTGCTTCGAACAGGGATGCCGGCGACGCCGGCGGGGCTTCAAGCAGGGGAGGTGGAGGAGGCTCGACGGCAGTGCCGGGGTGATGTGGGTGAGGGAGTGGTAGTTATGGTAAATTTAATAAATAAAATGGGTATAATGTAAATAAAGATAACAGAATCTGGTTAGTTTTAACGGTCAAATGGATGGGGTTAACCATAGGGTTTATAGGGTAAGGGTTAGCAAGTTTACAAGGTTGAGGAATTAGGATGTTTCAGAGGTCGTAGCGGTAATTGCAAAAGATTACAGGGTCTGCCAGGTAAAAATCCCTTTGTAATATTTATCTTTATTTTCTCATGTATTTTTATTACATTTATGCCCCTAACATTGTTTTGATCATATCTTGAGCATTTTAAGTCAATATTGAATGATTTCAGTTTCATTTTGATGCTTATTTCATTGTTTTTCTAATGACATCGGTAATTTCATGTTTTGACACTCTACTAAATAGGCTAATATGTGATGATCTATAGTGTCTTTTGCTCTTTAAGTTAAATGACATTATTCATCTTTTGACTCTGAAATTGACCCTTAATCTATTGCTCATTGATATAATTAATTTTGGGCATATTTGTATATTTTTGGCTTGCATACATTTATTTGCATCCCATTAATTGTGTGCATGCATTGCATCTCCTTTTACACATCTAAAAATCAAATAAAAATTGCATGCATCATGTGAACTTGTCTTTTCATTGTTTTATCTGCATTCCATATCACATATGCATGAAGACCTAAGACTAGAAAATACTCATTCATTAATTAAATGATAATTTTCGATAAATAAATGAAGAGGCTCATGTCCCTATGTTCGACCATGGTATCTTGCCAAGTTAAAATATTCCACAACATTCAAATATGTCTGGTATTTGCTAAACCATTTTCATCACCTATACTACGATAAAATATGATTATTAAAGTGGTGAAAATGTGGTTCATCAATGGAGAAGATATTGATCTCTGAAGTTTGGTTTGTGATTTTTTCATCTGTGTGTCCCAGTTGCAGTGTATTATTTTCATGCATAATTATTTTTGTACTCTTCTATATATTAATATGTACAAGTTTCATGTTTAAAATTTTTTATTTGAGGTGTGTAAGATAGTAAATAAAATAAGTGAAATAATGTCTATTTACATGGTATTAAGTTTGGTTTTTGTGTGTATTTTTTTACAATCATTAGCTCTATCTCTCCCTACCTTAGTCCTTGTCCATCATGTCAATCTTGTCCTGGTCTCAAGGTTTAGGATCATTCAGCATCTTTGATACTTCATTTACTTTCCTTTCCTTTTATTTATTATTTTATTCTGAATTCGAAGTATTTAATGGCTATTTGTCAACCAACACCTCGTATTGATCATTGAAGAATGTATTAGAGAGTTAGTCAAGTGGTAGGGGCTTGGACTAATAGTGTGGTACTAAGTGACGTAGATGCCTAGTTGACTAGACACATGGCGCATCCAAAAGATCACAAAATTTAAATATAAAGAAAAACCTAATTAAAATATTAGATAATCTATTCATGAACATTTGAATTATATACCTAAATGAGATTTACAACTTTCATGAAGAAACTAAAATAAAAAAGGTAATTTATGTATACATATATTTTTATAGATATTTTATAGGTATAAAATATTTATGTTTTGTGATTTTATATTTTTTCTTTTATTTTCTTCATAAATAATTTACATATTTTACTATATTATTCTAATATAATACTTAATATATAATTCCTTTTTTATTATTAATAGGTAAACTAATTACTAAAATAAATAGATATGTTATTACAAATATGTACAATATATCTCCTTTTTCCATTTTATCTATTTTTTATTTCTTTTTAGTTAATTATTATAATAATGTATTTTAAAAAGCACAAATAAATAAATAAAAATATTTATTTTTGAACATAAAGTATTGATCCTTCTAAATGTGTATTGCAGAAAAACAAAATGCAGAACCAGAAGAAATAAATAACAAGAAAAATAATAACTCTTGAATTTTATATAGAACCATACTCCCTAAGGAGTGGGATGAAACAACGAGAGGATGGCTAGATATCTCATTATGCTTTATCAATGAGTACAAATTGTGTGTGGCTCTTTATATAAGCCCACTAATATGACCTAGTTCCACTACTCCATGATGTATGTCTAAACATGATGATATGATAATTGGATCTGGATCTAATTACCCACGAAGACCTTCTTCAACAATTTTCCTCAGACTGGAGCATGCAATGCTCAACTTGGATAAATAGAAAGAAGGCACATATACATTGAATACATGACCGCGGACAATATTGACCTAAAACTTGTTGACTCTCGCTGAGGACGTTGTTTCTCATGCCATGCTAATGAGGAGGAACTGTAGGGTTGGAGTGCGAAGTTGCGTCAGTTAGAGTCACCGATATTGAAATGAGTATTCATTCCTCTTGGAGAATTACGGTACACAACATGTCTCATTGACTGAAGGCTGAAAACTGCTCCATCTCTCTGAAAGGTTGAATAAAGAACGTTACAAATATATCCATAAGTATATCTATGAAAATTGGTTTCTCTCATATGGACTTCAAAGTGGATTTTCCCTCATAGGAACATCAAAAGGATCTCCTATTGGAGTTCATGGTCAATGGAGGATGGAGCTGCAATGAGAAAATAGGTCACTCTAATGTAGAGTGCCTAAAACATTAGCAGGGCTTGAAATCTTTACTCAATAATCTCCCTTTCTCATGTACTTATCTAGAGACATCATTAATGTGAATACTCCTTAGAATTGTTATTGAAAGAATTAGAACTATACTAACTAGTTGTCGACATGTTGAGGAATTTGATTATATTCATTAGAAACTTGTATCACTTACATCAACTTCTTATAGAAAGAAGAACATCTCATGACAACATGTTATCAATCTTGTATGAATAAGTGATTGATTGCATAATGTCAAGTGACATCCCTTGACCCAAAGAACATCGTATGTAATATATATCACAATTCTGATACCAAAATAAAAGAACATTACAATATAAAAATATCATTCATAACTATTCATTCAAGTACATTCAATTCTTTTAAAAACATCCATATAAGGACAACCATGAAACAACATAACACTATGAATATCTATATCTTGTTATAAATATTTAAGCGTGTGTAGCTTTCCTTAATACAATATCATCAACTCGGATAGAGTGCTTTTATTTTATTGCAGAAGCTGGCACATAACATCCTTCCCTCGATGACAAATAGATGGAATTAACCAACAAAAACGATCACAACCACCGTCCCCATATTCATATAACATCCATAAAATCTTCGACTTGGAATTCCGTCAGTCCATGAAATTTTATTAAGGCCTTGACTCCGCAATTGCAATATCTAAAATTCTTGTATTCTCACAATTTATTACGACGTAGCGTAGATCTTCTAATATTTGATGACGATGAGGATGACATGATTTCCTAAAATTTAATGGTTATGATATAACCTATGAAATATGTTCTCTTTGGAAAAATTGCAACATAATTCAACAACTTGTGTGAATACATATATCATGGATTGACGATAATAATACTCGTGAAAAAACTACTACTTGATATGACATGAAAGGATTTCAAACCAGGACCGAAATTAGCAAGTACTGATCCCCAAGAATCTAGTATATTTCAGTACTAATAATGTTACCTTTGAATTTAGAACATGAGCCACATTAGAGAATTCAATGAGTAACCTCTTTTACGAAGTTAGATTATCCTTCCCAACAAACGGTAGTAACCGTTGTAGATAAATAATGAGATGTTTGTTGGTATATGACATGTTAAGCAAATCGTGATCGTTCAGAACTTATCCGATGGCTGACATCCTCCTTCCATAATCACTCATCAAAGCGGTATCTTCAATGCTAAAAAAGTATGTCGATTTTTAACCAGCGAGATAATAGTCAGATCATCCATATGCCGCCATGATATCCACGACACACTCTCTGGTGTAACACCGCCTATAGCATGAGACAGTCTTCCTCGATCAGGTTCAAAGTACAAAGTGGATTGTCTGTTGTAGGGTCTGTTGCAGCAGTCTCTACAGTACACTTGTGGGCCGCTCGATCGTGATCTAGCGGTTCACACAAATTCATCCTTTTTGCGGGCCTGTATCGGACGAATTCGTGTGAACCGCTCGCAGGTCTACTGCAGAGTCTGCTGCAGCAGACCCTACAACAGACGATCCACTTCCTTCAAAGTAAGCTACTAACGGGAGGTCAGGATAGGGAAGGAACCCTACATATCCATCAGCCACACCCACCGTCCCTTCCTCACCCTTTGGCTCCTTTATGCAAAGGGCTCCCCAAGGCAAATATGCTCTTTCATTGCTTTCAAGATCCTCCCTAATATTGTAATGTCGCCCTCATGTGTCCCATTGGCATTGTATATGTGCTTGCACTTAAAAATTATACGGCCGTCCGCAGAGGCGCGCCGTTTGACTATAACCATATCTCCACATGGCTCTAGAAAGGTGTCGAGCTTTTTTATATGTGAGAATCTTCAGATTGGTTCGTCTCTATATCGCACGGAGGGCATCACAGTTGGTTGCCCACCCCCCTTCATCAATCATTGCTGGAGAGTGGATGCCTCTCCTTCCTTTCCCCTGAAGCAGCATCCAATGGAGAAAAGCAACAGGGAACTGGGTGTAAAAGAGATGATCATGATGGTGCCAATCATGTAATGACCATCACACAAATCCCCTCAGCTAATCAGGATCGCCTTTATCCATCCTGATTAGTGTTTGTCAAGCTTTTGCTCTCTCTGTCTCCCTTTCGCACTTCTCTTTATTCACCTGTGGGAGTGGGTTTGGCATCTTTTCTTTATTCTCTTCCTTGATGAGAGTGGGATTGGCAGGTACTTGAGATGATCCCATCTTCTTCCCTTTTCTTATCTGTGTTGCCTTTAAGCTTCGTGGCTCCAATCCATCGTAAGATCCATGTCATAGTTTGGGTGTGGACAGATCGGATATGAACGAACTGACATAGGTTCGATTCAATCCGGTGCGATTTTACAAGATGAAAGTTGTTTTCAAGTAACCCATGTTCCTGAAAGTTTTGATTGGAATCGTTGAAGTTTTATTTGAGAGAAACATTCAATAACTTCTATTTTTTTATCTGCATAAGGAGCTGCTCCTGTTTATTTTTTGACTATTTTTTTTAAATACCGCCATGTATTTTCATCAATATATCCTTCTAATATGTCATTCTAATTTTGTCAGAAACAGAAACTCCTATATCCCTCCATATAGAACAGATCGATTGCAACAATTCTAAGATCGTTAAAATTACATGTTCTAAATAAAGGGTATAAGAGTCTATATTTCTGACGAAATTGGAATGACATATTAGAGGAATATAGTGATGAAAATACACGGTGATATTTTCCAAAAAAATAAAAAAAAGTAGCCAAAAAATGATGTGGGAGCAACCTCATTTTTCTCTGCTTATATGTATATGTGTGTGTGTGTGCGTGCGTGTCTATATAGGGGGCACTTCAAATAAGGTGCAGTCTCACTGATATTGTGGTGAGCCATCGAGCAGATTCGTCAGATCTAAATCTGACAGTTGCATCAAAAACCACATCCAAAAGGGTATTTTTGTCAAATTGATTTGGTATTTTTACAAATGCCTTTATTGCTTAATTTTCGATTTTGTTCCAAACGATCTGAAATCATCCACAGCTTTGTAAAGTACAACGAGTTTTTATAAAATATATTTTACTCTTTGTAAATTTCATTAATGATTTCATTTTATCACTGTAATTTCATTTTGTAAATGGTTGTATCAGTTTTGCAAATGTGTACATTCATTTTGTAATTCCAGTGAGTTTTTGTAAGAGTATTTTCCCTCTTTGTAAGCTTCAACTTTTTTGTAATTGTGTATGTTTGTTTTGTAAAAAATTTGTGAATCTTTGTAACGGAATCTCCCTCCTTTGTAAAATTCATGCATGTTTTCCATTGCGTTAAAGTTCAATTGTCATACATGTTTTCGAGTCCTGCAAAATAGAGAAAAAACATTGAGATTTGTAAAAATGGTACATAAATATGTAAATCTGAATACCAATTAAGTAAAAATATTATACGATAATGTAACGGAATCTCCCTCCTTTGTAAGAGTGTCTGATCACTTTGTAAATTTTAGGCGCTCTTTTGTAAAATGATCTGATCACTATGTAATATTTCTGTAGTTCTGCGACAAATAAGTATACTGTTAGATGTTGGAAACATGTAAAAAATCAATATTTACACAAAACATTCCCATTTTTTGTAAAAAAAACTACGATTTGTAAAAAAGCTAAGGGGCCCTCCTCCGCGCACATCTCGATGCTTCGGCGTCGAAGGCGAGGTGCCGCATTGGAGGACGTGCAAGCGGAGTGCGGCCTGACGGAGAGCGGGGCCGGATTTTCATAACTATATCCCTCTAATATGTCATTCAAATTTCGTCAGAAACAGAGACTCCAACGGCCTCCATCTAGAACAGGTAAAATATAACAAATCTATGACCGTTAAAAAATGATTGTCTGGATGGAGGATGTAGGAGTCTCTGTTTCTGACGAAATTTGAATGACATATTAGTGGGATATAATTATAAAAATACACGGTGGTATTTTTCAAAAAAAATAATAAATTTACAAAAAAAATGAAATGTGAAGTAGGTAAGTTACCTACTTCACAAAGTAGGCTCCCTTTCCTCCCTCTCTCTCTCTCTCTCTCTCTCTCTCTCTATATATATATATATATAGTAAAATGGGGCTGCCCCCATGGGGGAGCTAACTTGGCTCCCCCACTCCATTTTACCTAGTTTTTTTATTTTTTTTGAAAATTTCTTTCGTGGATTTTCATCAATATATCCATATATTATGCCACTAAAATTTCGTACAAACAAAGACTCCTGCGGCCTCCATCCATACGGGGTCATTTTTAGCAATTCTGTTACCGTTAAAAAATGACTGTCTGGATGGAGGTCGTAGGAGTCTCTGTTTTGCACGAAATTTTAATGACATAATATAGGGGTCTAGTGATGAAATTTCACGGAAGAAATTTTCAAAAAAAATAAAAAAATCGGACGAAATGGGGCGGGGGGAGCCAAGTTAGCTCCCCCAGGGGGCAGCCCCATTTAACCTATATATATATATATATATATATATATATATATATATATATATATATATATATATATATATATATATATATATATATATATATGAGTTCAATGTGGCTGCCCGCAAGGGGCAGCCAACATGGCTGCCCCCGGCCTTATTTTGATATTTTTTATTTTTTTTCAAAAAATGTCGCCATGTATATTCATCCCTATATCCCTCCTATATGTCATTCGAATTTCGTCAGAAACAGAGACTCCTATGGCCTCCATCCAGACAGTCATTTTTTAACGGTAACAGGATTTTTTAAATCGACACCATCTCGATGGAGGCCGTAGGAGTCTATGTTTCTGATGAAATTTGAATGACATGTAGGAGGGATATAGGGATGAATATACATGATGATATTTTTCAAAAAAAATAAAAAAAATTGACGAAAATAGCGCGGGGGCAGCCATCTTTGGCTGCCCGCAAGGGGCAGCCCCATTTTATCCTATATATATATATATATATATATATATATATATATATATATATATATATATATATATATATATATATATATATCCATAGAGCACTGTGCCCATTTGGGTTGTGGTGAGCACCAAATGTGGGCTCGCCACGTATACGTGTTGGTTCTATTTGCAAGGAGACGGTTTTGACAATAACAATGTGGTTTGCATTATTAACATAATAAGAATTCGAGTTAAATCATTTCCTTAATAATAGGTGGTCGGTTTTGGAAGGATATTAATCCGTTTGAGCCTTTTATATTTCCAATTATATCGAGTCCTTAAAAAAAGGAATGTGATTTTGGAAAGATACATTTAAATCATTAATTTCGTACCGAAGAAATAGTCATTGTATATTTGATCAGTAATGTAAATAATGTACTTAAGTAAGTATGTGTTGCGAGATCAGTAATACTGAAACAATTGTTAGTATTTTACATCTGTAATATTACATTATACAGAGATCAGTAATTCATTCATGTTACTCAAGTAATACATATTCAGTTCTCAAGTAACTATTGTTGTGAGATCAGAAATTAAGTATGTGAATTACTAATGTCCATACAATAAGTACTGATTACAAATGCCCATTTTACTGAAGTCATTTAGATTGTTACTAATGTTATAGTTACTTAATACTTTGAGTCTTACTGAAGCACCTCTTATTTACTTATATAACATTTTTAATTACTTACAATGTATCGAGTGTTACTGATAGCATTACATAAGTTACTGGTCACGTGATTTTTTATACTTATTCCAATATTCCATTACCTTCTTTTACCTACAATTTATTACATGTTACTGATGCTTCTGTATATCTTACTTGTTTTATTCTTTGTTTTGAATTACTATCGAATCACACCTTCTTTACTTATGTAGCCTATTTAATTACTTGTAGTACGTCAAGTGATACTGAAAGTCACACATAAATTACTTATTTATAGTTATATGGTGAACATCCAAATTTCAACTGTCCTCTAGTCCATTTAGATGATGTTTTGCTCTCGCTCCTTGGCATAACAACCGCTTCTTCAAGACACCAAATTGTTGCATTGTTCTCAAGAAACAATAAGTTAATTTATATCTGTGAATAGTAAGAATTGTATAAAGAAAAGTAACTCAGCAATATACTTGTTTCAGTAAGAATCATTCAATGAATAGTAACATGTAATGAATTGTTAGTAACGCTTGTTATATGAAAAGTAACTTGTAATGAATTGTTAGAAACTCAGCAATATACTCGCTTCAGTAAGAATCATTCAATGACAAGTAACTTATAATGAATTGTTAGTAATGTTTGTTATATGACAAGTAACTTGTAATGAATTGTTAGTAACTCAACAATATACTCGCTTCAGTAAGAATCATTCAATGCCAAGTAACTTGTAATGAATTGTTAGTAACATTTGTTATATGACAAGTAACTTGTAATGAATTGTTAGTAATTCAGCAATATACTCGCTTCAGTAAGAATCATTCAATGACAAGTAACATGTAATGAATTGTTAGTAACTTTTGTTATATGACAAGTAACAATTGTGTTAGCATTAGTAACATAAAATATCTCATAAGTAAATTACTTAAATATATCAGTAACTCAATATATTTTTAAATTAACACATGAAAAATAACAATTGTATTTACTGTAACTTTTTATTATATGAAATTAAAATACCTTTGATACAAAATCAATTAGGACTACGAATCGTGTATCAAAATGAATAAAAATGATATTATGAAATATAACAAAATCCCAAACCATAGGTTCCAGTATTCATCTTTGCAAATCCAACTTTCTAATGATCCAGAAATATAACAAAAAATCAAAATCTGGTCTATAAACAGTCGGATTCAAATCAAAATGTCCAAAAAATAAAATTCTTTCTACATATTATCATATTCAAATCAAAATGCGAAAAATAAAAATCTAATCGAAATACAATACCTTGCATTACATAAAAACGATCGCCTCTCTTTCCACGATTCATCGTCTCACTTTGCAAATCGCTAGATCAAAAAATTCCAGAACAATCGCCTCTCTTTGATCTCTCAAAACACGTTTCCATAAACGTATACTAATTTTAGAATTGCTTAATATTTCCAATTAGCTTCTCTTTCCATTTTGGTTATGGTTCCTATTTTTTAGGGATCGAGAGATACAAATCTTATGGTTGGGATTAGAGGCTCATCTCGACCAAATGGGCACAGTGCTCTCTGGATAAAAATCCTATATATATATATATATATATGAGGAAAGGGAGCCTACATCCTGATGTAGGTAACTTACCTACATCACACTTGTGTTTTTCCAATTTTTTTACTTTTTTTGAAAAATGCTTCCTTGGATTTTCATAACTATATCCCTCTAATATGTCATTCAAATTTCGTCAGAAATAGAGACTCCTACGGTCTCCATCCAGACAGTCATTTTTTAATGGTCACAAATTTGCTGTATTTTTCATGTTTTGGATGGAGGACACAAGAGTCTCTGTTTCTGATGAAATTTGAATGGCATATTAGAGGATATAGTTATGAAAATCCACGAAAATATTTTTGAAAAAAATAAAAAAAATGAGAAAAACACAAGCGTGATGTAGGTAAGTTACCTACATCAGGATGTAGGCTCCCTTTCCTCTCTCTCTCTCTCTCTCTCTATATATATATATATATATAGGGAAAAAGGAGTATGCTCCCTGGGTGTAGCTCAGTTACATGCTCCCACCCCTTTTTCCCATTATTTTTTTTATTTTTCTGAAATGAAACCTATTGGAATTTAGATCACAATATGTCACCATGATGTCATTCAAAGTTTGACTTAATTCGATACTTCTATCCCCTTCATCAAGACTGTTGAATTTTAACGGTCTCAGAATTGCTGAAAAAGACCCCCTTCAGATGAAGGGCATAGGAGTATCCGTTTCTGACGAATTTTGAATGACATGTTAGAGGGATATAATGGTGAATATACATATTTTTATTTTCCAAAAAAATGACAAAATGGGAGGAAAATGAGGGTGGGAGTAGCCATTTGGCTACACCCTAGGTGTAGCCTCATTTAACCCATATATATATATATATATATATATATATAGGGAAAAATGTGTATGCCCCCTAGGGGGAGCTAACTTAGCTCCCCCCGCCCCTTTTTGACATAATTTTTTTATTTTTTTTGAAATCTAAAACCGTGTAAATTCATTATTAAATCACTATATTATGCTATTAAAAATTCGCGCGAAACAAAGACTCCTACGACCTCCATCCAAACGGGGTCGATTTAAAAAATCCTGTTACCGTTAAAAAATGACTGTCTGGATGGAGGCCGTAGGAATCTCTGTTTCGCACGAAATTTTAATGACATAATATAGGGATATAGCGATGAAATTCCATGGAAGAAAATTTCAAAAAAAAAAATGAAAAAACCGGGCGAAATGGGGCGGGGGGAGCCAAGTTAGCTCCCCCCAGGGGGCAGCCCCATTTATCCCATATATATATATATATATATATATGTATGTATATATATATATGTATGTATATATATGTATGTATATGTCAAGGTATTAAAAACCGGACCGGACGTTGAACCGGTTTGTCTCTGGTTTGGTCTGATCGGGTCGGACCGTTGGTCCGAACCGGTCGGACCGGTGATGACGTCAGCATGACGTCATCATTTCAATTGCCTCGGAAAAAACCGGACCGGGGTTAATTTAATGGTTCGACCGGTCGAACCGGTTCTCTGAACCGATAAAACCGGATACATATACATACATATGTGTTTATATCCAATGAAATTATCGTGAAAACTCTAGTGTCAATTTTTCAATAAAAAAAACACATTACAAATGACCCAATATCGATCGATACTTTTTTTACATAAGGCATGCATTATATAAGGATGTTCTTGCATGTTATGCACTAATCAAACAAAAAATATGCAGTAATTAAGAAAGTATAAAGAGTGTCTTCTACTGATTATATGATTCCATAATAGTAGACAAATCCTTACATTGTAATTTATTGATAGTTAGCTCGATATTTGCATTAATTAAATTGAAGCTATTTTGATCACAGTTGATAAAATCACATACACTCCACCGAAGGATCAAAGATTTACACATTGAGTGGTTGTCAATAAGACAAGTAGATCACCATTGAATAAGTTGTCAAGGTTAATCCTCGCACTAACAATTCTAAATTCTAGTCTATGTTAGAGACATTACAATACACTAAATATTATACAGATTATTTACTTCATAGACTTTGAATCTGAATATCTTTCTCTAAAATCATGAACCATCTAACATGGAGGGTAGATACATGAAAATCTACTTAACTTTCATGTTCGTTTGGATTCATTCATATTGGAATGATAATATTGAAATTTTAGAAAATGTTACTGGTGTTTAGCCTCATCTCTACCAGATATAGTATGACCATGTGCATCTTAGGTTTTATTGCATGTCTCTGTTGGATGCTTTTCAGCATCCGACATCTTATACTGTTTGGTAATTGGTATAATGTCTCATGACTCTCACTGTAAAATCCAATCAATGAATAAGTTCTTCACTATTTGAAATTGAATAAGTTTCTATTTTATAAAAAGTTCATACCACTATTAGAAATTTAGAATGGTACCGGCTCGTGTGAGAAAAGGATGTTGCTGCCGCCTGCTGGACGCGAAGTCAACTTCCAAACTGGCAGGTGTGTTGTCGCCGTTGGGGGTCGTCCTGTCGGAGTGAATGGATAATCAAGGATTCAAGGTTCAGCAGTAAAAGGGAATCGTTGGTGGTGTATTAGTGTTTCCGTTGGAAAGAGAGTCGTGGTAATGGAAGAAAGAACCAAAAAATGGTTGCAATTATGGGGGAAGAAGAAAGTCGCAACGCTTGTACAGTGACGTTTGGGTTTCCCAAAAGTTGATCCTACGGTTTCTTAGGTCCGGTCCGGTTCGGTCGAACCGGTCCGGTTTAAACGGTTCGGCTGCGGTCCATTTTCTTTTGACCGAAATGGAGGAACCGGCTGGACGGACCGGAAGTTCACCGGTTCGCGGTTGAACCGGTTGGACCGGCCGGTCCGGTCCGGTTTTTAAAACATTGGTATATGTATGTGTATATGGCTTATCCAGTGAGCCCTTTGCCCATTTGAATTTTGGTGAGCACCAAATGTAGATTCTCCACGTGTACTTCCGTTTGAGAGGTTGCTTATTTCGAAGGAGCACGGTTTTGGAAGGGTGTTAATATGTTTGAGCCTTTTATTTTTCTAATTATACCGAATCCTTAAAAAAAGGAAGACGGTTTGGAAAGATGAATTCAAATCTTTAATTTAGGGCCAAAGAAATAGTTGTTGTACATCTTATGGGTAATGTACTTGTTTATTTTAGTAATTATTTGTTACGAGATCAGTAATATTGAAAATAATTGTCAGTAATTTACATTTGTAATATTATAATGTACAGAAATCAGTAATTCACGCATGTTACTCAAGTAATACATATTCATAAATCAAGTAATTTTTGTTGTGAGATAAGTATTATATTCAAACGTGAATGTAAAAATTACTAATGTCCATATAACAAATACTAATTACAAATATCCATATTCCTAAAGTCATTTTCAATGTTATTAATTTTATAATTACTTAATACTTTACATGTTACTGAGGCATCTCTTATTTACTTCTATAACATTTTAAATTACTTAAAATGCGTCGAGTGTTACTAATAGCAATCCGTAAGTTACTCGTCTCGAGTTTTTTCATAACTATTCGAAGTTACTGATTCCATTGTTTTCTCTTACTTTATAATTTATTACATGTTACTGATGCTTTTCTCAATCTTACTTATTCTATGTTTTAATTACTATCAAATTACCCCATCTTTACCTAGGTAACTTATTTTATTACTTGTAATATGACAAGTATTACTGATAGTCGCGCGTAAATTACTAAATTATATGAAATCAAAATGTCTTGAATAAAAAAATCAATTCTGACTACAAATCATGAATCAAGTGTCACTTAACTCATTTTTTTGTTACTAATGTTATAGTTACTTAATACTTTGATTGTTACTGACGCGCTTCTTATTTACTTATATAACCTTTTAAATTACTTATAATGCAACGAGAGTTACTAATAGCAATACATAAGTTACTGGTCACATGAATAGTTTTTTATAATTATTCCAACTTACTGGTTCCATTGTCTTCTTTTACGTATGATTAGTTACATATTACTGATGTTTCTCTATATCTTACTTATTATATTCTCTGTTTTGAATTATTATCGAATCGCACCTTCTTTACTTATGTAGTCCATTTAATTACTTGTAATACGTCAAGTGTCACTGATAGCCACACATAAATAACTTAAGACACGTAAGTAACTTTGAATGGAATTTAGTTAGTAAGAATAATAAAATAGAAAAGTAATACATGATATATTGTCAGTAACACATGCAAATGACATCAGTAACTTAGTATATTTTTTCTAAAATAATGTTTTCGTTATCCAAATCCAATTGCAAGGCATCCATCTTCTCTCCTTCTGATACGATCTTTTCAAGATTCAAATCCATCCAGGACACATCGTTCATCATCGCTTCTGAGAAACCATGATCAATTTCCAGTCACGTATGATCCATCACGTTTGAAACTGAAATCAAAAATAAAAAAACAAACGATCAAACTCTACAAAAGAATAATACATAAATGTCTAATAAGCAACGAAAAAACTTACAAATCGAGGACTTGAAGACGATCTTCTTTCATCGTTGGAGATCTTGAGATTTCGCAGCAAGAAAAAGACGGAGATAATTTTGGAAATATCAAAAATAAATACAATGCAATGTGGGGCAGACTTAATTGCAAATTAAAAAAGGAAATCAATTACGAGGAGAATGCGGAGGGAATTTGTTATGGTAAGGATTGGTGCTAAAAAAAGGAAATGAATGAGATAAAATATTATCATTGGATCATGTCTAAAGAATGAAAACACGGGCTCATCTGATCTCAAATGGCCATAGAGCTCATTGGATAAATTCCATATATATATATATATATATATATATAGAGAGAGAGAGAGAGAGAGAGAGAGAGAGAGAGATGAGTGATCATATGACAGCAAAAAAATGTGAGAGTATGAGAGCATGCATTCTACACCATATGATTCTGTTTTCTCTCTCTTGGTCTTCTCTGTCCTGGTTGAATTATGTGATCCAGAATGCATGCTTTCATGCTCACGTGACACCTATGCCCTCCATCCAGAACAAATATTTTTCTACAAATACAAATTTTCCATTGCTTGCCCATGTGACACCCAACAATCCATGTTTTTCATCTCGCTTTTGCATTTGTAAATGAAGAAGATGGTGGTAAAAATTGGTTATGGTTTTTGGAATGGGTCTACTTTCTTGTATTTCGTGTTCATCGTGGAATCTATATGTGCTTCCATTCATCGATCCAAGATATGGAGTGAAGTAATGGACATCGCACGACTTACATACATGGCGCTCTACTATACAAGTACACGATCATTGCAGGCCAACGAGTAACACAATTTGGCTGAAGGAATGTTCACGTGCACGCATTGTACTATCACATTTAAATACTGATGCAGTTTCGTGCGAGCTGCTTGATTAAGATTGAGCAGCTCCAGCCATTATTGTAGAGCATGTTGTAGCAACGACTACAACAGATGATCCATTCTCGTTGATGAGAACATGTGACCTTAGAATTCTTGGCAGACACAATTTCAAATATATGCAGACACAATTTTACCAATCCAGATTAGTATGCAAGACTCCAATTCTTGAATACAGTCTTTCGAGAGATCCTCTTTAGGGATGCAAACGATTACGGATATATATCTGATACGTCACCGTATCCATTTTATACAGATTTTGACATCCATATCCGAACCGCATATCCGTATCCCTTTTAAAATGGATACGGATATGGATATCATTTTGATATCCGCAAACATTCGTATCCGTATCCGTATCTATATATCTGTTTTCATATATTAACGTAGTCATAGATTTATTTTAACACTATATAACATAATTCTATACATTCTTTTACCATATTAGTATAATTTTTATGATACAAACACATTTAGTAAATTTATATTATGTATTTTTCATCTAATTAAAATGTATTTAGGTCGATTCTATGGTGACATTTTTTGTCATGATGTTTTACTTTGATTGGTGAATTTTAATCCTAATATTGTATTGTAGGACTTGTTTTGTGTGTTTCTTCTTTTCATTTCTTGCCTAAAATTGAATCGTAAGATTAAATCACGATTCTTGGATTTTTTTAAAGATATGCATATATAGGATTTGGATCGTCGTGTTGTTTTTTTAATTGTATATAATTTGATTAATTGTAATTCTAACAATATAATGAAGTAGATAAAATATTATATGTGTTAATTATTTTATTTTGGACATTCTTAGAGAATGTTTATATAATTATTTTATTGTTAATTCCAGATATGATTTTTAAATTAAGCATAAATATTATGCGAATGCCAGTGAATTTTGATGCTTAGAATTTTAATCATCTTTCAACACATAAAAATATTGTTCGCAACCATTTGATCAATATTTATACTCGAAACTAATTATTCGATGGTAGATGCAAAAAAATCATACTCTCAAAAGCTAAAAGGAAAAGTCTGCGTGGAAGGATCGGGATCGTATATATCATGATTGTAGTGTATTATTTTTTTCCAACAAAATACTTGGCATATATTGCTCGTCCATATACATTGCACATGGATTTAGGAAAGAATTAGAGACAATTGTAATATGGAAGGCCTTGGTATGAAGAAGTATTACTTGTCAAGTTTTCTAAATTTCCTGTATATGACGGGACATTTAATTATGAGCACGCACATAATTTTTTTATTTCTCAATATTTTGGTTGAGGTTGAAATGAATTTTCTCGAACAGGTTCAAGTCATATCGACCGAAGAAAAGTTTTCTAAGACATGGCAAACTTCAGTAGGACTTGAAATGTAGGAAAGAAAATTTTTCTATAGACGACTTAGTCATTGCAATTGTTATTGAGGAGGATCACAAGAAATAAAAAATTCATTGTACTATTATTTAAGATAATTAACCACAAAAAATTTATTTTCAGATGGAGAAATGGTAAGGATGAGAATCGTGGATATACAAAATTACCTCCGGATTAGATGAAAATTGGCATGTCATCAATTACTTTGTTAATGCCATTCGGAGGTTATCACTTAGTGGGATATGACCTCTCCTTATAGGGGCGGAACTAGTATGTATTATAGGGAGGCCATGATTATTATATGTCACTTGTACAATGTATTGAGTTTTTAATACGACCCCTCCTCATTTGTATTGTAATTAATGTTGTTAGAGAAAGATTGCAAAATCATTAAGGGATTTTTACCTGGCAGACCCTATAATCTTTGTCAATTACCTCTACGACCTTTGAAACATCGTAATTCCTCCCTTACCCTTGTAAACTTGTTAACATTTACCCTACAGACCATGTTGTTAACCTCCATCCATTTAACCGTTATCTTCTTTTATATTATACCCATTTTATTTATCAAATTCACTACAAGTGCCACTCCCTCCCACCTTCCTCCAGCTGGCATTCCCTCCACCTCCAGCTGAACACGGTGCCCCCTCCCTCGGTCCGTCGACCGGCCTCCCTTGCTCGACCCCTCTGCCGCTGCTCGAAGCCCCTCCCCCACTCACCACATTCCCGGTCGAAGGCCCTCCCTTACCACGCTCCAGTTCGAATCCGCAACCGCCGGTCGAAGCCCTTCTCCCGGCCCGCTACTTGGCACCTCCTGCTGCCGCTCGAAGTCCCGCAAACCTGCTCGAAGGCCACCTCTCCCGCGACCACCTCCCCTGCAAAGCGCCCCCCCCCACCCCCCCCCCCCCCCCTCCGCCTGCGAAGCGCCCCTCCCCCGCGTCCCCCCGTCCGCTCCCCTGCCAATCGAAGGTCACCTCCCCTGCCCCCCGCCTGCAAAGCCCCCCTCCCACGCGTCCCATGTTCCGCCGCCCTCCCCTGCACTTCGTCACGCGTATCCCCACCGGCTCCCCTGCCAATGTAAGCCCCCTTTCCCCCGTCCCACCGCCCTCCCCTGCCAATGTAAGCCCCCTTTCCCCCGTCCCACCGCCCTCCCCTGCACCGCGTTCCTTTGCCGACTCCCCTACCAATCGAAGCCCCCCCCCTTCCCTCGGCCGGTCGAAGCCCCCCTCCCCCGGCCGAATCGAAGCCCCCTGCCATGCCGCTTCAAATTCAAGCTCCAGCGCAAGCAGCCTTCCCCGACCCATGCCCAATCTCCTTCGGTCGAGTCCCCCCTCGTTGGTGCAGTGGGAAGGAACCTATTAGAGGAGGGAGGATTGTTTTTTCTTTTCTTGATTAACTCTAGCCGTCCGATCATGGATTGGTTAGATTAACTCGCTTTTAACTCAAGGAAGTTAACTCTAGATGTGTCAATTTAACGGTAAGGTTCACAGGAAAAGACGGAGCAAGTTTACGGGGGTGAGGAAGGAAGTACGATGTTTCAAAGGTCGTGGAGGTAATTGACAAAGATTATATGGTCTGCCGGGTAATTGACAAAGATTATAGGGTATGTCGGGTAACCATTTAATCATTAAATTAATCGATTTGAATTGGAATTTGCGATGAATTCTGAACTTCCTAGGTGAAATCAGAAAGGAGTACCCAGGGACACATATACAAAAGCTTCCTATAGGTCAAACAAAAGATGCAATTGGTCAAAACACACAATGAATATCATCTACAAATTCTCTTGCATTTTTGTTACGCGATAGAGTGGCATGGTTATTATTTTTGGGACCAGAGTTCGAATCTTATCTCCATCAATTTTACTTTCTTTATATGGTTTATCCAATCACTTCCAAAATATGAAAATAAATTGATATAAATTTTATTCAAGTTTATTTATCTCTCTCATTATTTTTATTACTCCTTGTAAATAAAATAAATTTTATTATTTCTTTTTAACCATGAACTTTTTTATTTCAAAATTTCACTTGATAATTTAGCCTTTTTAGGATGGATTTAGAGAGGCTTAAATTGCTATATTTATCCAATTTTAAAAATAGCCATTGAAAATACAATTCTATTTGAAATTCTAACATTGATAATAGATTTAAATTCTACATTTATCAAGATTGAAAGATGTTCATTTTAAAATATTAATTCTATTTAAAAGTATCATTGGAAAATACATATATTTTTCCATTTTTGAGCATTCATAATAGTTGTATATTCGGCCCCTCCTTGATAAAATTCCTGATTCCGCCCTTGTCTCCTTAATTATTACATTTCACTTATATAATATTGTTAATTTTTGATATGACCCCTACTCAAAGTTTAAATATGGAAATAATAATTTCAAATATTAACACTAAAGCTTAATGGCTTAATGGCAAAGTGTTGTGTTTTCAAATTAATGAACCATGGTACAAATCCCATCTTGTCTTTTGTTACAAAAATTAGCTCTACTGACTTTACCTCCCTCCATCCTTTCTTTATTTTAAAAAAATAATTCCATCCTTTCTTTGTTTAAAAAAATTATTTCTACTCATTTTTAACATTATAAGTATATTTCTAATTCTCTTTGTAAAAGAAATAAATTTCGTTGTTTCCTTTTAAATATGAAAATTTTTAACTAAAACTATTAAAAAATCACCATTGGAAAAATAGTTGTACTTTATTGAAAAATTTAAATAACATTGAAATGGTAAGTTTATCAAAATTTTGAAATGGTTAACTCTACTTGAAAAATATCATTCGAAAATACTTTTTTTCATTTTATATATGATAGATGTATACTTGATTCCATTCATAAAATTCTTGGTTCCACTCATGAAGGTTATGCCTTATGGATTTGCCTCACTATTTTAGTAAACAATGTATTGGAGACAAATCATCTCCATGATAATGACATATTATACCCTCAAACTAGTCAAGCAATATGAGGACTAGAATGGGAAATATGATGAGATATTGTTTACATATTGTACTTGATTATATTTATAAATAGAATATATTTCGATATTGCCCATTTTTATTTAAAAATTTTTAAAAATATTATAGCATAGAAGAAATGGGAGCCATATCAGAACTTCTGAAGTAAGAATGTAGGTATAGAGGTAACTCCAACCAGAGCACCAGTTGCATCATGAGTAGATACGTTAGCGAGAACACAATATGTTTCGGTTCCAAATATTACGAGATATTTTTCAATACTTTCTGCATTCTGTTCGGGAGAATTCTGCACCTCCTGATCGACCTGCACTATTGTTTATATCAAGTAAATCTAAAACACAATCACCTTAATATGATCCCTTCATTCCAGTGTTGGACTCAAGATTACAAAATAGGAGGTACACATCAACATATAATAGTAACAAAATAAGATTATAATATAAAAATAAATCACTATAGACATGCATATGCATGGAGATATATAAAGATATTTTTTATATACATGAACGAATTTAAAAACATACATACCTACATTCATTGGTGGACAAAGGATTACAGACTAGGCAAAGAAATACCTTATAATTTTTATGTGCATCATAAACCTAAAAATAAATACAAAACCGCATACTGAAGTGGTTTCTTTTGCTTTCAAAATTTTATTATGGTAAATTATTACTATTCTCAACTTGAAATTATGGTTCACATTGAAACGATATTCTACTACAAATTCAATTAAGCTAAATCATTTTCATCTAAAAGAGTACTTAGAGAAAACATAATGTGATGACCAATGACTACAACTATAGAGATTATAATTTTCTACATTATATCTTGATCACATATCCACATGTGCAATTATATGCCTAGTATCATATATCATATATTGCACGTAAATACAATTGAATGGTGTGCCTTACATACATTCTTAGGTGATTTCGATATCACACATTAAATCTAGAAATTAGATGTATTACATGAAACTAATATATTAAATTTTATGTAATCTAGGATCTAAGTACACATACTCATCCGGAATCAACAACACACATAAATCCATGGTAATATATATAATGCATTGTATGATATTAATCCTAAAATCGGACTTAACTAGTGCAACCGGTGCAGTGAGTCCATGAGCAAATTGGGTGCACACAACACATCCTAGAGAGAGGCAAAGGCTGAGGCACGATGTCACCGCATGGGAGGGGAGTTAAGGAAGGCACAACAACTTAGAGAGAATATGAAAGAGCCAAACCGAGAGGGATGGAGGGCATATGTTTAATGAAGACGACGGTTCCGACTTTCAACTCTCGATAGATGGGGGGCGCAACATTACAAACATGAGATATATCTTAATGACGCAAAATAAAGGGAAATTGAGAGGTTAAGGAGGGCACGTGTCCACCGTATCAAATACGTAGGTCTGCCAATGCTTCATTCAAAGAGAACCTTCAACGAAGATTACAACAATCTCAAAATATTAAGATGGCAGAGGAATGGAATCTTGCCAAGGGAATGGATGCAGTGTTAACTTAACGTACCAGTCTTTCCTATTATATGCTGTCTCATAGATTATGTTAAAATTATGTACTCCGTTTAACATTTTATCATTTTTTTAAGAATGATTGTGTGAAAGGTTATTGGGGCAAACCCCAGGATTGAATAGAGTATTATAAAGAGAAATTTTTTTAGCTAAAAAACATCATTATATGTAAGAGAATCATCGTTATGCCATCCCAACCTACAAGACAGATAGATGCCTACACGTTCGCCTTCAAAACAGGGTTACTCTTTGTTCCTAAACTTTGCCTACTTAGATCCTTGAGTAGCTTGGTCCTTTTTTCAACAATAACACCCATCGCACTTGGTTATTCCAAGTATTCATATACGATAGCTAGTGTCGGTATTGTTGGGGTGTTAGAGCACGAGTAACCCCTACTTGCGGAAGTGCGTGGGACGAAACCAAAGATCTCCTAACAAAGATGGATGGCAACCAAATATCTATCGCAAGCAAACGAGCAAGCAAATCACACACCGAGCAACTACAAGACAACGATTTTTTCGAGTAAACTCCCGAAATGAAAGGGAAAAAACATGGGACCTTCTTGACCCAAACTACTCGACTATAGTTGATGATATGTCCTTTCTCCTCCAAAATGGCACAAAAGTCAAGTTCTCTTGTTTGTATATAAACAAAGGAACACTACTAAATAAGATAATATGAGAAGAAAGAAAGAAACCACTAAGAATGGAACCCAAGTCTGTAGCCCTATTCCAAAGAAGACTTTGTCGATGCGTCTTCATCCGTTGCCTACGCTCTCGCACGAGCCAAGCACCATGGGAGGAGGGAAACCACTGGAGACCTTCATCGGTCACGCACATAGATGTTTGGAGTGGAGTTAGGGCACACCAAGATGATGCCTTAGCTTTCTCTCTTGTGTTTTCTTCTCTCAAATTGATAGGTTCTGTTGTTTGGATAACAAAACAAAAGGAGTAACCCCCAAAACAAGTGGGGCCATCGGTAAGTGATAGAAACTAATTTTCGCACTTGTAGTCGGCCACCTACTATACCATGAACACTATAGAAGGTCACCTACTGTGACTCCGGAGACCAACCTGCCATGGTAGGTCACCTGTTGCGCTTCCAAAGAACCACCTGATACGGTTTCTACTACTGCCAGCCTGACCTGCTCCAGAATCAGCTTTTGTTCAACCCCACCTGCCATAGCACCGACTTTTGTTCAACCCCACCTGCTATGACCAAGGACACCTATTATGCGTCAATATACATGGGATGGATTCATAGCAGGTCACCTACTATCAAGAATCTCCACCTCCATCCCATGGGAAGATGCTTAAAACATCATGGACCGTGGGAGGTGGCACAACTTAGCTCTCTACAGAACTATAGCTTGTCACGAGTCACGATCTTCATCAGTATATTTGATGGATTCTCATCTGTGTGATTTTTTTAAAGATAAGTTCATTCTTATCAATAGCATCTCTCAGCCAATGATATCACACATCTATATGCTTCGTGAAAGCATGATGGATCGTGCTCTTGCTCAAATCAATGATGCCTTGGCTATCCCAAAAGACGGTTGGCTCAATATCACTACAAGTTCACCTAGAAATCGTTGTAGCCGCAATATTTTCTTACCATCTTCCGCAACAGCAATGTACTCTGCCTCGATCATCGAGAGTGAAATACACTTTTGTAGCTTGGATTGCCATGATATCACCCCTCTCCCGCAAAGGTGAAGATATACCCAAAAGTAGACTTCCTCTGATCTATCCTGCATGCCATGTTAGCATCTGTATAGCCACGCAGCTTAGGATCTGTCTCGTCCAACGTCAAATGTAGACTCGTGTTCCTCTCAAATACCTTAAGATCCACTCCAAAGCTTCCCAAATATCCTTTCCTAGATTCGATGTGAACCCGTTCACAACACCCACAACATGTGGTATGTTAGGTCTCGTGTACACCATTGCGTACATGATGCTACCTACCGCAAACTGGTAGGGTATCTTGGCCATCTTTGATTGTGACTCAAAGGTGGAAGGCCATGTCTCCTTGATTAATTTGAAATGAGCTGCAAGAGGTGTGTTAACAAGCTTTGCACTTTTAATGTTGAACTGCACCAGGATGCGTTCACCATATTTTTCTTGTGACAACCACAACATGTGCTTCTACATGTTATGAACGATTTGCATACCCAATATATGTTGTGCCTTGACCAAATCTTCCATCTCAAACTCTTTGGATAGTTTTCTTTTCAGCTTTGCTATCAGAATGGAATCTTAATCAACAATAAGCATATCATATACATAAAGAAACATGATAATGAACCTACCACCAGGGAAACGTCATGCGTATACATATAGATCTGCAATGATACTTTTGAAGTTTACATCATCATGAAAGCATCAAAATTCATATTCCATTGCTTGGGAGCTTGCTTCAAACCATAAAGGCTCTTCTTCAGCTTGCACACCATGCGATCTTTCCCCTTTTCCCGATGGCCTCGTGGTTGCTCCATGTAGATTTCATCTTTGAGATCATCATTGAGAAACGTCATCTTCATGTCCATCTGCTTAAGCTCTAGGTCTAGGCTAGCAATCAAGCCTAATACCACTCTCACGGAATTCGTTTTCACAACAGGAGAGATCTCATTATAGTTTGCTCCCTTCTTCTGACTAAAGCCCTTCACCACCAATCTTGCCTTGTATTTCAAACTCTTGCCACCATCATCTTTCTTTAGACCCACTTGTTTTATAGTGCCCTCTTGCCTTTTGAAAGCTCCACAAGCGCATATGTATGATTTTTTTAATGACAACATCTCTTCATTCATAGCATGTTGCCAATGGTTGCTCTCCTTATGCTCTCGTGCTTCCTCAAATATGCATGGCTCCTCTTCATTCAACATCACATACTAAGAAACAGGATAGCGAGATGATAGTTAGTGAACTCTCTCGGATCACCTGACCTGAGGTTGGGCTATCTCTTCCTCTGGATTGGGGTGCTCCCCTTGCTTAGATACCTCTATGTATGCATCAACATGGTCTTCGGCTGGCCCAAGCCGCTCTAGTTGCACATCTTCTCCACATGCGCCAAGCACTGGAGAAGAATCTGAATCATCATTACTATCATCTTCAGTTGGAATCTCCTCAGTATCAACACTGCCCTTGTCGCCTTCAGTCAAGGTCTGATTCTCATAGAACAACGCATCTTCGTGACTGATAATGTCTTCTTTTGTGGTCTCAAAACCTGTAACCATATTCTTGACCTCCATATCCAACAAAGATGCATGGCATTGCTTGTCATCAAACTTCTTTCTTTGTTCCTTTGGTATGTGCGCATAAGCTTTGCACCCAAATACAATCAGATGAGTATATGTAGGGTCCTTTCCTGTCCGAATGTGCTCAGGAATCTAAAAACACGAAAGAACTAATGGAAATCGATTAATCAAGTAGCATATGGACGAAAATGCCTCAACCCAGAAGCTCTTTGGTAGCTTTGTTGTCCTTAGCATGCAATGTACTCCCTCTACAATGGTCATGTTCATCCTCTCAGCCACACCAACGTGTTCAGGTACACCGAGCTCTGTCCTTTCATGCCTAATTCCATGCTCAATACAGTAACTTTGAAATTCATGAGAAGTATACTCTCCTCCATAGTCGATACGTAAACATTTCAACTATTTTCTTATCTCACACACTACTTTGGGATGGAATTTTTTGAACCAATCAAAAACTTGATCCTTCGTCTTCAACATATAAACACGCACCTTCCTTGATGCATCATCAATGGATGTCATAAAACACATGTTCTCACTTAATAAAGCTACCTCCATATGACCATAGACATCAGAATGTACTCATTGCAGAAATTGTGATTTCATCTTTGATCTGGCTCTAAAAGGTGTTCGCTTGCTCTTCTCATGTCACAAAAATAACACGGTGCTAGTGTGATGTCTTTACTAAGTGGAAGCAATTGTTTTCTGCAAAGAAGCTGCAACCCTTTTGACTAACGTGCTCCAAACGACGATATCACAAATTAAAAATATCAATCTCACTAACACACACATATCCATCCATGACCTTCACTCGAACCTTGTAAAGTATGCAGCATAACTTTTCCCTAGCCATGTTGAGAGAACCCTTGCATATCTGACATTTGCTATCGTCAAATTTTAGATGGTAGCATTCTCTATATAGTTGAGAACCGAATATGAGGCGAAGCCGCATGACAGGAAGATGTCTTACATCACGCAGAATTATCATGCATCCAAATGTGCCAATAATCTTGGAGTATAGTTGTTTCCCATCTTGACTTGTCCAAAATCACATTTTGTGTAGGAGGTCAAGTACTCATAGTATGGTGTCACATGGTAAGAAGCAACAGTATCAACAGTCAATCTAAGCCACCGTTATCTGCATGTAGACATTGCTCTTGCACGATGAGAGCCACATCATCCTCATTGTCATCAGAAACAACTGCAGGTATGTTCTCATCTTCATTCTTTTTATTGTCCTTGGCCTCAGCTTGTTCTCTTTTCAAGATTCAACAATCTTTCTTTCAATGGCACGGCTTGTTGTAATGATGGCACTTTCCTCTAGTCTTTGACTTACCCATGGATTTCTGCCTCTGATATGATCTTTCTTTTCTTTTGGACCTGCCCTTTCTCTCAATTGTATACACATGCAAAGAAGAGGAAGAGGCCTCTCTAGATGATCGATGTCATATTTCCTCATTTAGGAGACTTCTCTTGACCTTGAACATCGTCAGCTTCCCATCTATAGCAGAGTTGCTCACAGTTATCACTAACATCTCTGAGCTGTCTGACAAAGTTCCCAATAGAAGAAGTGCTTGAAACTCATCATCTAATGCCATGCATGGAAGTTTATTGGTTGATGAGGCTTTAAAACCCATTCAAGTGTTCTACAACATTGGTTTCATCCTTCTACTTGAGATTTACTATATTCCTTATCAAGAATGCTTAGTTTGTGGCAGCCTTCTGTTCATAAAGCTCCATTAACTTCTCCCATAGCCTTTTGCCATACATCTTTGCAACATGGTGGTACATGGACAAGTCCAACCACTTCCTAATAATCCCAACAACTTTCATGTACAATATCTCATATCCTCCAATGGATATATCTTGTGACTTTGTTGTATCACTCTCTACTGGATCATGTGGATCCTTGCAATACAAGACATACAATGACCTCCAAAATTGAAGGGGGGAAACCAGGAGTCCTCAACCCAAACCCTTCTAATATAGTTGGTGATATGTCCTTTCTCCTTCAAGATGGCACACAAGCCAATCCCTCTTTTTTGTATATCAACAAAGGAACACTACAAAGAAGGTAATCGAAGAAGGAAAGAAATCACCAAGAATGGAGCCCACATACATAACCCTCTTCCAAAGAGGGCTTCACCGTTGCATCTTCTTCCATCTCCCACGCACTCACACGAGCCAAGCACTATGGGAGGAGGGAAACCACCAGATACCTTCACTAAACCTTGTAGAGATATATTTATGTTTATATATTATTTTCTCAATTTTCTTTTCCTTTGGTTATCTTATGTAATTTACCCATAAGTCTCTCCAATATAAAAAAGCCTAGGGTTCCATGGAATAATAAGTTGATCATTTTTCCCAACATGATATTAGAGTGATGGTCCTAGACAGGAGCTCTCCTACCTAGAAACCCTAACCCTACCACGCCACCCTTCCTCCGCCCTAGCGGGTGCCGCCGCCCCTCCAGCGGCTGCTTCCGTCCAAGAGGGTGCCCCCCACCCCTCCAGTGGGCACTATTGCACCTCAGGCGTTGTCGCCCCCTCCAGCGAGTGTAGCACCAACAGCTCTCATCCCTTCAAGGGTGTTGCTGCACCCCCTTCTCATCTATAGGGTGTAGTCGCACCTCCCTCTAAGGCTCATATTTCCATAGGTGCTTCGTTTGACCCGAGTCATGCGTCTTCCACCCTTGCCTGATGGGGTTGGTTGCTTAAGTCTACACATGCAACTAAATCTCTTTCTACCTATATAGACAAAAGTTTCTAGTCTACAACCCCAGTCTTCTTCAACCGGCAACATGCCAAAAAATAATATATAAACATAAATATATCTTTGGTATCTACTCTCAGGAATCTTTTATCTACTTCTCAATGATAATGGGGAAATGCTTTCACCAAAGCACCTCTAATCCAAATATAAAAAGAAACACAACGTAACCATACACCTTCACAAGATAAGATAAAATAAAGGCAAGGTTCACAAGAATCAGAGACCTTCAATCTACTCTAAGCACCTATCCCAGCTAGAATCACAATCCAAACTAATTTTATCCAAGGTGGAAGAAATAAATTATAATGTTTTTTAAATAAATTATAATGTTCATGGGAACTAAGGCACAACTCTTTTCCCATAGAAAATGTAGCCCATCTCCTAAAGATAGTCTTCTTCAAAATAACATTACATGTAGATGCTTTCCAATTATGATCATGGCTTAAAATGTGGAACAAAATATAAACAATCTATTCAAAATGGGGCTCAGCTAACTCAATTAGGCTTGATATTGTCCAATAAAAATTACATGATGCATTTCTAAACCATTGACAAATCCTAAAAGTTATTGAACTTCGCCATCTGCACATTTATGATGAAGCCTCTGGAACTCATCTCACAAGGGGAATAAGTAAATATTCCGCATAAAAAAGCTGTTCAAACAAAGTCAAAGAAGAAAGTGTGACCAATTAGATATGTTCACCAGAAACAATAACTTGTATACAAAATCAATAGATCATGGTGACTCTACTCAAAATTACTTTGTATTCTATCATGTATACCTTCCAAATGAACATGTAGAAAGATTTGATTGCAGATTGGTTCTTAACATCAAGTGATTGAGCGCGATCCCACAGATACAATGAAAGAAAAAGATGGCCAAGCACCTGCCATGAAGCATCTTGTTACAATGCAGATTAGGGTTGCACATTCACGTACAAATACAAAGCTAAGCTTCGACAAAAAAACAGATGTTAGTGGAATGGTTTACGAACAAGGCACTAGAGATATCATGAACAAATAAATACACCTATGGTGGAAGGACAAGGGATTATCTGTTAAGTTCCTGCAAGACATTACTAAAACAAAAGTACAGCAGTCTATTTTTTACAATTTTTAAATTTAGATTTTATCTATTCAACAAATATCTCAGGAAATACAGAATAACAAAACCTTTTCACACTCTCTTTACCACCATATTATCTAATTTGGACCACATTTGAGCACATATTTATAAGGCATGCATCTTTTCAATGTTTACGTTCTATATTCACTCTGTTCAATATCTCAGACCTTCGAACCGAGGGAGTAGTAGGCCTTCTTAACACATGTATGGCCATCTTAATATGCTCATCGGTTTAACTTTTAACCAAATAAACATTGTACACAACCCACTGGAGAATAATAAGAAAAATGGAGGAAAACATAGCCGTCTATGTACGTTAGGTCATCTCCTTGCATGGTTTTTGCCTTCCCCTGACAAGGGTTTTTCCTTGTAAATTCTTGCGTTTATTGTCTGTTTGCTTGATTGGTTGTTCTTCCACATGGCATCAAATCAGGTTCCGATCTTGGGATATGTGAGTTAACCACGCCTTTGATGCACAAAATGGTATACTAAGTGATCTATCAACTTCTTGCATGATACTATCATTACAAACCCGATTCTTTTTTTTTTTTGAAATCAATAAACCCGATTCTTATTGGTATCACCACATCACTGGAGGATACATTCTTTATCTTAGATTCTTATATAATTAATAGTTCAATATCCAGTGGCATAAAACTTTGCAGTATTCTTTGTGGCTCTCTGGTATAATACATTTATCTTAGATGATATATTTTTATCAGAGACAACCAGAAGCGCCTCTAACTCAGCAATGGCCGGTCCCAAGCTCGGGTAAATGAGGAGGGTTGTGTTAGGTAGCCGACAGCCAACGTAAAACAGTCGGAGTCAACTTCCTAATTAGTATTTTTTAAAAAATATTATTTAGGAGGTTGCCTCATGACAGTCGGATCTTTTCAACATGGATTTAAGCCAACATATAGATTTCGTTGGGGCATCCCAAGATAGGTATGAATGGAGGCGAAGAATCCATGTAGCCAACCCTACTTAATTGTGGGAAAAGGTTTTATTGTTGTTGTACAACCAGAAGCACCTCTCAGGCCGCATCTATTATCCTACAACAGTTGCAACAATGACATCTTCATGAGTTGCCCGTTCATCCTACAATAGTTGCAACAATGACATCTTCATGAGTTGCCCGTTCATTGAGAGGCTAAACCCCAAATTCGTATATATATGACCAGTATCGGTGATCTCTCGTCGATATTTGATATTGATTAGCTATAAATACATGTTAATAATTGTATTATGATATTCTGAGCATTTATTGGAAATATATCTATATAATATACAAGATGACAGAAAACACTGAAGCAAGTTATCATCATTCATTCCTCAATAGTCAATACTCCACAATCAAGTTGAGGCACAGATGTCAACCATGCTCGACATGCACATACAAGTTAGGAATGGATCCTGAGAGAGTGCTTTGAAGGTATTTGCAGTCTAACCTGATGTGGAGAAGTAATTGAAATGAGTCTCATCTTGATCATATTTCGAGAGTAATGGCAGTCTACCTCAATATGTTTGGGTCTCTCATGAAACAACATATTATTTGCTATGAATAATGTATCATTATGGTCACAAAATAACTGCATAAGGAGAGGCATCTCTACCGACAAGTCCTAGGAATGGATGGACATTCCAAGGGATGATTTTGATGCTTAATCGAAAGCTGGTGATGTTTGCAAGAATATCAACAACGCATGAACAAGTAGAGCAACACTTAATGGAAAGAAAAAGATTCAAAGCAGGCACTGACAGCTCCTTTATGCAAACTCAGGAAAGGATATCCATATTGAAGAATCCTAAAGAAGATTTGTCGAAAACTTCAAGATTGGTGACTCAAGCTCGTCTAAAAGACCAAGCCATGAGGATCCAAATTTCATTGAGTTTGACCCTAATAATATGTAGTTATTTCAGAACTACTATATTTTTCTTTCCTAAGTATGTAAGGGACAAATATTTATGTTTGCTTTTTTAGTATATTCTCTACATATGTTTGAATTATTTGCTTTAACTTGTGACTATGTTACTCTTTTTACTTACAAAAAAAGAGCTTTTATTTACTTAAGTTTCTAGCTATTAATTGTGTGTTATTTGATATTTTTTTCTTAAATTGCTCTAAAAAACATGTTACTACTGTGTGTTGGAATGCAGTGCTTTATGAGGAGCTTTTTGAAATTTATTAAACTCAATCAAACCGTGCTTAACGTATAATTTTTTTTATCTAACTTAATCACTTGATTAAATTAGTTAAGTTTTGTTATTGTCAAAAAAGGGAAAGTTTGCTGAAATATCTGAATTTTGATAATGACTAAAGTAACTATACTTTCATCTATATGTTTTATGTAGTACTAACAATATTGCATATGTATGAAATTTATCAGAATACATGATCAATTCAAGGTGATTAAACTATTCAAGTTCATTTATGTGTTATCTTAAAGGGTTTACATAAAGAATTGAAGACCCAGTGTATAATCTTTTTTTATCGAATCAGTTTGTAATTGTAATTGTTGAGAGAGAATTATGGTCCATATTTATAATTAATTCATTATTCTTTTTCCATATGGGATCAGAGAGACAGTCCTCGATCTGAGCCAAGTGCTCTGATCCCCCCCCCCTCCTGTCAGCCTCTACTCCTATCGTTGTCGTCCAGCGACCACCTGCGCGGGCCACCCCCAGTGCTCGTCGCCACCCAGTGGACACCCAAGCGGCATCTCCGGGGCTCGTCGTCGCCCAATGCCTTGTACATGAGTATCCAACGTGTCGCAGTCCCACCTTGGGCCACCTTTCACCGCCTTAGAGACGCCGTAGGTTAATATAGCCCCACCGCAGTACCTTTGTGGTCATTGCGACCGCTCCAACACATACATGTGGTTGTCATAGCCACTCCTAGAGGCCTTGCATGACTGTTGATGACCCCCCAACGTATAGCAGACACATTCTCGTCACCTAAGGCATCGCCTCTTGCCGTTGCACCCCAAGCAATGTCCTGATTTTGGGTGGTTTCCAATGAAATTAGACCATTCCACGTGCCCTGGAGCTCTTCCTCGATTTTGTGAGAACAGTTGTGGCATAAGGCACACACAACTGATTGGTCTAATTCTCTATATGTCCATGTAGACATGTTTGCTTCAGTTTAGTCTTTATCTTTTTTCGGTATCAAGTCAGAAAATAAGGTCGGTGTCCCATCTTTGGGCACCATCAGAGGTTCGACGCACATTGTCAAGATGGATGGGACCAACTACTAGTTGTGGACTATGCAGTTCATGAGTCTTATACCGTGCAAGGAGAAGAAGCATATTCTGACATAAGAAGAGACAACCCACAAGACTGGTTCTCATGCCTCTTAGTAGGCAGATGATATACACACGTATTTGACTATATGATACCCTGATCCTGAAGATGACCAATGATATCCGGCAACATCCCACAACCAAGGTGATGCGGGACATCCTCGTTGCCACCTACTCTCAAGCGAGGAATGGGATGAAGATACTACAACTGCAGCATGAGATCTCACGGTCGAGAAGAATGGTCGTCATCTGCATACCTTATACATGTATTTTAGGGGCACGCTTGAGAAGCTTTACAGCATCATGCCTCTGGCAGCAACTCCAGAGCAGCAGAAGGTGTCCAGGAATGCCACCATGGTTGGTGTCTTTTTGCTGGCTCTTGATCTTGAGTATGATGACGTACGGTCTCAGATACTTGCGGATGCTACCATACCTCCCGTAGAGGAAGTATACCATAGACTTGCAAGATCACAATCCCTTCATCAGCCTCCTCTCAGAACTCAATGATGGCTACATCTCGAGGTAGAGGAGGATCTTCTCAGTTCAGAGGATGTAGTGCTCGTAAACAGGAGTCGCTCGTCCACATCGACCATGCACTTATTGTCACCGCTCTTATCACTTCGAAAGATCCATGATATTTGAAGCATGGTTTTATGTCCTCTGTGTGCATCGCTGAGCAAATTTAGACTCTTGCTGTTCTTGCCATTGCCACTGACTAAAGATTCAATGAGTTAGTCTCCCACTTGAGGGTGATCATGCCTCCTACTTCTAGACCCTCTAGTGCTCCATCAAGCCCATGTGACATCATTGCCTAAGCTTCTGCCAATATTTCAGGTAAAACACATGTTCTTACTAGTTGTCACGGGGCAGACATCTCGAAGTGGATCATGGATCCATGTGCCTCTCATCGCCTATGTGGAGACAGAGCGTAGTTCACTTCTTGTCAGATCTATTCATCCTGGAAGATCTGTAGTTATTGCTGATGAGCCACATTGTCCCATTACAGGATAGTGGAAGATTCGATTGACACGGTCCATGCACTAGCAAAAGGTTCTTCATGCTCCTCAATTCTTAATGAATTTATTATCTATTAGTTAAATCACTAAGGATTTACATTTTCATGCCATCTTTAACCCCTCTTCCCTTACGCTTTAGGATATATTCACATACAAGGTAATCGGATTTGGTCGTGATTGGGGGGACTCTACAAACTTGTCTAGTCGTGGTGATTATTCCATTCCCACTGGGTTAGTCTCTCCCTACATGTGGTATCTTTAGTTTGATCATCTTCCTCTATAAAAGAAGTATAGAATCATCTGCCAGATTCCATCTCGATCTACTTTTCAATGTGAGTCTTGCTAGCTTGGGAAGCATCACCATTCCAGTTAACATGGTTGTCAAGTCGTAGATAGCGGTAGTTCTTTCTTTGAGTTGGTATATTCTGATATTTGAGTCCCAATTGTATCAGGGGCATACATTTTATCTTGTAATTGTCAATGATTAATCTAAATTATCATAGGTTTTTTTTAAACAAGTCTAGGTCAGGATTTATCATTCAATCTTATATTTATGAAATAAAGAATATTTTTTCTGCTATAGTTAAATGTGTTTTCCTGATAAGGCCTTGGAGTATTATCCTATTCAGTTATCCCATCTTCATGTCAGTTGGTATTATACATCAGACTTCTTGTCCTTATGCTTCTCAGCAAAACATTATTGCAGAGTGCAAACACTGTCATCTTCCTTATGTGACTAGGACTCTTCTTATTCACAGTCATGTTCCCCACTCTTTTTGGGTTTGTCGTTCTCATTGCCTATTATCTGGCCAACCAGTTGTCGTCCTCTATGTACATTGAAAAGTTCCGTTTTTATTGTGTTTGATGATAAGGACTTTTTTCTCCTTAACTCCTTGTGTCTTTGGTTCAATGGATTTTGTTCACAATCTAACCATTGCTCGCGAAAAGATCTCTCCCAGAATTGTCATGTGTATCTCTGTGGGATACTCTTGGACCCCAAAAGGGTACTGATGCCTTGATCTGGTTAGACAGAAGTATTACGTTAGTGCTGATGTCACTTTCTTTGAGTCAGTTACATACTTTTTTCTTACAAGTGACATGATGCCCGTGTCTGAGTCTGGTGAGGAGGTTTACATACTTCGTCTTCCAATGCCACTATCACCTCCACCTTCTCCTGTCATTCATCCTATGTTGCCACCATTTCCACAACAACCACCTCATGTTGTTTGGCCATGGCCTTACTTTTACATTCGCAGGCAGCCGACTGACCCCCTGCTCATGACCCCTCGTCATCTAGCACACCCATGTAAATTCTTAGCACTTGGTTTCTATTGACGGTACTGTGATTTGTCCGTTCTGCAGGGTTCTTTAGAGGTTGAGCAGCTTCAACCAAAGTTACATATCATTCAGATAATCTGGATTAGTCCTCTACTATTCAAAAGTAAAGGCGTACTTCCGCTATGTATCCTCTTGCTGCGCATGTTTCTTTGGGGAATTTGTCTGAGGATTTCAGGAGGATTGTCGTAGGTCTCTCAGCTATGGATATCCCACCAATGTATCGAGAGACTATGCGAAACACTCAGTGACATCTTGCTATGGCGGAAATGGCAACACTCCAGTCTCGTGGCACATGGATCTTGATTATTGCTTCCATTGAGGCATCATGGTTAGCTGCAAATGGGTGTTTAAGTGAACCATCGTGCAGATGGCAACATTGATCGCTACAAGGCTCGACCTGTGGCTCGTGGGTTCACCCAGACCTATGCGGTGGACTATCAGGACACATTCTCTCCAGTGGCCTGTCATTCTATTTTTCGGATCCTCGTCGTTATTGCAACAGTTCGAGACGGGCCAATGTCTCAACCGGATGTGAAGAACACTTTTCTATATGGTGATATACAAGAGGAGGTGTATATGCAGTAGTCATCTGGATTCGTCGTTAAGAGAGAGTGTCAGAAGGTTTGCAGACTTCATAAGGCTAGCTATGGAATTAAGCAAAGTCCTAGGACAAGGTTTCAAAGGCTTTTAGACTTGATAGAGCATACAGGTTTTGGGAGATCGACTATAGATCATTAATTTTTTGTTCAGAAGTTTCAGAGAGGTATAATTGTGATTCAAGTTTATATTGGCAATATCATTGTTAAATGTGATGATGTGCGGGCATTGGTGTGGCTAAGGTTCATTGACAACAGTTTGTCACCAATGAACATGGCTAATTATAATACTTCCTATGGCTTGAGTTCGTCAGGAACTTGTGATGACCCAAAGGAAGTATGTTACAGATCTCCTTTCAAAGACATGCATGGCAGATGGAGACATGCCTCCACTCCCATAGAAGCTAGCATGAAACTGTATGATGATGATATACCAGAAGTGGATAGGCAGAGACACATGGAGCTTGTTGGGACACTTCTCTATGTCATTATCACCAGGTCAGATATATCCTTTGTGTTGGGAGAATTATGCATCTTTGTCTTTATTTATATTTCTCTGGTTGTTCTGTCTTCATTATGTAATTTTCCCTAAAGCCTTTCTCCTATATAAGAGGTATTTAGGGTTGTGTAGCATACAACTATTCATTTTTCCTTTCACATGGTATCAGAGCATCGGTCCTAGCCCGGAGCCTATGCCCTAGAGGTCAACCCCTCACCAAAACCCCTAGCGCGTGCCGCCCAAGTCGGTTGCGCCGCCTGTGCTGCCCACGCCGCTTGTGTCGCATGTGCCACGTGCGCCGGCCATCATCGTCGCGTGCCGCCCACGCAGCCTGCACGTCGTCGCGTTGCCGCCTACGCGTCTTCGACATGCTCGTGTGTGTTGCACCACGTGCCCTTCTGTGTGTGCCACCGATTGTGAGGGTTGTATGATCCCTGCCCTTGCGTCGCCGCCACCAGTAGAGGTTCTACACTGTGTTTTTGGGTACCTATGGTGTGATTTGATCATCTAGAAACACCCTAGTTACCAAAAAGGTGTCCTCAAAGAATGGAAGATGTTGTGGTATGAGTCTACACCCACAACCATCTTCTCATATGTCAGTGTAGACGCATGTCTCATTTGTTGCAGTCCCAGTCTCGGTGATAGTTGTCATCATGGTTGATAACAAAGCTGATGTTCCATCCCTGGGAGCATTCAAAGGTCCAGTCCCCATCAAGATGGATGGAACAAACTATGAACTATGGGCCAAGCAGTTCATGAGTTTGATGTAGTGTAATGGCAAGAAGTGCATCTTCACGGTGGAGGAGCAAAGTGACAAGACTGGGATAAATGCCTCATGGGAGGCAGACAATGCTTATGCACATGTATGGCTATCTGGGACTGCGTCTACAGAGATAGCAAATGATATACTGAGCCAGCTTACTGCAAAGCTATGTGGAACATTCTCGTCGCGACATACTCTCCAGTAAAGAATGAATCGAAGATAGTGCAGCTCCAACATGATATCTTTACGTTGAAGAAAAATGGTTGTACCCTCCATACCCTCTACACTTCGTTGAGGGGCATGTTAGAGAAGCTACACGGCTACGTTCCCTGGACTGTTACGCCAGAGCAGCTCAAGCGTTACAGAGACTCTGTGATGACCGGAGTCTTTCTAGCAACCCTTGATCCTGAATATGACTCAGCTCACGCCCAGATTCTTACAGATGCTACCATACCTCCAATGGAATAGGCATATCGCAGACTAAGTAGGTTATCTATATCCTCTGGTGGTAATGTGCAGTCTCAAACATCATAAGCCATATGGCTGCATCTCGTGATAGGGGGAACTCTACTCCGTATCGTGGTGGGGGAGGATCTTACCGTTGCCGAGGAGGGGGTGGTCGACCCCGTCAGTCATGCACCTTCTACCACATGATTGGCCACTCTGAGGAAACCTGAATTCCAAGCATGGGTTTCCTGCTTCCACTAGAGTTGCAGAACAAGATCAGCAGGTTGGGAGTCCTCCTGTTGCTGATCAGATATTTGACGAACTTGTGGCCAGACTCATGGGAGATCATGTCTACTCCTGGACCATCTAGCTCTCCCTTACGATCCTCAGAGGTAGCTACCTCTGCCGTTGCATCTTCATCAGGTAAAACATATGCTTTTACTAGTTGTTACAGGGCAGATTTCTCATAATGGATTATGGACTCAGATGCATCCCATCACCTTTGTGGCGATAGAAGTCAGTTTAGTACTTTCAATCCAACCTAGCACAGATGATATGTTATAATAGCAGATGGAATACATTCTCTCATTACTGGTCAGGGGGAAGTGCAGCTAACTCCTGCAGTGAGACTACAGAATGTTCTTTATGCTCTTGAGTTTTCAATGAATTTATTATCAATTATTCGAATTACCAAGGACTTGCATTGTCGTGCCATTTTTGATCTATCTACTCTTGTGTTTCAGGACATTCTAAAAGGTAGGGTGATTGGTTCTGGCCATGAGCAAGGGCTCTACAGACTAGTGCAATCTCCTTATGCAGGTGCTTCTTCCATTCGCATTGGGTCTGTGTCTCCTTTCATGTGGCATCTTCGTTTTGGTCATATCCTCTGCAAAAGTTGTAGCATGTTCTTCCACATATTTCCCCTCGCTCTACCTTTCAGTGCGAGGCATGCCAGCTTGAGAAGCATCATCAGTCTATGTTCCAGAGTCATCAGGGTCGAAGTAGTCATGGTCTGCTTGAATTAGTTCATTTTGATATTTGGCATCCCAGTCGTATCCCTGATCATCAGGGGCATAGAGTTTATCTCGTTGTTGTTGTTGATGATGATTTCTCTAGGTTTCACGGGTTTTTCTTCTTAAAAACATGTCTGATGTCAGTCTTGTTATTCAGTCCTTCATTAATGAAATAAAGAACATTTTTTCAGCAAAAATCAAGTATATACGTTCTGACAATGCCTTGGAATTCTGTACTAATCAGCTAGTCACATTTCTTGTGTCTCATGGTATTGTCTATCAAACATCTTGTACATATACTTCCCAACAGAATGGGGTGGCTGAAAGAAAACACCGCCATCTTCTGGACGTTATAAGGACTCTTTTGATTTAGAGTCATGCTCCTCATTTATACTGGGAGGATGCGGTTCTAACTGCTTGTTACCTTGTTAATCGTATGCCCTCTTCAGTTCTGGGTGAAAAGATCCTGTTCTTGATTGTGTTTTTCGAGACAGATCTTTTCTCTCTCACACCTCGTGTATCTGGTTTAGTGGCTTTCGTTCAACAGATGTCCCCTGGTCTTGATAAGCTCTCTCTTAGAGCTGTCAAATATGTGTTTGTTGGGTACTTCAAGACCCAAAAGGGAAATCGGTGCTTCAACCCTGTTCAACGAAGGTACTATATTAGTGCTGATGTAACCTTTTTTGAGTCTATTATGTTCTTTTCTTCTACAGGTGACAAGCTCGTTTCTTCTGAAGACGGGGAAGAGGTCTATATGCCTCTACCTCTGATCTCTACTCTACCATCACCACCAGCTCCTACGTCTCCTCCACCACAGCCGCCACCTCCTCCACCTCCATTTTTTCCCCAAATTTATCAATGTCGACCTCGTGCTCATGTGCCTCACCAATCATCCAGCACGCCTGAGGTATGTTCTGAACATTTGAGTTCTTCTAATGGCAATGGTGATTTGCATGTACAAAGTGAGGTGCAGGATGACCGAGATGCTACATCTCATGTGAGTACTGAAGATCTAGACGTAAATATTGCTCTATGGAAGCAAAAGCGTGCATGCACTATGCATCTCTTGCTTCTCACGTGTCATTGGATCACCTTTCCGAGGACTTTCAGAAGTCCGTACTGTGGCTGTCAGCAGTGGAGATACAACGGTCTTATTAGGTTGTGCTGCAAATTAGTCAGTGGTGTCTAGCTATGGAATAGGAGATGGTCGCTTTACAATCTCGAGATACATGGAGTGTTGTGCAGGCTCCTCCAGGTGCATCTATTGTCGGCAGTAAGTAAGTACATTGTGAAACACCCTGCTGATGGAACAGTTGACAGATATAAGACCAGGTTGGTTGCTCGTGGGTTCACCCAAACATATGTGGTGGACTATCACGATACTTTTTTCCAGTTGCACATCACTTCATTTTGCGGATTCTTATTGCAGTTGCCATGGTACGTGACTAGACGCTTTTCCAGCTGGATGTGAACAATGTTTTCTTGTATGGTGATCTGCAGGAAGAAGTTTACATGCAGCAGCCACCGAGGTTTGTTGCTGAGGGGGGTCTAGTATGGTGTGTATATATGTCCTCAAGCAGAGTCCGAGGGCTTCGTTTCAGAAGCTCTCAGAGTTGATTGAAAAAAATGGTTTTGTCAGATCTACTGCATATCATTCCCTTTTTACTAAGAGAACTCAGGGAGATATGGTTGTTGTTCTGTTTATGTTGATGATATTGTTATTACTAGTAGCGACGAATAGGGTATTCATGCAGCTAAGGATTTCCTTGGACGACAGTTTGTGACCAAGGATCGGAAGTTACGTTATTTTCTTCGTTTGGAGTTTGCACCCAGTCAGCAGGGTATGATTACGATGCAAAGAAAATATGTTACTGATCTTCTGGCTGAGACATGTATGACAGGATGCAGACCTGCTACTACACCGATGGATCCTAATGCTAGACTCTATGATGATGTCTCTGAGGAGATAGATAAGAGACGGTATAGGGAGCGGCTAGGAAAGTTGCTATAAGTTACTATTACCAGGCCTTACATATCATTTGATGTAAGCAGAGTTAGCTAGTTCATGGAGCAACCTAGACAAGTTTATATGGATGCAGTTTGTATGATCTTAAGATATCTGAAATCTTCTCCCAGTGCAGGTCTACTTTTCAGAAGAGACGCGTCACTGTCAGTTACTGGATGTGTAGATGCAGATTATGTTGAGTGTCCCAAGGACGGGAAGTCCACTTCAGTCTTCAATGTGTTTGTTGGTAGCTCATTGGTCTCATGGAAGAGTAAGAAATAGAATGTTGTTGTTCGATCCAGCGTTGAATCAAAATATATGGCTATGGCCCAAGGGAGCACGGAAATGATGTGGGTCAAGTCCGTTCTGACTGATCCTTCGATTGAGGTGCCTCTTTCAATGCACCTCAAATGTGATAATCAAGCAGTTCTTTTCATAGCTAATAAGCTGTCCTTCCATGAGAGAACAAAGCACATATAAGTTGATTTTCATTATACCTGTGACTTGATCCAAAAGGGGTTTATTTCCACCTCCCATGTTGCTTCGGGAGAACAGATTGCAGACATGTTTACCAAGGCTCTCGCGAGGGGTCATTTCCACTGTTGTTGTTCCAAGCTGAGCATGATGGACATATATTAAGGGGGAGTATTGAGAGAATTCTCTTTGTCTTTATTTATATTTCTCTGGTTGTTCTGTCTTCTTTATGTAATTTCTCCCTAGAGCCTTTCTCCTATATAAGATGGTTCTAGGGCTACGTGTCATACAACTTTTCATTTTTCCTTTCACACTTTGATGTAAGAAAACTGAACTAGATTATGAAGCAGCCGAGACAGTCTCATATGGACGCAGTTCACATGAATCTAAGGTGTCTAAATTCTGTTACAGGTACATGATTATTTTTTTAGCAGAGGGACATACTTGGCCATCACAACTTGTGCAGATACATGCTTCGCAAAATGCCCTAAGAACAGGTAGTGTACCTCCATCTCTGCAGCATTAACAGGGAGTTCTTTGATGACATGGAAGAACAAGAAGCAGATTGTTGTTTCTATATTGAGTGTGGAGTCAGAGTACAGAACAATGGCACAAGTGAGCATTGAAATGTTGTGGGTCAGATCTGTTCTAACAGATTTAGTTGTTAATGCATCTCTTCCTATGCAGTTGTAATGTGATAACCAAGATGCTCCTTCCATTGCCAAAAAATCTACCTTCCATGAGAGGATCAGGCACATTGAAATAGATTGTCATTATACTCGTGACATGAATCAGAAGAGGTTTATCTCTACTTCTCATGTCAGCATAAGGGAACATACAACAGATGTACTCACCAAGGCTCGAGCTAGAGGACCATTCCAGATATTTTGTTTCAAGCTAAGCATGATTGACATATATGCTCCATCTTAAGGGGGAAAGTTGAGAGATATATTTATATTTTCTTATCTTTTATGTATTTTATCATTCTTTCATCTCTATTAGGTAATTTGCCTTCTAAGGTTTCTTCTCTCTATATAAGAGAGTCTTATGACCCACATTCATAATTAATTCATTATTCTCTTTCTAAAGTAATCATGTAGTTAAGACTATGTTGTTCATAGCATTGAATTGGGAACTCCACACTTAGAAAATCCATAGGTTCAAAATGCAACGTTGTATCAGTACATGGCTATAGCACCACTATAACTTTTACTCTTGTTGCACCAATACGCATGGCCTTGCACCGGTATACTCTTGTCTATTTGGAGACCTAATTTTTGAACTATTGTTGCATCACTACACCTTATGTTGCACTAAGGTGGGTCATTGCAGGAGGAGCTGCCCTAGGTTGTGGTGCAAGCTTGGTGGTACGAGTGAGGGAGGCAGAGTCCTGTCAGCGAGAGATCTTTGCGGCAGGGGAGCGAACTCGCACCTCCCTCCACGTGTTGTGGACCCGTTGGAGGTTGTCTTGGTGGGTGATTGTTTTGATTCGACGGAGATGACCATGGCAGACATCGGGTAGTCAATAGGTCCGACAATTGGAGGAGATGTGGTACAACTTCAGGAGGGTGTAGTTTGTGCCCAGGGGTTGTCTGGTGGAGAGGTGTCCAGCTTGTTGTGGGGCCACCGGGTGGGTTGGTGATGTGAAGACCCCCATCCCTTTGGGATGGCACCTCGTACAGGTGGTTTTATAAGATATCGATGCTGAGGGGTGTGCCCATTAGGGCATGGGCCATACAGTCGGTCGGTTGACGCGCTACTTGGAGGTTTCATGTCCGTGATTTCCATCTTGTGTTCAAGCCTCTCCAAGGGGTAGGACGCGCATGTGAAGGTGGAGTTTGCTATGAGGGGGAAAGCTCTGACTTCGAAGCTGTTGATGAAGATTGATCGTGTATCCTTCCGGGTGGAGTTGGAGGAGTACGTGCGTGGTGGCCCCATTGTAGCGGAAGAGCCGAGCGGCACCGTGAGGGGGTGTGCGCTGAGGAGGAGCCAGGAGGTGGACCCCAAGCATGCTCCTTGTGAATAGGTTCCCCGTGTAGAGGAGCCTCGTGTGTCGGGGGCGAGGGCGAAGAGTGAGCCTGGCATCTGGCTCTCGCCTTAGTGTCTCTAATACTCTAGAATAGTCTCAGTTTGGATCCGGGAGATTAGTGCTCCCTCTCGCAACTGGGGGTGCTCGGAGCCTAGTTCTCTGGCCCAGTTCAGTGGGAAAGGGGGCAGCTCTGGGATGGTGGCGATGGAGGACCGGTTGGTAGAGGCATCCTGTGATGCCCAAGGTGTGTCGTTCAGCTCGATGGAGGTAGAGTTATTGTTGGATACTTTGGTTGGGGCTTCTTCGAGGTCCAGAAGGGACCTCTCACTGCGGTCGTTGCCTTGCGGCCCTCCTCCAATGAGAGCAAAAGGAGGTGGAGGATGGTGGTGTTCGACGCTCTGAATTGGGCAAATGGCTCCAAGGTTTCGGCCTCAAAAGAGGAAGACCCGTCTTGGCACAAGAGGGATTTGGCGAGAGCGGAAGCGGGTACGGTAGACATAGAGCCTTCAGTTGGGAGTAGCGGCAGGCAACTGGGGTTGGAGGCGGGACAAGCCATGCTAAATTGCTTGGATGTGGTGTCACCCTCGAGAATTGCCCAGGTCGATCTATGAAGATCCTATGGAATGTCAAGGGTGCGGGGAGGGCGAAGAAGAGAATGGTGATCCGAGACCATGGGAGGACATATCGATATCGGTATCGATATCGGTACCATGTCGATACCGATATATCGCCGATATATCGACGCCATATCGCCGACATCGGGATTCAGCTCGCCTTTTTTGCGTGTCGATACCCGATATCGGACATATCGGCGATATATCGGTGACCTGTCGATACCGATATATCATCGATATATCGCCGATATATCGGGATACGGCCTTCCATGTCCGAGACCTGTGTGCGGAGGCGCTGGTGGATGTCATGTTATTACAAGAAACAAAGATCTCCCAAGGTTTTGATGAGATAAGTGGCTCGATGGGAGGTTCTCGCCGGAGCGAGTGAAGGGCATTGGACGATTCGGGGGCCTCAGGAGGTATGGCGGTGGGCTGGAGCAGAGACATCTTTGATCTTGTAGAGGATGTATGTAGGGGGAGGTACTCGTTCTTGGTCCCCTTGCAGCGGAAGGCGGACAGGATCCGACTTTTGGCGACGAATGTGTATGGAACTCAGACTGGCCTGGCAATGTCTGAGCTAACTAATGACTTGAGACTACACCGAGAGAGATACTAGGAGGAGGTATGGCTTATTGGGGGAATTTCAATGTGACACTACACCCGAAGGATGGCCTCGTCTGCGCGGAGGTGCGGATGTGGGTTCGACAGAGTTGATGCGACTCATTGTTGAGGCGAGCTTGCAAATGTTTGACCCCAGTAGATGCTGCTACAGTTGGAGAAATGTTAGGTCGAGATCGTGGGTTGATCAGTTCGTGGTATCCCAAGAGGCGACAGGTAGGGATGAGCATGGGTCGGGTTGGGCTGGGCCCTGAAGGGCCCAAGGCCATTTAAAAACTTCGGGCCTTGGGTCGTACCTTGGCCCGCAAAAAATTCTTCGGTTTGGCCCAAGCCTAGGCTCGACCAATTCCTATGGGTCGGGTCGGCCCGTCTCCACCCATTATAGAATATTAACTTTGAGTTTTTGTTTAAAGTCAAACTCAACTCAAGTTAGATGAGCCAAAATTGTTTAAAACATGTCATATTAATTGTGAAACAACTAAAACTCAATTTTACCGGAGATGATTTCTCATTTTATACAAGTGCACTCAATGTTAGATAACATAAACGTCTCTCATTATAGAATTGAAAGAGTGAACCAAATTTACACAGTTTAACAACAACAGGTGCACCAAGCACATCATGTTAAAAAATGGGCATAATGCCATATTGGGTAAAAGGTTCAATAATAGAAATATTTCGATGAAATAAAAATAAACACTAACAAATTCAAGAATAACAACCATAATCTAAACCATAGACTAATTAAGGAAAATTAATTCCGAATTGAAATATTATGATCATCAACTTATATGTCTCACACCTGACTTTCTTGATTTATAAACATTGTATCACAAGACAGATTACATGAACAGAGTGTGCATACAATAGGTGAGAGTTTCCAAGCGTGTAGGACATGGAAGGGTTCGGGCCCTCTTCGGGTTGGGCCCTTGGGCCGAGCCAAGCCCAGCCCAAAAAAAATTGGGCCTAAATGTTGGGCCCAAGCCCGGCCCAATGTTCATTTGGGCTTGGGCCGGGCCGAGATTTTTGGGCTGGGCTTCGGGCTAGGTCGAGCCGGCCCAGCCCAATGCTCATCCCTAGCAACAGGGCTTTTCTCGTCGGTAGACGCGTGGGCTCTGCAAGGGGCACACTCTGACCACAACTCGATCATGTGTCCCTCTGGGGAGCATGTGAGATCAAGGTCTTTCTTCATATTTGAGCATTCTTGGTTGTTGGAGGAGGGATTCCACGACATGGTAGTGGAGTTTCGGTGAAGCACGCAGCTGGAGGGGTCGGCTTCAGTTGTTTTGGCTCAGAAGCTCGGATTGTTGCGAAGGCGTGAGATTGAGTTCAAGAGGTGAATCCGTGAACAGAGGCAAAATGTGAGGACGGCGACGCAGGAGGTCATCTCTCGACTTAATGCGGTGGAAAACACGAGAGAGTTGTTGGCTCATGAGGTTGAAGAGGGGTGTGTTTGTTTGAACCATGTGCGTTTGAAAGATAAAAAGGTCGAGTGGAAGCAAAGATCGAGGCAGAAATGGATGAGGGAGGAAGATAACAATACATGTTTTTTCCATTCTGTGGCCAATGACAGAAGGCGTCAGAATCCCATTAAGAGCATTGAGGTGGGAGGGGTGCAAGCGTCGAGTGATGCGGAGATTGGGCAACAACTCAGGTCACATTTCATCACTCACTCCAGGAGACAAAGAGGGGTGGGATGGGGTTGGTGTAGGCGGGAGTGTGGTGTATCTCCACACCATGAGGTCGAGGGTCTCGTGGTGCATATCACAGAGGAGGCCAGGTGAGCTTTGTGGCAGCTGAATGTGGATGGGGCCTCGGGACCTGACGGCTTCTTAGTATGTTTCTTCAGTGAGTTCTGGGAGTACGTGAAGGAGGAGGTGGTTGCAGTCTTGCAGGAGTTTGAGGAAGGCAACCAGAGCTTTGAGCGCCTGAACAAAGCGCTCATGTTTCTACTACCAAAGCAGGAGGGGGCCATTCATGTGGAGGATTTTAGGCCTATCGTGTTGTCTAATGTGATCTACCTGCCAATTGACAAGGTACTGGCGAACCGCTTGCGGAGCATCCTGGGAGACATCATCTCACCTGAGCAGACAGCTTTTGTGCTCGACGGGCATATGGTAGACTCGTAAGTGTTGGCTTCAGAGTCGGTGCTAGATTGGAAGAGGGAGAAACAAAAAGGGGTTGTTTGGAAGGAGGATTTCTCTAAGGCCTACGACTTTGTTGGTTGGTGCTTCCTTTAGTGATCACTGCAAAAGAGAGGTTTCACTGACAGATGGATCAATTGGGTGAAATGGTGCATAACGATGACATCGTATTCGGTGCTTGTGAATGGCAGACCATAGGGGTTTTTCCAGCCCCAACGGGGGGTGCGACAGAGGTGCCTACTAGTATCGCTTCTCTTTATGATTGAGGCAAACGGGTTTCCGGTGATGATGAGGCTGGCAACTGCTGACGGATTCTGTGCGGGGTACATGAGAGGCCACCCTTCTATTCCCATTTTACAGTATGCTGACGACAGGATGTTGTTCATTAATGCAGACCCGAAGCATGCGAGGCATGCCTCGTGCATTATGGATATCTTTGGAGAGGTCTCGGGCATGAAATTGAATAGGGATAAGTCCAAGGCCATCCTGTTTGGTATCAAACAGGAAGAGGCTCAGGATCTCTGTTGTGTGTTTGCGTTGTCCAGAGGAATCTCTTCCAACAACTTACTTGGGGCTCCCTCTATCTGTTGGGCAGTTGCGGAAGGCGAACTGGAAGGTGGTAATTAACAGGGTGGAGAGTAAGGTGGCGGGTTGGAAAGAAAGAACGCTCTTAGGGGGAAGTTGGTCCTCCTCAAGCACGCTTTATACGCTATACCGATGCCTTTCTCCACACGGTTGATGCCTGTGGGGGTACGGCAAAAGCTGGAGGAAATAATGAAGCGTTTCTTTTGGTCAGACGGGAGGCAAGCGAGTGGAGGAATGCACTTGGTGAGCTGGGACAAGGTGACGATGATGAAGAGGGAGGGAGGCCTAGGAGTCCGCAATTTGGAGTTCATGAATAAGGCTCTGCTGGTGAAATGAGCCCTTAGAATCTGGGGAAAATCCGATGACCTGGTATGCAAGGTGATGCGGAGCATCTATGGGGTTATTAGTTCGTGGAGAGCTAAGGCGTGCAGATAGTCATCGTCACTTTGAAGTGGGATGTCTACTATCTTGTCGGAGCTAGGTGTTATCGTGAGACCGATGATGGGCGATGGGCACAATTTTGGCTTCCAGAAGGATAATTGGTTGGGGTTGGGTCCTCTCAGTGAGAACTACTCACGTCTCTATGCCATTGCGGAGGACAAGAATGCTTTGGTTCACCAAATTTGGTCAGCATGATCTTGTGCCCTACCTTCACTGTTGCTTTGTAGGACTAGAGGTACGATGAGATCGTCGCCCTTTTGAGGGATCTAGCGGATTTTGATGGCCCCGACGAGGGCATGGATCATTTTAAATGGAAGGATGGAAGTTTCTCAGTAAAAAAGGCATATTGGTCTTTCAGCAGGACGTGTGGGGCTCCTCAGGAGGAGGCCACTTGGGACTTTAGACTTATCTACACGAGCAAGGTTCCTATGCAGATTGAAGTCTTCATGTGGTGGGTGAGAGATGGGTGGATGCTCTCAAAGGCGCGTAGGGCAAGGATGATGGGTACCAGAGAGATCATACGTGATAGATGCAGCCTTGAGCAGGAGGATTCCGAGCACCTCTTTTTGGATGTCGTACCTCGATCGTGGTGTGGGAGCGGACATCTGTGACTTGGCTTCACTCGGTGGACAGCGTGTCATACTGGAGTTCAGGTAGAGTGGCTTGTGAAAGTTCTCAAGATGACATGACTGGTCCATTTGCCCTGCTTTGGGCCATTTGGTGTGCTAGGAATGAGAAAATCTTTTGGGGGTGACCATTTAGTTGTGAGAGGGTGGTGGGGCGTTGCAGGGCACTAGTATCTTTGTGGCATAACATGTAATTCAGATTTTCTGGTAATCTTTGTTGTATCATATATGTACTCGGCTTAATCTAGTTGAATAAATTTGCGGTGAGTTCCAATCTTGGGACTATGCCATCGTTCTCCTCAAAATAAATCAAAGAATAAGAATAAAATATGGATTTATGCGAAACCCACTCCAAAGTAGCTAGATGAAACCACTGAAAAAAGCCACAAAAAGCTAAATATTGCATTAGCTTTCACAATGAATAGAAGAGATATGGGTCTCTTTATATTTCCACCAAGACAACCACGTCCCATCAACATAAAATATGGGACTTGTCCTGTGCATATGGTCCAATTTTCAATTTCTCAGCACAAATTAATATTTGAAATTAAAGTAATCTCTTATCAAACAAAAGTATAAAATATGCACTTCTATTTCTCTAGAATTTTCCATGTGGCATCTTTGATATGAATCCAAATGAAATGTTTCTGCATAAGTGAAATTTTAACCGGAAATGCAACAGGCAGAAAGTCAAAGGAAGACATTGAGGTTTCAATTCCTAAAGTAGTACAATATTTAAAGAACAGGTTGGTATTACTGGAAGTTATGTAGCCAAAAATACCGCAAGAAATTCAATATGCTCATGACATACCAATAAAAAAATTGGTTTACTTCGAAATATCAATTTATTGAACTTCTGAACTAAAATTCAATAAGGTTCCTAACTGCTTAACTGGATTCCCAGATTTCAACTGAAAATACGCTTTACCATTTTTCATTGACCTAAAAATTCATATATATGCATCTAACTCCATGAACTTACAAATTTTACTTGAAGTTACATTTCATAGAACTGATTAAATGCAATGATAGAAGTCAACATACTGTAATAAGTTTGCTCCATAAAGATGAAGAAGTAAGACCAACTGCAGCAGCAACACCATATGCAATTTCAAGTAAAAAAATGCAAATCCAAAATACCTGTAAAAGAAAAATGAGCTAAGAAAATTAGCAACTGCATGCCAAATACACATTCGCAGGCTCAAAAACAAAAATAGATGATAACAAACCCTCTTTTGGCCCAGTCTCACACTAAATGATTTAATGCCAAAGATACGATCACCATCAATATCAGGAATATCCTGTACAAGATCATTTATCAGTCACATCACTGGAATGAAATTTGTTTATCAAGCATAGAATGAAAATTAAAAATTTGTATTACATAGAGAGCAGATAGCATTTTATTTAGGAAGCGCGTTGCAAAACAGATAATATGAAAGAAGTCAATAGAAGAAAAAAATCATCCCTACATTTTTCTCTATTATTTTATGCATGAAGAGAAAGCACCCAGGTTGGCACCCCCTCCCCGAAACAAATTTGTCAACACAATTTAACAATTTAAAAATACATATTCAACATAAAATCTTTCCTCATAAAACAGTGAAAATGACCCTATTTCGGGTCAGCCATAGCCCACAAACAAGTTATAGCTTCCCGATGTTCCACCATGGTCTGAACTGAACTGTAACAAAATATGTCCAAAGATTCTTAAGAGAAGACATGCCAATCCAAGAAGTTCAGATAGCCCAATAAAGCTCGCTGGCCCCGTCACAAGTAAGAAATCGATGTGCCAGCTCATACATTGATATATATATATATATATATATATATATATGGCAATGCTTATAACGGATCTATGAAGCATGAAACATAATCACCAACCAAAATGTGTTTTCTTCGTTTGATAAAAGGGATGAGAATAAAGAAGAGTTGAGTCAATTGAGCATGTGAGAAGGGTTCCTCTAGGTCGGATCTTCATCTAATACTTCTTAGAGATTGAAAGGTGTATGGCTCTCTATATAGCCCTACTGACACAACCAAGTCTCACCAATAGACAATGTATGACTAAATCATTAGAGTGGTGTATTTGGATCTAGGAGAGAAGTAATTACCCAATCGACTTGCCCATTTTATGCGGAGTGAAAGAGAGAATTGTCCTTTATATGTTAAGAGTACCCCAACAATTCTTGTACACAAAGATGACAAGGTTATGGTTACAAAGATGATACGTTAAAATAAGTAAACGGCACATGTCCCAAATAGTTATAAAATATCTCAGAAAAATATCTCTCGACATGAACATATCTCAGCACTCTCGCTCAAGGTAGAGTATAGATATCTATCATACCCAGCTTGGATAAACACTTGTGAAATGATCCTCTGAAGAGAGCTTTGGTGAACATGCTGACAGTCTACTAAGGCGAGGAAACATGAGTAGCAGAGATGAGGTCTTTCTGTATCATTTATTTGGTGTATTAACTAACAACCTCAATGTACTTTGTTCTCTCATAAAACACAAGATGGCTTGTTATGAACAATGTTGCTTAATTGTCTCTGCATAGTGATATGTGTGGAGGAATCAGTCAAGGCCCTAAATGTCGATTTCGGTCACCATTTCGGTAACTGACCAAAATGGAATTTCGGTAGAAGTTCGATCGAAATTTCGGTCATTTCAGTATTTTTTGTACTAGGACCCTCATATTTCGGTCATTTCGGCCATATCGATCGAATTTCGATTTCGAGAGGATATCGATATTCGACAGAAATTCGATCGAATTTCGCTGAAATTTGAGGCCATGATCTCAATGAGTATGTGAACATATCTGACCCATTATTTGGGCAATGACTTAAGTCGTAGCTCTATATTCTAACTCGACTCTGAATCTGAATATAACCTGTTGCTTCGTGCTCTTTCGAGTGATTAAAAAATTACCTAAACCACGACAAAGTCTTGAAGGAACACTTGGGGTTGTGTGTTAAAAATGTTTATGCCAAAAAATGCAAATCGACAGATCAAAACAGAAGGTTTTTGAGAGAGCAAAGCCGAAGAGCGTAAATATAATGAAGCGTAAATACTTTGGCTAAAATAGGATTTTCTTTTGAGCACATAAAAATTAAGAAGAGTATAGACTGTATGTGAGTAGAGAACATGTGTTCTTGGTGTATGCTGGAATGGTGAAGATTAGGATTTTTAATAGGCGGCCCTAAGAATAGTAAATATTCAATTAACTTTTAAGAGAAAATGGCTGAAAAATCAGTATACATCAACCAATATCTAAGTGCCAACCGTAAGTGAAAGAAGTGGAACATAAATAATCAACCAGAAGTACTTGGCACCGCGTTCGAAGTACTGGGTGGGGACATGGCACTCTAAGTACTGAGGTTGAACACCGAGCAAAGGACACCTCGGTCTGCCAAGCAGTATGTACCCATACCAACGACCTTATGGGATCACGGTCATCTAAGTTTTCTACCGAGGCTCCAAGGGTGATGCCCCTTCCTTGGCAATGCTACTCCAACTACTTTCATGCCACCGAAGTAGGACAATGTGGCACGAAAACGAAACTACAACAAGAAACTCAATTGTTAGAGTGTTCGGTTGTGTGTCATATGAGTTATAGGAGCCATCCATGTGTTTAGTCCCACATCTACTAGTGGTGGGACTTGGAGGCTCTGTGGATGCTATATAAGGAACCACATACCTCCTGTATCCATAGAGAAAAAGGAATGCAATATCCTCCCCTTTAAGGGCTTCTCCTATGGTTTCATCCCGCTCCTTAGGGAGTAGGATTTCACGTAAAAATTCTTCTTTGTTCTTCATGTTCTATATTTCTAGTTCATGCTTTGTTTATCATTCCGCTTCCGCATTCTCTATTTTCTAACATGGTATCAGAGCAAGTTCGATTTTCGTGGAGTTATTTTCTTTTATCATGTATTTGAGATTCATTTTTTCCCTTGGAAATTATTCGAGAAGAATATTATTCTGGGTTTTTTAAGTTCAAGGTCCAAGTTCTAGGGTTCCAATCTGGAACCCTAATCACTGTTCATGTCCATATGCATCGAAGCAGCCGCTTATAGCGGCAAACCGCGCAGGCGGCGTACCCTAATCACCCAGCAAGGCACGAAGACTCCAGGCCCGCAGCCCTAACGCTAGGCGGCGCAACCACCAGCACGCGACCCATCAACCTCTTGTGTGGGGTACACCAAGCAGCACCCTTGGCAATGCTCCTTCCCCCGCGCGTGCATCCTCCATCTCCAACAGAAGGTCGCGTAAGCACATCTACATTGCAGAACTCCAGGCGACACCTCCAATCTGACGATCTCCTCCAACGGTTGCAGACGAAGGTCTCTCCAATCGCGGCCTCCCCTTCGCATCTCGCGCACCGTTCTAGTTCCAGGAGGAATACCTCCAAGCAGCGTCGCCCATTAGTGGAGGTTGCACTCCAAATTCTCCAAGCAGAGCCCTTCGTCCTCCTCCCTTGTGGCACCAGCTTCCCCGCATGCGATGAGGCTTGTCCATGCACCCTCCTTCCATGTGCACCCTTGCGGCTCTCTCTCCCGATCTGCAGCGGAGGCGGTGGTCTACCCCATCGGAGGCACGACGGGTCTCGAGTGAAAAGGGGTTCTACGTTGGAAATCCTAAACGGGGCCTTAAAAAATTTTCTACTATTAAGGGCCTTTGGGCCGTGAGATGTTTAAAAAAATGAAATGAAAATAAAAAAAAAGGGAGGAGGAAGAGAGAAAGGAAGCCCTATTGGGCTGTTGCATGTTTTAGGCCCAAGTGTATAGGCCATGAGTTACATAAAAAAGGAGAAAAAAAAGGAAAAGAGTGCACGAGAGAGAGATTGAGCCCCTATTTGGGCCTAGTTTCATTGTTAAAAAAATAGGCATGTGCAACAAAAAAAATCGTACGGATATTTGCAATAAAATGAAAAGCCATAAAAAATGAATAGCTTATCGTGACGGCTTTTATTTAAAAAAAGGAGATGAAATAGCCGGGGGGAAAATGATAATGAAAAGTCGTAAAAAAAGCGTGAGCGACTAAAAAAATCAAAAAAATGCATGATTCATGTTTTCCCCACATTTTATTGTCTTCTCCCAACATAGTCGATGTCATGTATTCCGACTAGTATGGGAGAAGGGGGGAGTATATGTAGAGTCACAGGTCTATTCAAATTCTCCAAATATAGATATTCCAGACCAGCCAGTCAAATCTCCGGACTCTACAGTTGATATTCATACTCGATGATCAGCTACCGAGTCTTCAGTTTCAGACATGTACATGTAAGAAGTATTCTTTCAGATGAGCACATGTATGCCATCTTTTGTCGTGGTCCCCATCGTTATTGTTTTGTGGACCAGAATTTTCATGTGAACCATAGGGACTCAAGAGTAGAAGACCATTCCCTATGCCATGTTGGCAACGGTTTTCATATGGTATCATAGGGACTCCAGAGTAAAGTATCATTCTTTGTGCCAGATGGGAGAGAGCCAGTTCTCCGATGAGGAGACTTCTTTCAGACTCCATTCTCCAGCGATCGTGGACTCCGACAAGGATTGCACTTCCACGGCCTTTTCAGTTTGACCCTTTTCAGAGATGGAGCAGTTGTCCACATGTTGTGGCAGATTAGAATACTCTGACGAGGAGACTCATTTCCAGTTGCAGTGACTCTAACAGGCGCAGTTCAGAGCACATGCTCTCCAATGAGGAGATTCAGTTGACTCACACTCCATCCCATTCGTCCTCCTCACATGCACGGTATGAGAATCAACATCCTCGATAGCAGCCGACAGTTGTGCGCGTTGAGTTAATATTGTCCGTAGTGTGTTGTAGCGTGAGTTGAGTTTCTTTCTGTTTGCCCAAGCCGAGGATTGCATGCTCCAGCTTGAGGGAGAGTGCTAAGAGTATTTGGTTGTGCGCCATATGAGTTGTAGGAGGTCAAATAGATCTCTACAGGAACCATTTACCACATCCATATGTTTAGTCCACATCTACCAGTGATGGGACTTGGAGGCTCTGTGGAGGCTATATAAGGAGCCCCGGACGTCCTGTATCCATAGAGAAAAAGGAATGCAATATCCGGCCCTTTGAGGGTTTTTCTCGCGGTTTCATCTTGCTCCTTGGGGAGTAGGGACCACGTAAAAATTCTTCTTTTTTCTTCATATTTTATCTTTCTAGTTCATGCTATGTTTATCATTCCGCTCCCGCATTCTCCATTTTCTAACATCAACCGTTGGTCCTATGAGGTGAAACTCAGATATGAAATCCTGAAATATACATATGATGATCATTCTCACAAAACCTCACCGTATTCATAACTCATTTATTATCTAAGTGAACCCGATTCATTCATTTATCAACTCATTACATAATAATCATGTCATACATGGTCTACATATTTTAAGAATCAATTTCTATCATTTTTAGGATCCAAACGGGTTCACTATCCCAAAATGATCGACCATCTAGGGAGACAAGATCAATCATTTTGGGCCAAAATGATCTATGATTTTGGGCATGTTATAGTATGTAAGAGCGGGGTAATTAGATCTCTCCAAAATCCAATTACCCACTCATGTTTAGTCCTGAATGGATGAGTGGTGGGACTCCGGTCTGTCTATAGGCTATATAAGGAGCCCCACACTCCCTGGACTCATTGAGAAATTCTAATAGAAGATCCGGCCCTTTGAGGCCTTCTCCCGTGGTTTTATCCCGATCCTTATGGAGTAGGGTTCCACGTAAAATATGAGTGTTCGATGTTTTATTATTTCTTATTTATCAATTCACTTCTACATTTCTAGATTTTAATATGGTAACAAAGCAAGTCGATTTTGGGAGTTTTTTGATCGGTTCGATTATTATTCTTTTTTTCAAGTTCAATAAATTTCGAAGTTTTTTCTCTCTCGCATATTCAAGTAAGGAAGATCGTGTCCTACAAGATCATATTGTTATTTCTGCATTCTACAAGTTATGAAGATCATGTTCATCTAAAAATTCCATCTCCAACAAGATCTAGGGTTCCATTCATCTCCGGGTAGAACCCTACCTCCGTTGTAGGTGAACACGTGAAGATCTACTCGTTCCACAACCCCGTCGTTCTACTCGTTCTACAGGCGATGATGGTGGTGGCGACATGCACATGGCAGCTACGCCTCCACCTTCTCCTAATACCGCCAAAACCTCCATATCAAGGCAAAGCCCTCAAATCGCAGGTGCTAAAGTTGTCAAGGTGACCATCGCACTCCAAGCTGACATCGTCACACATCCTTAGCGCCACCAAGATCACACAACATCAATTGTAGCTTTTTTATGTCAATAGTTATGGGATATGTATTAAGTAAAGAAACAGCTTTTGTATCAAGTGTTCTTATGAAAAATATCATTTTCTATATCGTGTATGCATCAATTATAGTTATAAATATATGTATTAGATACCCACCCCAATGGTCTGGTGGTAGTGCAGGGTGTCTATCACCCAAAAGATCAGGGTTCAAATCCCCCCTGTGGCGATTGCGTTAGGTAGCCGACAACCGATGTAAAAATAGTTGGATCTTTCAACATGGATTTGAGCAAGAACCCATGTAGCTGACCCGACTTAAAGTGGGAAAAGGTTTCTCCATCTATTTACCTTTAAAGTAAATTAGGAAAACATGTAGAACTGCATATACCCAGTAAATACTCCGGCATATTGTTCAATCACTATTCGGTGATTAGTCCCAACACATACGCACACCGGTTTCATGACCTTGTTTATGAATCACTACCTCTAGAATTTATGAAGTTAGAGCACTAAAGATCTGCTGCAATGTACAGCATCTTAATGTTATGACATGAAGCCCTTTTTGTAGCCGTCTTACTGTTGCAGATTCTACCAATGTGCACAGTAACAACACAAGTTCAGGAGACACGGAAGCGGTACGGGGGAGGGTCAGGGGCGGATATAGTAGATGATGGTGCCACCTCTACCCTCCATCGACGACGGCACCGTTCTCGTCGACAATGTCATCTTGGTTAAATCGAAAGAGCAGGGGAAGGAAGGTTGAGGCCATGGAGGAAAGGAAGCGGCGCGGGGAAGGGGGTGGATGTTGGTGGTTGCAGTGATGAAGGAGGGGGATTGTCAAAAGGAAGAGGAGAGGGGTTGGGTTGGGGAAGATAAAAATTAAAAGAAAATAAAATAATTACTCCCATTGGATCGAATCTAGTTAAATTAACTTAAGTGATTGGTTTAGTTAGTGGTGTAGCATAACGGAGGGTTCTACATGTAAATGGAAGTGACTCTATGAGTTCTGCATGTAATTCAAAATTACGGAGGGTTCAGCGTCTAATCATGCATTTTGGTCACTATATTCATGGAGATGGAATTCATTCTGAGAAAAGAAGTATGATTCAAATTATATTTGTTGCTGCAGAAGAATTCATTCCAACAAATAAAAAAATTATAGCCATCTCATATGTGCATCCTTGGAATCGATTGTTGATGTGGCAATATCAATGATATTTAAAATAATCCATGTGTAATAAATTTCTAAAAACGAATACATTCTTATCAAGTGGCACAAGTGGTCTTAGGCCTTAGTTCTAGCACCCAATATCATATTGCACTTCTTAATCGAGGCCATAACTCTCATGATAAAATATAAAAAAATGGCGAAGCCTTCTCCCACTTTAAGTAGGGTCGGCTACATAGATTCTTGCTCAGATCCATGTTGAAAGATCCAGCTATTTTTTTGCGCTGGTTGTCGGCTACTTAACGCAACCCTCACAAGGAGGGATTTTAACCCTAGTCTTTTGGGCTACCACCAGACCATTGGAGTGGATGCTCTTGTGATAAAATATGTGAAGAAAAAATGATAAGGCCCAAAGTTTATGATTTTCAGGGTTTCCTAATTAGACCCACAAGTTATAGATCCTCCCATCAAGATATATATGCTATACTATCCATCTAATTCAACACTGTCCATGGACCCTAGACTAATTTAGATTATGCCACTATTTCCCATTATTACTACTTTAAAGTTTGCCGAGATTTCCCTTTTTTGAACTCTAAGCCAGCATATTTTCCCATTATTATATGATGCTAACGATTTTAATATAATCTAGAATTAACATGTTTCCAACCTTTTCTTATTTTCTCCGATAAGTTTCGATTTAATAATTGGATCCTAGTACAACCCAAACTTCAGATCATCAATTCACAGCACCATAAGATTGAGTTAATAGAGATAAGAATAGACAATGTATCTGTAAACCCCTATTAAAAAATGATTTTATGGCGAAAATGTAAGGACGCGCTCAAAAAACATAGGCGTAAATAATTGCATCAGCTTAAAATTCAGACCTATCACATCAAAATGATGAAAACCAAAAAGTTTACCTTAAATAATGCTATTACAATTGAAAAAAAGCTCATAAATGCAGTTGCAAATGTCAATGGCCTTTGTTAAAGCTGCAGGTGTCCCAAAAACAAAGCTCTGGAATCAAGAAAAGGATAACATGCTTCAGTCTAACAATAAGTACGAAAGAAAATATGTTTGAAAGAAATATGTTGTTAGCAGGTCGACAGTCAAATGCAAACCTATTGGTTAAAATATGACAAGACCATCTTACTAGGGATAAAAACAATCAAATACGGATAAAGATAGAGGGCATATAATATCCTTACCCCTTCTTTCACGTTGGGTATATATATGAATGTGGATATTATAGGAAATATAAACCATATCTTCAGAATACAGATATGGGTGCAAAATGGTTATTCATGGTTCACATGCGAAAATTTCATCAACGGATATGTTAAACGTTCCTAAATTATTTAATACTAAGAACATTTGATGTTAACTGTTGGGAAACGTGAATGAGTTATTCTATTCCATAGCCCTAGGCTCTCTTATATAGGAGAGTAGCCTATGGGTAAATTACATAAAGAGAATAACAAGAAAATAAAATAACAAAGAGATACAAAATAGCCTATGCGTCAACACTCCCCCTCAAGATGGAGCATAGATATCAATCATGCTCAGCTTGGACGCACACTTCTGGAATGGGCCTTTAAATAATGCCTTGGTGAAAATATCAGCAGTCTGATTCTCTGATGTGACGTGAGATGTAGCAATGAACCCCTTCTGAATCATGTCACGTATGTAGTGACAGTCGACCTCAATATGCTTGGTCCTCTCATGAAAAGCTGGGTTATTTGCAATGAACAAGGCAGCCTGATTGTCACATTCCAACATCATAGGAAGAGGTATATCAATACATAGGTCTGCAAGTAAGGATTTTACCCACATCATTTCTGTGCTCGCCTGGGCCATAGCCCTATATTCTGATTCAGCACTGGATCTAGCTACTACTGTCTGCTTCTTGCTCTTCCACGAAACTAGAGCATCTCCAACATAGACCGCAAACCCTGATGTTGACTTCCTGTCCTTGGGGCACCCTGCATAGTCTGCATCCGCACATCCTGTAACAGAAATCTCCTTTCCTTTCTTAAATATCAAGCCTGCACCTGGAGATGATTTTAGATATCTCGGAATCATGTGTATGGCATCCATATGGACCTGGCGTGGTTGCTCCATGAACTGGCTCACACGACTCACTGCAAACTGTATATCAGGTCTAGTGATAGTGACATACAGTAATTTGCCTACCAGTTCTCTGTACCTTCTCTGATCCACCTCTTCTGTGTCATCATCATATAGCTTCATGCTAGGGTCCATTGGTGTCGTAGCAGGTCGACACCCTAGCATACCTGTCTCACTCAGTAGATCTGTGACATACTTCCTGTGTCATGACTAATCCATATGGATTTCTAGCAAATTCCAGCCCCAGGAAATATCTAAGGACTCCCAAGTCCTTGGTGACAAACTCGGTCCCCAGCCTTTCCTTTGCTTGCTTAATGCCTTGGTCATCATCACCTGTAATCAAGATATCATCAACATAAACCATGATTACAATGATACCTCTCGCCGTCTTCTGCACGAACAAGGAATGATCAGCATTGGAGCGTTTATATCCTTGTTTCTCAAAGAGGTCTGAAAGCTTCTGAAACCATGCTCTGGGGCTCTGCTTAAGACCATAGATGGCCTTATGCAATCTGCAAACCTTGGAACACTCCCCCTCAACAGCAAAACCAGGTGGCTGTTGCATATAGACTTCCTCCTGCAAGTCTCCATACAAAAATGCATTCTTTACGTCCAGTTGATAGAGTGGCCAGTCTTTAGCAACCGCAACAGATAGCAGGATCCGTAAAGTGGAATGACGCGCCACAGGGGAGAAGGTGTCTAGGTAATCTACCCCATATGTCTGCGTGAAGCCCCGAGCAACAAGGCGTGCCTTGTACCTGTCAATGGAACCATCTGCATTGTGCTTAACTGTAAACACCCATTTGCAACTCACCGGGCTAACATCTGGAGGAATAGGAACCAAACTCCAGGTTCCTCTAGACTGAAGTGCCTCCATCTCCTCTTCCATTGCTAGTCGCCATCTAGCATCCTGCATAGCATCATGATGGTTCCGTGGAATGTCTGTAGCTGAAAGTGCCAATGCAAACGTCCTGAATGGTCCAGATAGCCTCTCAAACGACACCACTGCTGATACTGGATACTGGACACAGCTCCTCTTCGGCTTGCGTAGAGCGATTGGAACATCTAGGTCCTCTGTGGTATCACCATGCTCCTGTAATGCACCCTGCTGAGAAATGTCGTCAGATCCATCAACATTAATATTCTCATTACATACCATAGGCGAGCTAGTTGACTGGTCAGGACCATGAGCTGTATGCGGCCTGCGGGTGTAATGGAATGGTAAAGGGGATACTGTAGATGGTGGTGGTGGTGGCGGTGGTGGTGGTGGTGGTGATGATGGTGGTGATGTTGGTGGTGCCATGAATACGATATCAGGAGATATAGGTGGTCGCTGCATGTTCCCGGATTCTGAAAAATACATAATGGATTCAAAAAATGTAACATCTGCACTGATCATATACCGCCGACGCACAGGGTCAAAACACTTGTACCCCTTTTGAGTTCTGGAGTACCCCACAAAGACGCACTTGACAGCCCTAGGAGAGAGCTTGTCAGAACCAGGCGACAACTGGTGGACAAATGCAACTGACCCAAACACACGAGGGGTAAGAATGAACAGATCCTTGTCAGGATAAATAAGTGAAAAAGGAACCTGTTCATTCAAGACAGACGAGGGCATACGATTGATAAGATAGCATGCAGTGAGGACGGCATCACCCCAGTAGGAGTACGGAACATGACTCTGAATGAGAAGTGACCTTGTGACATCAAGTAGGTGACGATGTTTCCTTTCTGCAACCCCATTTTGTTGAGACGTATGAGCGCAGGATGTTTGGTGTATAATTCCTTTAGAGGAGTAGTAGTTGGCTAGATTGTTGGTGCACAACTCTAAGGCATTGTCACTTCTCATAATTTTGACAGTTGTGGAAAAAACATTTTGAATCTCATTTAGAAAGTGAATAATAATATTACCTGCTTCAGACTTATTTTTCATTAGAAATACCCATGATGCTCTAGAAAAATCATCCACAAATACAATATAAAACCTGTGCCCCTGATGATCGGGAACACGACTCGGACCCCAGACGTCGACATGAAACAACTCAAACTTGGAGTTACTACTCCGACCTTGACTACTGGGAAAAGATGACCTGTGATGTTTTCCCAACTGACACGCCTCACACTGGATAGGTGTGTGAGAAAGACTATAAGGTAGGACTAGACGCAACTTCTGAAGCGGTAAATGACCAAAACGCAGATGCCACAGGAGAGATGATACTTGTTCTGCGGGAGAAGCTGTGATTCCGGCAAATGGGATCTGGTTCAGACGATAAAGGTCTCCTTGCTCATAGCCATGACCAATCACGTTGCCCGTACGGATGTCCTGAAAAATCAATGAAGATGAATCAAAAATAGCTCGACAATGAAGATCCTTCGTAATCTGACTAATTGACAACAGATTCATAGAAAAATGCGGTGCATGCAAAACATTCTTGAGCTGCATGGAAGACGTCAGTCTAATCTCCCCCTGACCCGTGATAGGAGAATGCGTGCCATTGGCAATAACTATTGTCCGTCCTGGAGGAATCTGAGTGTATCCTGTAAGTAGGCTCTGGTCGCCACATAGATGATGTGTAGCGCCAAGGTCCATGATCCATGGCAGTGTATCAGATCTACTACTGTGGAGTGCAAGTGTACTACCTGAAGTACTCGTAGAGGCAGAAGCAGAAGCAGCAGCATCAGTATGACTCTCTGTCGACGGTGTTGGGCCAGATGGTGGGATAATGCCCCTGAGACGGGCAACCAGATCATCAAATCGTTGATCCAGTGTAGCTGCAGACGGGGGCTCTATCTGCTCAGCGGCTCGTGCGGATGCAGGAAATCCATGCTTTGAGTAGCATGTGTCTTCAGTATGTCCGACTCTGTGACAATAAGAGCATGTTGGCCTAGTGCGGCCACCCCTTCCACGGGGAATACGTCCACGGCCCTGGTATTGAGAACCACGGCCTCTGTTGGCTGCCATGGCTGAGGGATTCTGACTAGTGGCTGCTGAAGGTACAGTAATCCTGCTCAATCTGTGAAAAGCTTCCTCCATGGGAGGAATAGTCGAGTCCGCCAAAATCTGTGAACGTGCTGCCTCATACTCTGGATCGAGTGCAGCGAGAAACACACCCACCATCGTCGCATTCCGGTATGTCTTCTGCTGTTCTGGTGTGGCGGTAAGAGGCATGAAGCTATGGAGCTTCTCAAACATTCCTCTCAAAGATGTGTAGAGAGAATGTAATGGGCGGCCATTTTGCTTAATTGTGAATATATCATGTTGTAGTTGCAGGATCTTGGTCTCATTCTTCGCCTGAGAATATGTCGCTGCTAGGATATCCCACATGTCTTTGGCTGTGGGTTGATGTAGAATGTCATTGGCGATCTCAATAGCCAATGTGCCAGATAGCCACACCTTTGCATATGCGTCGTCAGCCTCCCATAAGGCATGGACTCCAGTCTTCTCTGCAGGCTCGGGCTCTGTGAGAATATGCTTCTTGCCCGTGGACTTCATCATACTCATGAACTGCATTGCCCACAGTTCATAGTTCGTACCGTCCATCTTGACAATGGGCGCTGGACCACGAAATGCGCCCATGGACGGGATATCTGCCTTGCTTTCTGACATACTGGATACGGAAGACTGGAGCGAACTGCAATAGATAATATTTGTCTACAAAGACATAGACGGGATTAGTTGCATGTGTAGACCTCAAGCAACTATCCCCATGGATCTATGCGCGCTACGATCCGCACGCGCACAGGTTTCGATTGTAGAAACCCTCGCGCACAATTGAGATGGTGCCCTAGCACCCGCTATGCGCACAGCACAGGAGATGGTGCCGCACAGGAGATGATGCCGCACAGCACAGGAGATGGTGCAGCACTAGGCCGCGGCACAGCAGGAGGCACAGGGCGCGGGAAGAGGCACAGCGGGAGGCGCAAGGCTCTGTAGTGGACTGGAAGGTGCACGTGATGTGCACTGGAAGGCGCGAGAGGCGATTGGCGATAGGCGATCGGTGAGAGGCTCCAGAGAGCGATCGGCGATAGGCGATCGGTGGAGGCGCTAGGTGATCGGCTCCAGAGAGCGATCGGTGAGCGGCTCCAGAGGCGAGGGCGAGGGCGCCAGAGACGATAGGCGATCGGCGAGGGCGCTGGGAGCAGCGCCTATGAGCGCGATCGATAGGCGATCGGAGAGGAGTGATCGCCGAGAGGAGGGAGAGAGAGAAGAGAGGCCGGCGGGTGGGGTGGGTTAGGGTTAGGGTTTCGAGAACTCCGGTCTAGGACCGTCGCTCTGATACCATGTTGGGAAACGTGAATGAGTTATTCTATTCCATAGCCCTAGGCTCTCTTATATAGGAGAGTAGCCTATGGGTAAATTACATAAAGAGAATAACAAGAAAATAAAATAACAAAGAGATACAAAATAGCCTATGCGTCAACATTAACCATCAACTTTATATAATAAAAAGCAAGTAAATATTGTGCAAACTACAAGTCAGAACTAGACAGGTATAAATTTTGACGAGGGGAAGATTGGACTAGGTTGTGGACTGAAAGGTAGAATTTCTTGATGGAGTTCGGTTGTTGATAGTATTAGCAATTATATTTCTCTACTTATTATCAGAAGAATTAAAAGAAGCCTCCTATAAATCAATATGCATATGTATATTTATATATGATACAAAAAGGAATGAATATTAGGGCATCCATTCACTCTTAAAACATTCTGTTTGAATCCATATTCATCAAATATTAGAATATGGCATTCATTGTTTGTCGGATGCACAATTTGTATATCCATGTTTATTAGGCTTAAATGAGGATATACATTTTCTCTTTAGAAAACATAAGAATACAAATGAATACATATCTATTTGCATTATCTCGCAACTTTAACCCGCACCCATTTATAATATAAAATGGTAATAATGAGTATACAAAACTGTCATTTTTTCATATTCTCCAAACATATGTTTATTTGATACCTATCACAAGAACTGGGTTTTTACATTTTGCATTCATGCCCTATAAAAACAGATCTAATATAAACCAAATCCATGTAAAATTCAAAATAAAATGCATTCACATGTCCCCCTTGTAATTGTTATAAAATAGAAAGCGGAAGCGGAATAACATAATAAAGAAGAATAATCACGAAGAACACAAAGATTTTTATGTGGAACCCTACTCCGTGAGGAGCGGGATAAAACCACAGGAGAAGCCCTCAACGGGGGCGGATATTCTATTGAATTTCTCAATGAGTACAGGAGGTCTGGGGCTCCTTATATAGCCTTCCCAGAGCCTCCAAGTCCCACTGTTGGTCCATGTGGGACTAAACACATGATGGGGTAAATGGATCTTCTCCAGGATCCATTTACCCTGCTACAACTCAACATGGCGCACTACCAAATACTCTAACACTCCCCCTCAAGCTGGAGCATGCAATGCTCAGCTTGGACAAACAGAAAGAAATTCAACTCAACTCTACAGGACACTACGGACAATATCAACCCAACGCGCACATGCTGCAGTCGAGGACGTTGCTTCTCATGCCGTGTAGGTGAGGAGGACGAACGGGCTGGAGTGTGAGTCAACTGAAGACTCGGAACCTGACCATCGAGTCTGAACTTGCGCCTGGAGTCTCCTCGTCGGAGAACTGGGTCTCTCCCATCTGGCTCAGAGAATGGTGCACTGCTCTGGTGTACCTATGATACCACATGAAAACCCTTGCCCTCAAGGGAATGGTCCTCTTCTCTGGAGTCCCTATGGCTCACATGAAAACTCTGGCCTGACAACTAGAAGAATGATGGGGACCTCTGACAATGATGGCAACATATGCTCATCTGACAATAAGACCGCACACTCGTGCGTGTCTGAAACTGGAGACTCGGAAGACAATCGTCGAGTCTGAACCTGGATCTGAACCGTAGAGTCTGGAATCTGATCGATCTGGAAATCTGAATCTGCATCTGGAATACAAGACCTGTGACTCTACATATATACTCCCCCTTTCTCCCATACTTGTCGGAAAATATGGACGTCGACCAAGTTGGGAGAAGACAACAATGATGGGGACAAAACCAAACCACTTAGCCGATCACAACTTTATCGGCTTTTCAAAACATTCATCATTTTCATTTTTTTTTCGAATTTTTTTTAAGCCGTTTCAACTTTTTTTTTACGGCTTTTGCTTCGTATTTTTTTTTTTGCAAATGCGTACGGCTTTTTTTTTATTTTGTACGCGCCTCTTTTTTTTCCGAGAATTCATTCATTTTTTTTTGCTATTTCCCCCTCCTTTTTTTCAAGCCCCCTTGGGCTTAAGCACCTCTCTTTCTCCTCTCTTTCTATTGTTTTTTTTTAAATTACATTCGGCTTGATCGGACCCGTAACCCCACCTCTTTTTTTTAAACACAACAGCCCATTTGGGCCCAAAGCTCTCTTCCTCTTTTTCTTTTTCTTTTTTTTTAAAAGCATACGACAGACCCAAATCGGGCCCCTGTTTCCTCCTGGACATGACTAGGGTTCCCACGATTGGGAACCCCTTCAGATCGCAACCCACGCATGGGAGGGTGCCGCCGCCAATACATGTGTGCCGCCAAGACATGGGAGGTCAAGGGGGGGCTCCGCCTGAGCGGCCTGGGGTTGCGCCTCTCGCCACCTGCTGCTGGAGCCGCAAGAGAGGTTGGAGCGCGGGGTATCCCTCATCGATCGCCGCTGGCAGAAGGGCGGCTCTCGTCGCCTGGATACGCGGAGAGGAACGATGAGTGGTATCGCAGGGGGAGCCTGGAGCCGTTGGAGAGCGAGACCGAGAGGGCGACTCGGAGGAGAACGCGAGAGAAGGTGCGCTGCCTGGGGTGTGTGCGCCTGGGATGCGCATCTTTGTGTGCGTGATGCGCGAGGGAACAAGACAAAGCACTAATGCCGCCTGCCGTTGAAAGGGGGTTCACGCACAAGGGGGGTGCGCGCCTTCTGGCCATCGAACTGAGAGGTGCCTCTATCTTAGCCGTTTGCTGCAGGAGAGGATAGCGCCTGGGATCTTCTGGAGTGGGACAGCGCCGATGGCTCAATCTGAGATGCGCGGGAGGCGTGCAATGGGGTTGAAGATGCGTGGGCTGCACGTTGAAGATGTGGGAGCCTCCGCCTTGGGAAGCTACACGGAGATGGGTGCAGCCGCTCCACCACCAGAGCCGTGAAATTGCCTGAACTGGAACAGCCTGGAATTTTTGGATCTAGGGTTTCCGGAAAACCCTAAAAAAAACTTGAACCAAAACTGGAATCGAAACAACTGTAGGAAAGTCTCCAAGGACAAAATCGAATCTCTAACAATAATGAAATAACTCCTCGAGAAACGAACCCGCTCTGATACCATGTTATAAAATAGAAAGCGGAAGCGGAATAACATAATAAAGAAGAATAATCACGAAGAACACAAAGATTTTTATGTGGAACCCTACTCCGTGAGGAGCGGGATAAAACCACAGGAGAAGCCCTCAACGGGGGCGGATATTCTATTGAATTTCTCAATGAGTACAGGAGGTCTGGGGCTCCTTATATAGCCTTCCCAGAGCCTCCAAGTCCCACTGTTGGTCCATGTGGGACTAAACACATGATGGGGTAAATGGATCTTCTCCAGGATCCATTTACCCTGCTACAACTCAACATGGCGCACTACCAAATACTCTAACAGTAATCGTATTTCAGTTGAAGCAACTATAACTGTAGAAGCCACGACATCGGAGACCTCAAACCACTCTGTAGCCACTATTCAGAGTTTCAACAAATATGAATATCATCAAATACTTTTAGATGTGCTTGAAATGCCTTAGGTTTCATTTAGCGTCATAGTAATTATTATCAATAGGCATGTACATAGCATGATATTTTCGTTAATGAGTAACATTTCTAGAAAATGCGCATGTAACTGCATATTCGACCGGGATATGCATGCAAGAAAGCAGCATGGTAAATCCATGATGAAATTAGTTACGCAGAACTACTCTTCAGTAGCACAAACCTTCATGTGCGCATAAAAAGCCAGTTGAACAACAACTGCACGAATGGCCAGGATGCACATAGCTGCAACAAAAGCAAATCTTTTCCATCGGAAAAATGGGAGCTGCATTTTTTACACAAAATAATTGGAAGCATGTCAACTCCAAATTATCTTTATTTTAGTGATCAATGAAAACTAAATAACTACTAAGCACTGCTGGGTGCCCCTTCCAAACAGGAAGAAGAATCTAGCCATAATTTTTTGTTGGAGAGCCGATAAGTTGTTCTTTTGCTCTTTATTCTTAACAGAATAAGATGTTAACAATCTAATTTGACAGCCATAGCAAACTTCACTAAATTAGATCAACAGTTCATGCTTCCATAAACGAAATCGGTGTTTTCTTATACATTATATACAAAATGCATCCATCAGTGGAACATCACGATTTCATATACAACAAAATGACTACAGGAAAATCAAAGGATTGGCACTTCCAGCTTTGGACACAAAACAACCACTAACTTTTTAATTTTAGTCTAAACAAAAATGCTCCAAAAAAGTACTCGTCTGATCAACATTAGTCCTCTTCAACTCTTCACAACAAAGAGGATTCAAACAATATAAACAGTTCTCTTGGTATTGGTGCTTTATTATTTAACATTCTTGTATTTATTATTTAATATAAAGGCATCATTGTTTGTATTTCTCCCTTTTGTATTTAGAGTTTCACTTCTATAAAGGAAACCCTACACTCTACAATATCATTGTGTTCCATCCATCTTTCACATGGTATAAAAATGGCACCCTAGATCGGAGCTCCAGGTCTCTCTTGCCCACAACCTTATCCCCACCTTCCATATGTATCATGTCTCTTACGACCACTATGAGTGACTTCAACCCCTCTAGTGGTGGTTGCGACCAGTCACCACTGATTGCGTGGGAGCAACCACGTCCAGACATGCCATTAGCCCCTGGCAGTGCATCTTCTAGTTGTCGCCAGCATCTAGCCATCACAATCATGTCATCATCTCGTTAGCGGTGCAGACATGCCACAATCGTATCATGGAGATCCTCACGTCTTCTCGTTGATTAGACTTCACTTTGAGGGGCTTGTCTCTGTGAAAATAAACAAAATAGTGAAATCGAAATCAAGAACAAAGACAAAGCATCAAGATCTACGTGGAACTCTACTCCTTAACAAAAGGGATGAAACCACCGAAAGAATCCACTAAGGGATGTTTATTCGATTGTATTTCTCAAAGATTACTATGGGTATTATCACTATATATAGCCCCACCGATACATTAAAGTCCTATTAATAGTTGGTATGGGATTAAAATGAGAGTTGAGTAATTGGATCTTAGAGAGATCCAATTACCCATTCAATAACTTAACTCTTCATTGTTATCAATACTCTACCTCAAGTTACAACAAGCAATGCTCAACATGGACAAACAGAAAAAAAACAACTCAATATATAACGAATATATGACAATAAGAACCTTGACTCAACGCATACTTTGATGCTTGCTATTGACATCAAGCTTCTCATGTTATGCTAGAGAGGAGGAACTTGAGGATTGGAGTATACATAATGGTCCGTTGAGAAATTTGGATAGAGAACTGGCTTTTATGTTCTGTATGTGCATCATTTATAGTCATCGCAACTGTAGTCAGCCTCCCTCATATAGTACTCTGGCCCCCCAATGTGTCTCATCAATGGAAGATAGCTCCATCTCTCTCAGTGGCCAAAAAAAGAATGTCATGGAAATATCTATACGTTGATCTCGGAGACTGGATCACTCTCATAGGGACCTTGAAATGGTTTCTCTCTCATAGGAATCTCGGAAGGATCTTATACCGGAGTTCACGAACGATGAAGAGTGGACCCAGCAATGAGACATTTTTTGGAGATCTTTGAGAAATGGTCACTCCTATATAGTGCCTCAAACAAAGGTAGAGCATGGAAACTCTACTCAGGTTTCTTATATTACAAACTATTTTTAGGTTCTTTTTATTTACTTTTACAACCTAATTTATTAAGTGTTAATATTTACACATACCTCATTCTCCCATACTCGTTGGGAACATAAGGATAATAGACCAAAAAGGAGAACAATCGAAAAGGGGTCAAATAAGAACAATGTAGCAAAAGTCGGTATTTGACTATTTTAGAATGAAAAGGTTGAACCTAAATAACAAATAGGCCCACACTTTGTATGTCTCGTTCAAAAAAATTATATTGGCATGCAGGCTGATGGATTTAAGCTTCGTAGTTCGGAGGAAGAGGTTGCGGGTGGCATGCATGAAGACATGCAGGCTGGTGCCAACCATGCACTGATAGGCTACATTCTGCGAGGTTACATATCGTTGGAAGCCTTGAAGGACCATCTACCCGGACTCCTCGGTTCGAGGTTTTCTGGAGATGTGGTACCATTGGATGATCGTCGGTGCCGTGTTCGTGGCCTCTCTTCCATGCAAAGAGATCGCCTACTCCTGGCCGGTGGGGTGGATGATGTTATGTGGCAACCTCTACGCTTTGTGGATGGAGCGGTTTCAGATTTGGAGGTTTGCGTGGTCAAAGTACGTGGTGTTCCTTTCCTGTCCTGGTCGGTTTTTTGTTTGGGACAGGCTCTCCGGCGGTGGGGCATGGTGCTCGCGGTGCTTGAGGATGGGTTGAAGCCCGGCTCGGACCCGGAGGTCACGCTTGCGTTGATGGAATGCAACAAGGCGGTTATGAATGCTCTTGGTGGCTCCGTCTTCTTCACGAAATTGGATGTTGGGCGCTTCTGCTTCAGGGTGGAGATGCAGGTCGTAGAGCCCCCTCCTCCGTCGGAGGTCCCGTTACTGTCAGATGCCGCTTCGCCTTCTGCGCCGACGGTAAGGCTTCCGAGGGTCACGTTGTATGGTTCGAGGCACGAGGACGATACGGTGCGTCCCTTGGAGGTCTCTTCTCGGGTCATGTGCCTTTTCGCCCATAAGTTCTCTTTGCCTACTGAGGTGGCAAATTTGGCGCCTTCTCTCTCGTCTGTGCCTGTCTCTCAGGCCCCGGGTCCTGGGCTCCTGCTTGATCGCGCGGATCCATCCGACTTTCGCCCCCAGGAGGATACGAACCCGGTTAGCTCTCTCTTTTCGGGCCGCATGGGCTTCTTGGAGCCCATGCCTAGTCCGTTGCTCTCGACCCGGCAGGGCCTCTCGGCTCCAACTTCGTGCTTGATCTGTTCGCCATCGAGTGGGTGGGTGCATACTCTTGCTGGGTCGTGGAGCACGGCTACAGATATCCCTCTGGAGCTGCCGCTCTACGTCAACGCTCCGGTGCTATCTTGTGGGGGCTCCTCCAACTTGTTCGCCTCACATCCCGCTTATGCTCGACCGGTTGTGGATGGCGCTTTGGTTGATCAGTCTCAAGACACTCTCCCTTCTGTTGTTTCACTCATGGCTTCTCCTTCGGAGGCTGGCTATCGTACTGATGAAGGGGCAGGCGACAAAAGGTCTGGTAAGAGATACAAGCGCAGACAGCGATTTCGACCTCGACTTGTCGAGCCTCTACCTTGCTCGGCCCTAAAGGCGAGCATTGCGGAGGCTTCAGGTGTGATCGGAATTCAGGGCCCGTACCCTTGTTCCAAATGAAAGTTCTATCTTGGAACGTCCGAGGCCTCGGGGAGCTAGACAAAAAGAGAATCCTTGGGTCGTGCCTCTGTGCGTGGGGGTGTGATTTGGTCTTGCTACAGGAGACGAAGCTCCAATCTGTCTATGATGGCGATTGGAGGTCTTTCGAGGCAGGTGGCATTGATGAGTTCAGAGCGTTGGACGCTGCCGGCGCTTCTGGTGGACTACATGTGGCTTGGAGATCTTCTACTTTGACTTTCGATTCGATGCTTCGAGGGAGGCACGTTCTCACCACGCTTGATGTGCGCCGATTCCTCTACACCACTGGCGGTGTCGTGTGTCTACGGCCCTTGTAATCATATTCTGAGGAGGGAGATATGGGAGGACCTGTTGGAGGCGCGTAAAGCTTTCGAGGGTATCCCCTGGCTCGTTGGGGGGGCGGGGGGTCAATGTTACTCTTCGCACTACGGACAGGCCACGCTACAGGGGTGGGCAGGACCCGGGTTCGGATGACTTTGCAAAGGCTATTGATTCTCCGGCGCTGGAAGTTATGGACGTGGGGGACTCGGCCTACACTTGGAGGAGTTTCAGCTCTCGCTCTCGAATTGACAGATTTTTTGCTTCGGCTGAGCTACTTAACTTGTTCGCGCTCTCCCATGTTACGACCCGCCCGAGAGCCTTGTCCGACAATACTCCAATACTCTGGGACTCAAGGGAGTCCCTTTCGCAGAGGGGCCTCTTTAGGTATGAGAAAAGCTAGTTGTCGGAGGAGAATTTTAGAGAGATGGTGGTCTCTCATTGGTCCAGTGCGGACGTGTCCAGGTCGGTTGCATCCAAGTTTGTGCAGAAGTTGGTGTCCTTATGCACGCGACTATGCTACTTCAAGAAGGAATCCAGAGCGGCCAGGTGCACTACCAGGATCGAAGCTGAGGAGGTGGTTAGTAGACTTGATGTACTGGAGGATATTAGGGAGCTAACTGGGGATGAATTGGCCACGCGCTCGCTCGCTCAAAAAACCATTGCGGCTGAGGATCGTAAGCGTGTAACTGAATGGAGACAAAGGTCAAGAATTTCTTGGCTCAAGGAGGGGGACGCAAACACGGCTTTTTTCCACCATGTAGCTAGCGGGAGGCATCGCTCAAACGCCTTGAGGTCGATTGTGGTGAATGGTGTGCGTGTGGATGGTGACAGACAAATGGGGAAGGCAATTGTGGACCACTTTAGAGACTTCTTGTCGAGGAAGCTACCCCGCCTATGGAGGTGGACGGGGCTTGGGGCCCCTTCTTTGCCTTCCTCTGCGTGGGCGGATCTGACGCAGGTAGTCTCCATGAACGAGCTAAAGTGTGTGGTTTGGAGCTTGAATGAGGATGGGGCTCAAGGCCCTGATGGCTTCCCGGTTGCTTTCTATAGGGACTTTTGGGATCTTGTGGGCAAGGAGGTGCTAGACGTCGTCTCCGAGTTCTGTGAGGGTAATGCTGGCTTCGAAAGGATAAACAAGTCCCTAATCGTTCTCCTTCCTAAGTCCTCGGCGGCGGTACGCATTGAGGATTTCCGCCCCATTGCCCTTTCTAACGCCCTCTACCGGATTGTGGCGAAGGTGCTTGTCATCCGGCTCGGTCGCGTTTTGGAGTCTATTATCTCTCCGCTACAATCGACTTTTATCCAAGGTAGGCAAATATCGGACTGCCTTATTCTTGCCTCCGAGATCATTGCGGATTGGAAGAGGGATGATAAAAAGGGATTTCATGGAAGGTGGATTTTGCAAAAGCCTACGATAGTTTGGATTAGAAGTTCCTTTGGTCGGTCTTGCGGAGGAGAGGATTCCCGGATCTTTGGATTTCATGGATGAAACGTTGTGTTACGACATCGTCTTTTTCGGTCCTGGTGAATGGTCGCCCGGAGGGTGGCTTCTTCCAACCGCGTTGGGATGTGCGGCAAGGCTGCCCTCTTGCTCTCCTGCTATTCGTCATTGCTGCGGATGTCCTGGCGCATGTGGTGTGCCATGCGATCGATGGTGGTTTCTCGGCTGGTTACTCGCGGAATGGTTTGAAGATCCCGCTGCTGCAGTATGCGGACGATACTATATTCTTCTTTAAGGGGGGCGTTGTAGAGGCCTCCGGCATGTCCATGGCCCTTGATCTTTTCAGTGAGTTATCTGGTCGTTTCAAGAATGCCGATAAATCAAAGGTTGTCCCTTTCGGTTTATCTGAGGAGGCTTTTGCTTGTGGTCGGGCTTTAGGGTCGAAGTGCGGCTCCCTTCCGATTGACTACCTTGGGATGCCTATGACGGTGGGTAGAACGAAGCTGCGGGACTGGTTGCAGGTGGTTGAGAAACTCGAAGCGAGGCTCACATGCTGGAAATCGGCCATCCTGTCTAAAGGAGGGCGGCTGGCCCTCTTAAAAGCGGTACTCCCCTCGATCCTTGTGTTCTTTTTATCCAATCGTCGTTTGCCTAAGGGGATCCGTAGTCGCCTTGAGAAGTTAATGCGCATTTTCCTTTGGGGCAGGCAGGGTGGTGAATCGGGGGGGATGCACCTTGTGGAGTGGGATGTAATCATGCTCCCAAAAAAAGCGGGGGGCTTGGGAGTTCGGAGGCTTGAAGAAATGAATGAGGCCTTGCTCTTGAAGTGGGTGAGCGAGTGTGGGGCCATGGGGAGGACTTCTGCTGCAACATTCTGCGCAAGATTTATGATGTTGGCGTGCGCCGCAGATACATGCGGCTCGTGTTGGTTCTCCCATGTCGTTCTGGAAGGGGTTGATGGAGGTCTTTACGCGTCACCTTTCGTTGTTTAGGCCGGTGCTCGACAATGGCGAATCCTTCACTTTCTGGACTGATGATTGGACGGGAGGGGGACCCCTGAGCTCGCGGTTCCCTCGCCTCTTTGCTCTGGCGGCAGATAAGAGCGCGTTGGTTGCGTCTTGCTGGTCGGATGGTAACTGGTTCCCCACCTTTTCCACAAACTTTTCGGATCAACGCCTTGAGGAATTTCTCTCGTTGCTGGACTCGCTGAAAGAGATGGGAAGACCGTCTATGGGAAGGGACCATTGGGGATGGTGCAAGGGCACCTTCTCAAGCAGGAGGGCTTTTAAGGCGATTTGCACGCCGCCCCCGTTGCGGTCGGATGACTTGATCCGTGATTGCGCCTTTCTCTGGCGTTTACGCCTCCTTGAGCGTGTTGGTTTCTACATGTGTCTGTTCAGAAGGCAAAGACTGATGACGAGAGACCGTTGTGCTAGGCTCCTGGGCTCCAACTCTGATAGATGCCTCTTGTGTGATGAGGCGATTGAATCCTTTGAACATCTATTCTTCAAGAGTCCGAAAACAGTTCTGATTTGGGAGGATGTGAACTTAGCTTGGTTATGCAAAACGGACTTGACCTCCTTTTGCGACTCGCTGGCGGGATGCAAGAATAAACCAAGGCAGGCGCTTCTTAGACCCATCACAATTATATGAGCCTTGTGGCTAGACAGAAATGCGCTCCTCTTCTCTGGGCAAAGGTTTTATAAGGAAAATGTTGTGCTATGTTCTGTGAGGTTGGTGGATGAGTGGGTAACTTAGTTGCGTACTGTAGTTTTTTAGCTCCCTTTGTCTTTTTCCTTTTTTTTCTTCTCTTCATAAAATCTTGGGGCGAACACCAGTGAGTGTATCCCCCAGTTTTTGGCTCAAAAAAAATAAATTTACATGCACCACATTTCGTATAAAGACTTTGTGCGCTTAATTGCATTCTCACGGTAAAACCTCTCTTCCTCGAAAATAAAAGCAGTCATTGTTAGCAAGATGGCCTAGATATCCGCAATCGCTTTAATTTCTCTCAAGTGAACCTCTCCAATCACTAGTAATCCAAAGCTTCAAAATGAGTTCGCGTTATCCCAATGCATTCCAGGCAACGCAACCCCTGCTCAAGTCTCTATGAAACCAAGACACTAGAAGAACATGTATCAATATCCTCAGATGCCTCCCTACACCGCCAACACCTTCCCTCACACCCGAAAACATCCTCACCATTCTAACTCATGTCACGATTCGACCTCTTCTAAGCAACCATAGGGAGATCTTGACCTGGATTGGTACCTTCCACGTCCAAAATCTCATGCAATATCGAGCCATGTCATCACTCTTCAGCACTTGACGAGGCAGTCAAAACAGCACATGCCTTCTTCACCGTAAATATCCCATCCCTCCAGCACCAAGAATCTCGCCCTTTCAACAGTTCGCCCAACAAGGACAATCAGCTCGAAAGATAGAAGAACTCAATTCTTTGGTCAGATAACTCTGCTACAAAATGTCGGTGTCCGAGACCCATCCGACCAAACATCTGCAGTGTGTGCCTCCTTGTTGATTACCAAAGAAAGAAGCCTAGGGAAGTGTTAGAGTATTTAGAGTATGTGTTAAGGATCCATTTACCCCATCACTGAGTTTAGTCCCACATCTACCAGTGGTGGGACTTGGAGGCTCTGTGGAGGCTATATAAAGAGCCCCAGACCTCCTGTATCAATGAGAAAGTTCAATGAACACATACGCCTTTTAAGGCATTCTCCCGCGGTTTCATCCCGCTCCTTATGGAATAGGGTTACACGTTAAATCCCGTATATTCTTAAAATTTTTATCTTTTATTCTGATACACTTCCGCATTCTCTATTTTTCTAACATGGTATCAGAGCGGGTCGATTCTTGAGGTTTTATGTTGATTATTTAATTGTTTGGGATTCGAGTTTTTTGTGTTGTTACTGAAGATTATTTTTCATGAAGTTCATATTCGAGTTCTTTCCATGTTCTAGGGTTTCTATTGAAACCTTAATTTATGTGCGCCAATCATCAACAGCAGATCCCCAAGGCAGCAATCTCTTGACGGCGGAGATCATGATCTCAAGAGGCATCCCTAACGTCGAAGGCATATCATGGCATCTGCTGCCCAGATCTCGGCTTCAGCAGGCCCCCATCTCCAGTTGGCCTCCAAATTCTCTCCTCTTCTAGGAGACCCCAACGTAGGAGGCGCATCTTCAGTGGCATGGCGTCCCCATCCTCGTGGTGCTCCATGTCCCCAGGCAGTGGCGCATCAGGCAGCACCTTTCTCCAGCAAAAGCCGCAATTGGCACCACCGACCTCAGATCCGCAGGCCTCACGTGTTCCCCCCACCAACTCAGATCCGCAAGCGGCATATGAAGAAAACTAGGGTTCCCAAATAGGAACCCTAATCCAGTTTCTCCCCTAACAGATTAAGGCGGCGCCCCATGACTAATCGCGGCATGCACTCCTGCCTTCCCACGCGCAGGCGACGAGCCCCGTCATGCCTTCCCAACTCGCGCAAAACGTTGCTCCAGGTCAATGCTCCAGTCCAAGCACGTGAGGAGAAGGTACCGCACAGTACCCGATCTCGAGGTGGAAGACCCCAGGCACCCTTGCGCGCATCCCCTTATCGATCTTCCTGGATCTCGGCGACGGGAGATCCCCATTTCAGGCGGCGCGGTACCGACCTCTCCATATCCATGCAGTCTCCAGTGCCTCTTACAGTGCCCTCAGCACCTATTTAGGAGGCCTCCAAGGGGAGGACCTCCGCCCACACGAGCCTAAGCCCCATCCCCGTAGGGCCGCTTCTTACGCGATGCTCTAAGAAGCAGCGACCTCCATGAGTCCCTCTCCTATACTGTGGCGGCACGGCAAATCCCTCTTTCAATCCTCGCCACTCCAGATCTGGCAGGTCTCCTCCAGGGCAGAAGCCCCATCATAGGGCGTGGCATAAGGAAGGAGGGTTCCCACGATGGGAACCCTAGGGCTGCAGGAACAAGGGCCTAGTTCCCCTTCGTTTAGTCATTTAAAAAAATGTTGATGTTTGGCCTTTGGGTCGTTCTATGTTAAAAAAAGGGGGGGAAGTGAAATTGGGTCGTGAATTAAAAAAACAAGAGAGAGAGAAGGGGGATATGGGCCCTCGCTTTGGGCCAAGTGAGTTTGTTTCAAAAAAAAGAAAAAAAAATTTGAAAAAAAAGGCGCGTACACTACAAAAGTTGTACGCAATTCCAAAAAAATCAAAAAAAAAAAGAAAAAAGACAAAAAAAATCGAAACGGCTTTAAAAAAATTCAAAAAAATGATTTCAAAAAAAAGATTGAGAAAAACTGGCATTTGTGATGTTTTATTTTTCTCCCAATATTTATGTATTATCTTGACTTCTCCGAACTTGGTCAACGCCCATATTTTTCGATAAGTATGGGAGAAAGGGGTATATGTAGAGTCACGTGTCTATTCAGATCTTCAAGATACAGATTCCAGGCCATTCAGAATCCAGACTCTACAGTTTGACTGTTGTTCAGACACGACGACGACACATGCCATCATTTGTCGTAGTCCACATCATTCTTATTGTTTCGGCCAGAGTTTTCATTTGAGCCATAGGGAGTCCAGAGCAGAGGACCATTCCCTATGCCATTGAGGGCAAGGGTTTTCATGTGGTTTTATAGGGACTCCAGAGTAGAGTACCATTCTCTGACCCAGATGAGAGAGACCCAGTTTCACACTTCAACCCGTTCGTCCTCCTCACATGCACGCCATGAGAAGCAACGTCCTCGACAGCAACCGATAGTTGTATGCATTGAGTTGATATTGTTTCTAGTGTCATGTATTGTGAATTGAGTTTTCTTTCTGTTTGTCCAAGTTGAGCATTGCATGCTCCAGCTTGAGGGGGAGTGTTAGAGTATTTGTAGCATGAGTCACTTATGTGATAGGTGGGTAAATGGTCTCCAGGATCCATTTACTCCATCACTGAGTTTAGTCCCACATCTACCAGTGGTGGGACTTGGAGGCTCTGTCGAGGCTATATAAGGAGCCCAGACCTCCTGTATACAATGAGAAAATTCAAAGAACACATACGCCCTCTGAGGCATTCTCCTGTGGTTTCATCCCACTCCTTAGGGATTAAGGTTCCACGTTGAATCTCGTGTGTTCTTAAAGTTTTTATCTTTTATTCTGATAAACTTCCGCATTCTCTATTTTCCTAACAGGAAGGTATCACAAAGAGCTCATATATCTGCCCAATCATTCATCCAAGATGAGGTCTTTCAACCTCTGTTCATGAAAGCGGTCCAAGCGGCCGCATATGCAGCCGCATATGCCTAAGCAGCCTCCTCAGCGCACCGATTACCTGAAGCCTCTCTTTATGCGCCCTTTGCGCATATATAGCCCACATATGCAAGTTGTGCGGGCGCATATGCGCTTAGTGCGCCCGTTTAAGATCCAGTTGGATCATCGAATCCGGATCTTAAGATTGTATTATTTTGATTCTATATATGAAATTAGATTATGTAATACTATCTTCGATGACTTTGATCTTTAGTTGTGTTATTTTCAGCTCTACATGAAAACCATTTTTCTTAGATCTTTTGTTGGACCACATTTATTCATAAATTCAGTTTAGTTGTAGTCACTTTTGTAGATATGTATTTATTTTTAAATAAAAAATAGAAAATCGCTTAGAACCGCATATGCCCCCGCATACCACTTAATTGCTATTCAGTGACATGTCTGAATGCATATGCATACCGCTTTCCTGAACCTTCAACAACCCCAAAAGATCCCCAAAAATACCAAGTACCACTTTCATCCCTATACACTCTACAATCCCTCCGTTTATGAAGAAAATCGTGTCATCTGCATATTGCAATGTTGGGATCGAGAAATTAACTTTATATTAACCTCTAAGGAAGCCCCCTTCCTCAGCAAGATTCACCATGAATGCCAGAGCATCCGTAGCTAGAACAAACAGAAGAGGGAGGGACCAAAGAGCAACCCTATTTGACACCCCTCTATGGTTTGAAGAAGCTCCCTCCTGCTTACCATTGACCAGCATCGAAAATGAAGATTTGGTGATGCATACCTCTTCATCCAATCAATCCAACTGCCATAGGCCTTCGAGAAATCAACCTTCCACTGAATCAAGCCACCCCTCCTCTTTCAGTCCGATAGGATATCGAAAGGCAGAACCACCCCCATCAAGTAGTTGGCGCTTTGACGGATAGGAATGAAAGCCTCCTGAGTAGGCATTATAATCGAGTCGCTGGTACCTTCCCCACAATGAGATAAATGGCATTAAACAATGAAATTGGCCCGAAACCCTCTACATGTTCCACTACACCCTTCAGGAGAAGATCAAAGATCTATTCATCCTCTCTAGAACTTGGTTAGCAAATCCTGATCTCTATAATAAGCACATGACATCCTCCTTCATCATGTCTCAAACTATCCCAAAACTCTCTGTAAAATAAAACAAGCAACCCATCTTGCCACGTACATCCATCCGCATTAAGATCAAAAACCATCTCGTGAACCTCCTCTATGCTAAAATCTAAGACGAGCATCAATACATGCTCCAGCTATAGGCATGGAAGGCCCCTCAACATCCATCTAGCACCAATGAATTGACCCCCTTAGTGATCTTTCGAAAGTGCTTCACCATTACATCTCTGACCACACCATCACCCCAAACCCGCTCCTTACCCACAATGATATTATGATGTAGTTCTTACTCTGCCTTCCACTGACCACAACGCGGAAATTTCTTGTATTCGAATATACCTTGTTCAATCTTGTCCCCGCCCATCGCAATCTTCTGGTGTTCAACCCTGTCCCGCCCCTCCTCCATGTTGATCTCCCGCTCAATTTCTGTCTCAGTCTTGTCACATAGTCTTATCTCCTCTATCGTGTCTCCACTTCTACTATTTCAACACTACTCTTATCCCAGTAATTTTCTTAGACGTTATCTGTGTCACATGACCCTTCACCTGAATCAATACCCAGGAGCTTGCAACCAATTCCCTGAAGCCTTCCTCTATTTAGCCAGGACCTCTCGAACATGAAAAATGATCGAGGGTGCATCCCATCCTAAGAATCCCAGCATATGGGATTATGATCCGATCAAGACCTTGGGAGAACTCGAGCCAAGGACAGAGGAAAAATCTCCAACAACTCCACCGATGTTAGGATTTGATCAAGCCAAGCCCTAAAGGAGATGCTCATCCATGTGCAAGATGAATCTCCTATTCGTGGCATCCACAACCTCCAACATCAGCTCCCAAATGAAGTCCATGAATTCCGCTAAATCGATATCCTACACATTCCAATTATCGGTCAGTTCGAGGCAAACAAAGTAGCGTTGAAGTCACCATAGATGAACCATGGCAAGTTGAGAAACTCCCCTCTTACTGAGTGCAACTTATCCCAAATGCCCTCCCCATGATGGCCGCCAGAAGGTCCACAGACCGTTGAAAGAAGCAATCTTCCACCACTTGCCATTTGCTCCAACATAGTATCCATCATTATCTCTATGTATTCACTTCAACTTTTATCCTATCTACCTCTCTATAAGCACATGAAAATCCTTTAGCATGCGAAGTCCATCCTCTTTAGTGTATAGAAAAGTAGCTTCCTAAAAAGATCGCTAATAAATATAACAGAATAAAGTGCACTATCGAGAGAGCTAACCGTCGGAGGATAAAATATTTTTTTGTGAATCAACTCTACTACTTGTGCCTTCCTAAATGGCGGATGACTTTTGAACGTAACTCTCGATTATTTCCTGACTAAGCAATTTCTCTACCTTTCCTTTCTACATGCCTGAAAGATATCCCATTTAATTAAGGTGTATAATCATGTCTCACTCAAATGGTTGAGCATCGTATGCTACAACTCAACTGAATTGTCATCATATATCGCATTCACTGCGATGTTCAAAATTAATGCATGCATAACATAGACGTTATTATTGTACTTCTCTTAAGCCATAAGTGAAGTACCCTTGGTAAGCTGCAATAGTTCATCACAAAATATGTTTTAATAACAATCATCATTAAGTTTTACCTTAAATATCAAGTTTAGATGCATATCCGGAGCATGTGTTACATCATTTAGCTTCAAAATCCAGATGCATTATGCAAAATGACATCACTCCGGTCAATAACATTAGACATGGAACGGTTTCTCATTCTAAGGGCCCCAAAATCACCAAAAGTGTAACATCCATATTCTAACCAACCCGAAGTCGTCCGATTTTTGGTCTAATGAACCCAAAAACGTTGTCGGTCAATACTAAACAACCTAAAACGACCAATTGATCAAAAATCAAAAGTCGTTCGGACGAAATCGACCAAAAATCGGTCCCTTTGCAATGCGTGCCGTGAAAAGCCGCGACGCAAATTCGGAAACCGCGAAACAAACCAAGACTATCATGAGATCCGATTCGACGATACGAAACCAACGGAATTGACCGTTCGTCAATCGGAGGTCGTTTGATATTTTAAAATCACAAAAATTTAATCTTAAACAAAAATCGTATGCGAAAATTTCGGGTATTCAAAACTCGATCGGAAGTATATTAATATTATACTCATTTTGATCGTCGTTCAGAGACGATCAAATCGAGATATTGCGCGTCAAAATCCAAGGCCCGAGGTACGCGTACGGTAGATTTTTATGTATGATAAATAAGAAGAAACTTTGGTTTAAAAAATATATATATTATATTTTTGCTGAACAGTAACATAGCAGGCTACGGCTGTTGAAAAAAAAATAATAAAATAAATATATAGAGAGGGGAAGTTTCCAGGAAACTTCCCTCCCCCTCATTCCCCTCTCCCTATTTAACTAACTCCACCGTCATCACCTCCCCCTATTTCCTCTCCAATTTCTAGCCCTCTTCCTTCCAAATTCAAGCTGAAACCCTCCTTTCTCCCCTTCCCAAAGTCTAAAATCTGCAGCTTAGGTTGCTGCAGTCTTGCATTTTCCAGCCGATGGAGAACTCCAGCTCTCTCCCCTGTTGCTGCATGTCCTCCTTGCACTCTAATTTCAATTTTTTTGTGATATCTAGAAAGGTACTATCCCCTCCCTTTTTCCTCATTGTTGTTGTGCATGTACCTTTCCCTCTTCTAAATTTCTTAGAATCAGATGCACAAAACAGTCCAGAATTTGCCACCCAAATTCCTTCTTCTGGAGTTTTTCTACTGCTGCATGATGTTGTGCTGAAGGTTCTATCTTGCATGCAAATCAAGGTACCTCCCTATACCTCTTATTTGCTGCCATCCATGGGTTTTGAACAAAATAAACTTCTCCTCTGCTATATATATAATTTCATTCTCTCTCACCGTTTCATTTGTTTGGGACAAATGCTTTATAAGATATTGCTGGAAATCTGGTTCGACTAAAAAAAAGGGTCTTAGTTTGGTTTGTGTTGAAATTCTATTGATATTTAGTTAGTTCGAGAGTTTCTATGACTAATTTGTGTCGATTTGTTTTTGATAACTTGCTCTTTCTTTTATTTTTCTTTGGTTCTGTATTGTCTACTGTTTCTGGATTGTTATCCTTCAACCTATTATTCATGTAAATATCCAGAAGAATAAATGTTAGATCTTATGAGGTAAAAATACTGATATAGATAAATGTTGATATTGCATTCATACGATAAGCTCGTGCCAAGGAATTCGGGTGATAAAATTTTAATGCATAACTTCTAGTCGTATGTACTTGCATGTTATAAGCATATCATCGATTATAGTCAGAGTTTGGTTGTGTTGTTACAGCATCTTGAGTACTCCTTTTAGCTTTAAGATGTTGGCAAGGTAATGTTTGATATACTTGTTTGGTTTCTGCATATTAAATTTAATTCATAAATTTTCAGATGTTTAAAAGCTCGCAATAAAATGATAGTATGGCTTTGAAGATTTTGAGTGGTTCAAACATCTTACTGGTAAACATGATATTAGTATCTCTAAAAGGAATTATAAGTATTACTCTCCTAGGTACGATAGTTTGCCTGTAAGATATCGTACTAGAAATTTAAATGGTGCTATTTTTTTTACGGTCAACTTAATTATAGATGCTCCTGGTTTATTTTACTAGGCATGGTTGTTATGGATTTTTTTCCAGGCTCTAGCAAATGAATTCTATAATTAATTCGCTAATTAGTTTTAGGTACAGACAGTCAAAAGGTTTAATAACTACTAGTTGATCTCTAGATGGACGACATGGGCATAAGTAAATTTCGTTGTTTATGACAATTAATTGAACTTAAGGTCTACTAGTTATATGAGGATGACGGATTATATCACAAGAATTATTATACACCTTGTTATAAGGAGTGTAGGATTATAATGCAGGTAATTTATTTAAAAAGACATGGGCCTGCAACTTTCATCGTTTAAGGAGATTTTGATTCTAGAAACCTAAATGAGTTCAATGTTTGTATAGAAGATAACTGTTCATTTAAACGTAAATAAAGTATTGCTGCTAACTTTTACTTAGATTCGGAACCGTTGGTCTTAATGCTTTCTCCAGACCTTAGAAGCCAGAGGAGCATATTAGTATAATTAGGACTCTTGTGATTGAGCTATATAACCAGAGCATATACTTCCATACCAAGAGCTCTCAAGGGGCAAATTACTGAAACGAACACTATGGCTCATGCCTTGTATTTGCATTCTGTTTTGTTGAGTACATTTTTATCTTTGATTTGTGTTTTCATGAATGCTTTCCTTGATAGGTGTTATTAATATATAAAGAGTATTCTCCACATATATGAAACTCAAAAATAAACCGAAAATTAGATATAAATCCTTGCCAATTTGATGTTATATTATTAAAACAATATGTACAATACATCCGGAGTTGTGATAGACCTTGAACTGAATCTAATTGCTTAAACAGATCGGAGGAGTTATGTGATCTATGTTACCTAAAAGCTCTTGAAACATTTGAGTTGATGTAAATCGGTGATATCAAGTAAGAGTGCTGGTCATGGTGACCTTTAACATGACCATGCGAGGGCGCGGTGACCCTCAACTGGGCGGAAGAATAGGAAGCCCAGTTTGGGCAGCGGCCGCCAAGTGCGCGGGTCTAGGATCCCAGTCTCTTTTTGGTTTTTACGCGAGCTCGCAGTGTTTTTACGCCTCGTTGGGATCCAGACTTTAGACCAGTTCCGCTGACCCTGTTTTAGGATGCCCAGGCGGGGGATCCTGGTTTTTCAGCTTTACGTACGAGCTCGGTTGCCCGTACTAGTCGGGCTGTTTTTCTAGAGCGACTTTTCTAGGGAATCTCTCTCACCCGTCTCAGTGGCGTAGTTGGAGAATAGACCTATCCCTCTATTGGACCGCGCTTCCAATTAGAGGGCGAGACGGAAGAGCCATTTGTAGGCTTCTTCACCGCTTGAGTTTACTTCGCCAACAGACTGGCGATTCTATATCTAGACCATCCATATCTACATCTACACCATCTGGAGTTATATCTGAAACATTGGAATTAAGAGTTGAGAAGTTACGATCAACAGTTAGGGTTAGTAGGAAATGACCACTCTCTCTACCCAATGATTTAAATAAATTAATAGATCTTTCCAATCATAACTTTTCCATTATCACTCAACAACGTGATCTCTGAATAGATATGTGCTTACACTCAGATACTCATGAATACTCAAGTACTATAAAATATGTCACATGTGGGAAATGCTGGGGTTTGGGACAAACATCTGAGATGCTTACAAGTAGCCTGAAAAACCTTTTTCATTGCAAAGTAGAAATAAAATTTAATTTGAGTTGTTCTTGCCTCTCTACTTGCTTTCTTTTGTAAATCATAAATGCCTGTTATTTTATATAAGTTTTTGGGAGGTACCAGCAACCGCTGACGCCTTTTCTTTCCTAACATGTGTGGCAGGCAAACAGCCTGCAGCTCAGTAGCTATACATGCTTCCTGGAGACAGAGTTTATACCCGACGGTATGAATTACTTTGTCTCAGTTTTTGTCCAGATAATGATGTAAATGTTATCTCTTTTGTATCATATTTTGGGATATATGTTGTAACATGGAAGATGCTTGTACATGTTGTAAATGGATATGAATATTAATGAAAAAGAATTTTGGTGCCATATTGTCTCTTTTACTTGTGGTCAGATATTGAGAATGAATGTCATAGTTGTGAAGAAAAAAAAAAATTTTTCCCTGTATTTTTGCGACTTGTGCGATCAAATTGTGAATGAAATATAGCGAATTGCGCGTAAACGGGTACCCGGATCCTGAGGGGTTCACAAAAAGTATGCGATATAAAAAACTCCTTGTTGGAGGTCACAACTCAAGTATAGTTGAACAACCGTCAACTAGCCACCTAGTGTCATCTCTAGCTACATTCACCATAACTATGTTAGACATAATGAATAAATCATGATCAGCAATGATGATGTCGACAACAACATTATCAGCCTTGTCGTTCTCGTTCACAGACTGACAGATAACATGCATATCTGCTCATGCCCAAACTCACATTCTTCGTCGTTCTTAGATTCGAGCTTCTAGGGTAAAAAACTAGATGGTGTATGGACTTCACGAATAGCAAGTCATTTATCTTGTTTTCTAGAAATTGTAGTTAGGTTTCGATTGAACATCTTTCTCACGATGCAATCCATATGATCAACCATGTTGGCTTGGATACCGTTTGTTGGGAACGGATTCTCCATATGATTGAATCACATAACAGATACAAATTTGATAAGCGGATCATGCATAGTATGCCAAATCCAAGATAACTACAATAAAAAAATCCATCCATAAAAAAATCAATCATTGATGCAACGATAATTTTTAATGCGGAAATCGTTATTTTAGTATTATAAAACCAGGAGATTGATTGCAACCCAAAACCAAACATTATAATTAATTATATTGTAACTCGTGTAGGGCTTACATGAAATCACCCTTTACGATGACACAAGTTATAAAAGGAGAAAGTTGAAAGCAAACTTCTCACGATGAAGAGGAACTACATTCAGTCGCTAATTATTGATGGCCAGCAGGAGGTAAGTGAGGCTTTGGTGGTAAGTGAGGCTTTGGTGGCATACTTTCGTACATTGAGCAGAAGGCTAACTAGGGAGAGGCAAGGATGGTGTAGTAAGGGGGTTGATAAGATTTGGCAAAGACTAGATAAGGTGTTGGTTTGTAATTTCGATATCCAGGAGGTCAAGAATATGATGTTCCAGCTTAACGCAGATGAGGCCTTCTGTCTGGATGCTTTCCATATGTTTTTCTACAAAGAGTTTTGGAAACTGGTGAAGGAGAATTTAATGGAGGTACTGCGAGAATTTAAGTCAGGAAACCTAGGTTTCGAACGTCTTAACAAGACGTTGCTCTTTTCGTTGCTTAAAAAAGGGATGTCAGCTTGAGTGGAGGATTTCAAGCTGATAGAGATGTCCAACGATGTTCATCTCATTGCTGCAAAAGTGTAGGCAAAACGATTACGAGGTGTGATGGGATCCATTATTTCTTCTGAGCAGACGACTTTTGTGCCAAGCAGATTGATGGTGGACGTTGTTGTTCTAGCATCCAAAATGGTTTTGGATTGAATGTGTAACAACTGGAAGGGACTTCTGTGGACATTGGATTTCTCTAAGATGTATGATTGAGTAGACTAGTGCTTCATTTTGGCTTCAATACAGCAGAGAGGTTTTTCAAAGACTTGGAATGCTTGGATGAAAAGATGCGTTATAACGACCTCATATGAAATTCTAGTAAACGAACGACTTGAAGGAGGCCTTTTCCAGCCACAAAGGAGGGTTCGTAGGGGTGTCTACTAGCACCGCTCATGCTTGTGATGGTTGCAAACGTGTTAACGATAATGTGAAGTTGGCTTCAAATAGTGGTATATAGTCATGATACAAGTGTCGATATCTCAATCCCAATCCTCCGATACGTGGATGGCACAACCCTTTTCCTTGAGGGGGGGGGAGTAGAGCATGCGAAGCAAGCACTGTGCATAATCAATATCTTCGATGACATTATAGGGGTCAGACTAAACATGGAGAATCACCTCTTGTTCATTTTGGCCTCTCGCAGATGGAGATCCAGGAGGCTATTATGGCTCTTCCTTGTCCTTATGTTGTACTCCCAATCACCCACTTGGGGCTTTTGTTGGTTGGTTGTAGGTTGCGGGCCTCGAACCAGCAAACAATTCTAAATAGATTTGAAAGAAAACCGATGGGTGGAAAGCGACAATCCTCTCATAAGGGGGGAAGCCGATTTTACTTAAGCATGTCCTTTCAATAATCCCTATAATAAATGTTTGACGAGATTGCTACATGTTGGAATCCAATCACGATTAAAATATATGATGTGGTGCTTCTTCTAGGCGTCATGAGAGAAATGGGATGCATCTGGCTGTCTGGGACACTATGATTAAACCTAAGAAGGATGGAGGTTTCAGTATACTTCAGTTGAAACGCATGAACAAAGCTTTTTTGGCCAAGTGGATCATCAAGCTTTAGGGAAGGGACGAGAACATGGTTCGTTAAGTGGTACAATGCATATATGGCATTAGGGCATCTTAGGTGGCTACGTTGTTTCGTCTACCTTCTTCCTATGGCAAGGTATTTCCAGACTCCTGCATGAGATGGTGAATACAATGAGTCTGATTGTTGGTTATGGTGATTCCAATCTTTAATTAATATACTAGTTGTATCTTTATCTTGGTACATCACCCTCTTTCCTTTCAAAAAAGGCAAACTTATCACGTAAATCAACCACAGACTGATGCCTTTGTATACCCGACGGTATGAATTACTTTGTCTCAGTTTTTGTCCAGATAATGATGTAAATGTTATCTCTTTTGTATCATATTTTGGGATATATGTTGTAACATGGAAGATGCTTGTACATGTTGTAAATGGATATGAATATTAATGAAAAAGAATTTTGGTGCCATATTGTCTCTTTTACTTGTGGTCAGATATTGAGAATGAATGTCATAGTTGTGAAGAAAAAAAAATTTTTTTCCCTGTATTTTTGCGACTTGTGCGATCAAATTGTGAATGAAATATAGCGAATTGCGCGTAAACGGGTACCCGGATCCTGAGGGGTTCACAGTTTGGTATCAGAGCAGTGGTACCCCGATACGCACATTCGCGATATTACAATTCCGATCGCATTAAGATCTCGAATAGCGACAGTCTACCGACTTGTCGTGAGTTCGAGAAGGGAAATATGACATTCATATTCAATAACCACAGATGTCACCAATTTCATTAATTTTCATCTTATATCCCAAGAAGAGAAAAGCATTTATGATAAATATCTGTCTAGGGCATTTTTATGACTAATTATGGTTCTTATGCAGAGCCATGGCGTCTCGACCAGGTCAGGATACTTCTGATCAGCTGGCCCGCATACTGAGCGCACTCACAGACTTACAGCAGCAGCAGGCTGCCATGCGAGGCCAGCTCCAGCGCCGACTGTTTGCCGAGCTTCGTCAGGGACAGATGACAGCCCGGGATTACTTCATCAGATATACAGAGTTGTCACGACATACACGAGCAGCTGGCGCATTTCCAGAAGAGAATCTAGAGAAGTTCATTGGCGGCATGCGAGAGGAGGTGCAGGAGAAGCTGGCTGGACTGCATATCACTTCTATCTCCGAGGCTACCGATGCTGCGGAGAAGTTCGAGGACATCAGAGGGAGACGTTACGGGAGCTCGTCTGGAGCACCGCCTAGACCGCGGCGATATTTTGGGCCGATACGTCGACCATTTCAGCAGCAGAGGTCAGCCAGACGGTTCCGACCTACAGGTTCGACATTCTCTGGCAGTGCTCGCTCTTCCCCATCGACTACTCTAGGAGGAGCACTTGCCGGACGTGGCACAGAGTCCGCTCGACCATCTGGGTCGCAGCGAGCAGATAGACCACCTGCAGGACCAGCTCGGAGCACGGACACCGCTACTCCCTCTACTCGACCAGTCCGGTGCTACCGATGTCACGAGTGGGGACATTACCGTGCACAGTGCCCACAGGCTTCTGGCGAGCCACAGCCACAGCCTCAGACACAGCGTTCAGGGAGTTTCCGTGGCAGGAACTCCAACTTCAGGCGACCGCAGCAGCAGAGACAGACGCAGAGTGTGGCAGGATCTAGTGCTGCATCAGCCAGGCAGGGGCAGTTACACGCAGTCACTGAGGAGCAGGCACGTTCAGCCGCTACTGTAGTGAAAGGTATGGTCTCAGTCTTGGGCCGACCTTTCCATGTTTTATTTGATTCCGGCGCGACACACTCTTTCCTTGCTTCGAGGTTGCTTGTTTCTTTAGATAGAGTTGCAGAGACGCTATCGTCTCCATATCACATCCGAGGGCCAGGTGGCCAGTTATTTGTCATATCTCTGATAGTCAGGCACTTGCCCGTACTGATTGGCGGTTACGAGATGATCGCAGACTGTCTACTCCTACAGCTTGATGAGTTCGACTTGATTTTAGGCATGGATTGGCTATCCACTCATCATGCACTTGTTGATTGCTTTAGGAAGACGGTTGTCTTCAGGATTCCAGATCTACCCGAGTTCACGTTTGAGGGTACTACACATGACTCCACCATGGAGTACATTTCAGTATTGCGAGCCCAGCGACTTGTTGATCAGGGTTGCGATTCTTACCTTGCTTTTGTTCGAGAGGTGTCTGATCAGGAGCCGATGATACAGGACATACGAGTAGTCTCAGAATACCCTGACGTATTTCCTGATGAGCTACCAGGGCTACCTCCTGAGAGGGAGATTGAGTTCGAGATCACATTGTTGCCAGATACACAGCCGATCTCGATGGCACCATATCGCATGGCACCAGCCGAGTTGAGGGAACTGAAGGTGCAGTTGCAGGAGTTGCTTGACTTAGGATTCGTGAGGCCGAGCACTTCACCTTGGGGTGCTCCGGTTCTATTTGTCAAGAAGAAGGATGGATCCATGAGGTTATGCATCGATTACAGGCAGTTGAACAAGAGAACGGTGAAAAACCGTTATCCCTTGCCGCGCATTGATGATTTGTTCGACCAACTCCAGGGATCTTCGGTTTTCTCGAAGATCGATCTTCGCTCAGGCTACCATCAGCTGAGGATTCGCGAGTCGGACATTCCAAAAACAGCCTTCAGGACTCGCTATGGACACTACGAGTTTGTGGTGATGCCGTTTGGGCTCACCAATGCACCTGCGGCTTTCATGGATATGATGAACCGTATCTTCCGTCCATACTTGGACAAGTTTGTAGTGGTGTTCATCGATGATGTGCTCATCTATTCACGGAATGAAGAGGATCATGCTAATAATCTGCGGATCGTCTTAGACACATTACGAGAGCACAAGCTATATGCCAAGTTGAGCAAGTGTGAGTTCTGGTTATCCCAGGTCTCATTTCTCGGGCATATCATTTCTGGAGCAGGCATTGCGGTTGATCCCGCGAAGATAGATGCAGTTATGTCTTGGGAGCAGCCCAAGACAGTCACTCAGATTCGGAGCTTCCTCGGATTAGCGGGCTATTACAGACGCTTTGTCAGCGGATTTTCACGCATCGTCCGTCCATTGACACGATTGACGCAGAAGGGAGTTCCATTCATTTGGGATGATTCATGTGAGCAGGCCTTCCAGACAATGAAGGAGAGGTTGACCACAGCGCATATTCTTGCTCTTCCTTCAGGCACTCAGGACTATGCAGTCTACACGGATGCATCTGGAGAAGGTCTCGGAGCAGTGTTGATGCAGAGAGGACAGGTGATTGCTTACGCATCACGAGCGGAACTACCCCACACATGACTTGGAGTTGGCAGCAGTTGTCTTCGCCTTGAAGATCTGGCGCCACTATCTATATGAGGTGAACTTCGAGATTTTCACAGACCACAAGAGTCTGAAGTACATCTTTGATCAGAAGGAGCAGAACATGAGGCAGCGTAGATGGCTCGAGCTGCTGAAGGATTATGATTGCACGATCTCTTACCATCCCGGTAAGGGAAACGTGGTGGTTGATGCACTTAGCAGGAGAGCACATGCAGAGGGTACGGCGAACTGGCTATACACGTGGGATACACTTGCAGCTTTGAGTGATTGGCATCCTCAGGAGAGCGCATCCATTTCTACCGCCGTACCTCCACGATACAGCAGTCTGTGGGATCGTATTGTAGAAGGCCAGAAGACTGATCCTTGGATTCATGATATATACATGCGCGCCGTCAAGGACGAATTTGATGACTTTGTTGTGATGGAGTCTATTTTATGGAAGGCAGGACGGGTCGTTGTACCCAATGACGAGCAGCTTCGCAGAGACATTCTGGACGAGGCACACAGTTCACGGTTATCTATCCATCCAGGCAGTACGAAGATGTACCGTGATCTGCGTCGACATTTCTGGTGGGATGGGATGAAGCGCGATGTGGCGCTACATGTTAGCAGATGTATGACCTGTCAAATGGTCAAGGCTGAGCACAGGAGACCACCAGGATTACTGCAGTCTCTCCCCATTCCCGAGTGGAAGTGGGAGAGCATTTCTATGGATTTTGTCACGGGATTACCGAAGACACCAGGTGGCCATGATTCCATATGGGTCGTCGTTGATAGGTTGACCAAGTCAGCCCATTTCATACCTGTCAACACGACTTATACTCCATCTAGGTTGGCCAAGCTCTATGTGCATAACATTATCAGGCTGCATGGTATACCACGAAAGGTGGTGTCTGACAGAGATTCGAGATTTACATCTCACTATTGGCATCAGTTCATGTCAGCACTACAGACAGAGCTGAAAATGAGTTCTGCTTATCATCCGCAGACAGACGGGCAGAGTGAGCGCACCATACAGACGCTTGAGGATCTACTTCGCGCATGCACTTTGGAGTGGAAAGGGTCCTGGAAGGACCATTTGCCTTTAGTAGAATTCACGTACAACAACAGCTATCACTCCAGTATTGGCATGGCACCATTCGAGGCCCTATACGGGCGGAGATGCCTCACGCCTCTCAGTTGGCGTGAGGTAGGTGATCATGCTTTATATTCCGTGGATCTCTTGGAAGAGACTGCGAAAGCTGTTGATCTTGTGAGACGGAGGCTTCTGACGGCACAAAGTCGCCAGAAGAGTTATGCAGACCGTCGGAGGAGAGATTTAGAATTTCAGGTAATCTAATTATTTTCTCCTCATCCACTCAATTATGATATATAGGTGTTCAACTTAATCTCCTACTAATGACATTCCTATAAATTATACGTTGGAGATTGGGTATTTCTCCGTGTATCTCCCATGAAGGGAGTACAGAGATTCGGTGTTCGTGGCAAGTTGGCGCCGCGATATGTTGGACCTTTTGAGATTCTGGCTAGAGTGGGGAAAGTGGCATACCGAGTAGCCCTTCCTCCACATCTTTCGACTATTCATGATGTTTTCCACATATCCAATCTGAGGAAGTATGTCCACGATCCTCGACACATTATCAGTTATGAGAATCTTGATGTAGAGCCGGATCTGACTTATGAGGAGAAGCCTGTCCAGATACTTGACCGTGCTGTGAAGAAGCTTCGCAGCAAGGAGATTCCATTGGTCAAGGTGTTGTGGCACCGACACGGCGTCAAGGAAGCAACATGGGAGACTGAAGCCGACATGCGGGCACGATACCCGCAGCTATTCTGATGTAATCAACAAAACAAGCTTTTGTAATTAGATACATTATAAATATATGGCTTGTTTTCTCTTTGAGGTTTTTATGGGTTCAAAACCCTTTGAGATTTTTATGGACATATGAAATTCCAACCAGACACCGAATAGCCTTAACTCGAGTCTCGAGGACGAGACTCCCTTTGAGGTTTTTATAATTGTAACATCCATATTCTAACCAACCCGAAGTCGTCCGATTTTTGGTCTAATGAACCCAAAAACGTTGTCGGTCAATACTAAACAACCTAAAACGACCAATTGATCAAAAATCAAAAGTCGTTCGGACGAAATCGACCAAAAATCGGTCCCTTTGCAATGCGTGCCGTGAAAAGCCGCGACGCAAATTCGGAAACCGCGAAACAAACCAAGACTATCATGAGATCCGATTCGACGATACGAAACCAACGGAATTGACCGTTCGTCAATCGGAGGTCGTTTGATATTTTAAAATCACAAAAATTTAATCTTAAACAAAAATCGTATGCGAAAATTTCGGGTATTCAAAACTCGATCGGAAGTATATTAATATTATACTCATTTTGATCGTCGTTCAGAGACGATCAAATCGAGATATTGCGCGTCAAAATCCAAGGCCCGAGGTACGCGTACGGTAGATTTTTATGTATGATAAATAAGAAGAAACTTTGGTTTAAAAAAAATATATATTATATTTTTGCTGAACAGTAACATAGCAGGCTACGGCTGTTGAAAAAAAAATAATAAAATAAATATATAGAGAGGGGAAGTTTCCAGGAAACTTCCCTCCCCCTCATTCCCCTCTCCCTATTTAACTAACTCCACCGTCATCACCTCCCCCTATTTCCTCTCCAATTTCTAGCCCTCTTCCTTCCAAATTCAAGCTGAAACCCTCCTTTCTCCCCTTCCCAAAGTCTAAAATCTGCAGCTTAGGTTGCTGCAGTCTTGCATTTTCCAGCCGATGGAGAACTCCAGCTCTCTCCCCTGTTGCTGCATGTCCTCCTTGCACTCTAATTTCAATTTTTTTGTGATATCTAGAAAGGTACTATCCCCTCCCTTTTTCCTCATTGTTGTTGTGCATGTACCTTTCCCTCTTCTAAATTTCTTAGAATCAGATGCACAAAACAGTCCAGAATTTGCCACCCAAATTCCTTCTTCTGGAGTTTTTCTACTGCTGCATGATGTTGTGCTGAAGGTTTTATCTTGCATGCAAATCAAGGTACCTCCCTATACCTCTTATTTGCTGCCATCCATGGGTTTTGAACAAAATAAACTTCTCCTCTGCTATATATATAATTTCATTCTCTCTCACCGTTTCATTTGTTTGGGACAAATGCTTTATAAGATATTGCTGGAAATCTGGTTCGACTAAAAAAAAGGGTCTTAGTTTGGTTTGTGTTGAAATTCTATTGATATTTAGTTAGTTCGAGAGTTTCTATGACTAATTTGTGTCGATTTGTTTTTGATAACTTGCTCTTTCTTTTATTTTTCTTTGGTTCTGTATTGTCTACTGTTTCTGGATTGTTATCCTTCAACCTATTATTCATGTAAATATCCAGAAGAATAAATGTTAGATCTTATGAGGTAAAAATACTGATATAGATAAATGTTGATATTGCATTCATACGATAAGCTCGTGCCAAGGAATTCGGGTGATAAAATTTTAATGCATAACTTCTAGTCGTATGTACTTGCATGTTATAAGCATATCATCGATTATAGTCAGAGTTTGGTTGTGTTGTTACAGCATCTTGAGTACTCCTTTTAGCTTTAAGATGTTGGCAAGGTAATGTTTGATATACTTGTTTGGTTTCTGCATATTAAATTTAATTCATAAATTTTCAGATGTTTAAAAGCTCGCAATAAAATGATAGTATGGCTTTGAAGATTTTGAGTGGTTCAAACATCTTACTGGTAAACATGATATTAGTATCTCTAAAAGGAATTATAAGTATTACTCTCCTAGGTACGATAGTTTGCCTGTAAGATATCGTACTAGAAATTTAAATGGTGCTATTTTTTTTACGGTCAACTTAATTATAGATGCTCCTGGTTTATTTTACTAGGCATGGTTGTTATGGATTTTTTTCCAGGCTCTAGCAAATGAATTCTATAATTAATTCGCTAATTAGTTTTAGGTACAGACAGTCAAAAGGTTTAATAACTACTAGTTGATCTCTAGATGGACGACATGGGCATAAGTAAATTTCGTTGTTTATGACAATTAATTGAACTTAAGGTCTACTAGTTATATGAGGATGACGGATTATATCACAAGAATTATTATACACCTTGTTATAAGGAGTGTAGGATTATAATGCAGGTAATTTATTTAAAAAGACATGGGCCTGCAACTTTCATCGTTTAAGGAGATTTTGATTCTAGAAACCTAAATGAGTTCAATGTTTGTATAGAAGATAACTGTTCATTTAAACGTAAATAAAGTATTGCTGCTAACTTTTACTTAGATTCGGAACCGTTGGTCTTAATGCTTTCTCCAGACCTTAGAAGCCAGAGGAGCATATTAGTATAATTAGGACTCTTGTGATTGAGCTATATAACCAGAGCATATACTTCCATACCAAGAGCTCTCAAGGGGCAAATTACTGAAACGAACACTATGGCTCATGCCTTGTATTTGCATTCTGTTTTGTTGAGTACATTTTTATCTTTGATTTGTGTTTTCATGAATGCTTTCCTTGATAGGTGTTATTAATATATAAAGAGTATTCTCCACATATATGAAACTCAAAAATAAACCGAAAATTAGATATAAATCCTTGCCAATTTGATGTTATATTATTAAAACAATATGTACAATACATCCGGAGTTGTGATAGACCTTGAACTGAATCTAATTGCTTAAACAGATCGGAGGAGTTATGTGATCTATGTTACCTAAAAGCTCTTGAAACATTTGAGTTGATGTAAATCGGTGATATCAAGTAAGAGTGCTGGTCATGGTGACCTTTAACATGACCATGCGAGGGCGCGGTGACCCTCAACTGGGCGGAAGAATAGGAAGCCCAGTTTGGGCAGCGGCCGCCAAGTGCGCGGGTCTAGGATCCCAGTCCCTTTTCGGTTTTTACGCGAGCTCGCAGTGTTTTTACGCCTCGTTGGGATCCAGACTTTAGACCAGTTCCGCTGACCCTGTTTTAGGATGCCCAGGCGGGGGATCCTGGTTTTTCAGCTTTACGTACGAGCTCGGTTGCCCGTACTAGTCGGGCTGTTTTTCTAGAGCGACTTTTCTAGGGAGTCTCTCTCACCCGTCTCAGTGGCGTAGTTGGAGAATAGACCTATCCCTCTATTGGACCGCGCTTCCAATTAGAGGGCGAGACGGAAGAGCCATTTGTAGGCTTCTTCACCGCTTGAGTTTACTTCGCCAACAGACTGGCGATTCTATATCTAGACCATCCATATCTACATCTACACCATCTGGAGTTATATCTGAAACATTGGAATTAAGAGTTGAGAAGTTACGATCAACAGTTAGGGTTAGTAGGAAATGACCACTCTCTCTACCCAATGATTTAAATAAATTAATAGATCTTTCCAATCATAACTTTTCCATTATCACTCAACAACGTGATCTCTGAATAGATATGTGCTTACACTCAGATACTCATGAATACTCAAGTACTATAAAATATGTCACATGTGGGAAATGCTGGGGTTTGGGACAAACATCTGAGATGCTTACAAGTAGCCTGAAAAACCTTTTTCATTGCAAAGTAGAAATAAAATTTAATTTGAGTTGTTCTTGCCTCTCTACTTGCTTTCTTTTGTAAATCATAAATGCCTGTTATTTTATATAAGTTTTTGGGAGGTACCAGCAACCGCTGACGCCTTTTCTTTCCTAACATGTGTGACAGGCAAACAGCCTGCAGCTCAGTAGCTATACATGCTTCCTGGAGACAGAGTTTATACCCGACGGTATGAATTACTTTGTCTCAGTTTTTGTCCAGATAATGATGTAAATGTTATCTCTTTTGTATCATATTTTGGGATATATGTTGTAACATGGAAGATGCTTGTACATGTTGTAAATGGATATGAATATTAATGAAAAAGAATTTTGGTGCCATATTGTCTCTTTTACTTGTGGTCAGATATTGAGAATGAATGTCATAGTTGTGAAGAAAAAAAAAATTTTTTCCCTGTATTTTTGCGACTTGTGCGATCAAATTGTGAATGAAATATAGCGAATTGCGCGTAAACGGGTACCCGGATCCTGAGGGGTTCACAAAAAGTATGCGATATAAAAAACTCCTTGTTGGAGGTCACAACTCAAGTATAGTTGAACAACCGTCAACTAGCCACCTAGTGTCATCTCTAGCTACATTCACCATAACTATGTTAGACATAATGAATAAATCATGATCAGCAATGATGATGTCGACAACAACATTATCAGCCTTGTCGTTCTCGTTCACAGACTGACAGATAACATGCATATCTGCTCATGCCCAAACTCACATTCTTCGTCGTTCTTAGATTCGAGCTTCTAGGGTAAAAAACTAGATGGTGTATGGACTTCACGAATAGCAAGTCATTTATCTTGTTTTCTAGAAATTGTAGTTAGGTTTCGATTGAACATCTTTCTCACGATGCAATCCATATGATCAACCATGTTGGCTTGGATACCGTTTGTTGGGAACGGATTCTCCATATGATTGAATCACATAACAGATACAAATTTGATAAGCGGATCATGCATAGTATGCCAAATCCAAGATAACTACAATAAAAAAATCCATCCATAAAAAAATCAATCATTGATGCAACGATAATTTTTAATGCGGAAATCGTTATTTTAGTATTATAAAACCAGGAGATTGATTGCAACCCAAAACCAAACATTATAATTAATTATATTGTAACTCGTGTAGGGCTTACATGAAATCACCCTTTACGATGACACAAGTTATAAAAGGAGAAAGTTGAAAGCAAACTTCTCACGATGAAGAGGAACTACATTCAGTCGCTAATTATTGATGGCCAGCAGGAGGTAAGTGAGGCTTTGGTGGTAAGTGAGGCTTTGGTGGCATACTTTCGTACATTGAGCAGAAGGCTAACTAGGGAGAGGCAAGGATGGTGTAGTAAGGGGGTTGATAAGATTTGGCAAAGACTAGATAAGGTGTTGGTTTGTAATTTCGATATCCAGGAGGTCAAGAATATGATGTTCCAGCTTAACGCAGATGAGGCCTTCTGTCTGGATGCTTTCCATATGTTTTTCTACAAAGAGTTTTGGAAACTGGTGAAGGAGAATTTAATGGAGGTACTGCGAGAATTTAAGTCAGGAAACCTAGGTTTCGAACGTCTTAACAAGACGTTGCTCTTTTCGTTGCTTAAAAAAGGGATGTCAGCTTGAGTGGAGGATTTCAAGCTGATAGAGATGTCCAACGATGTTCATCTCATTGCTGCAAAAGTGTAGGCAAAACGATTACGAGGTGTGATGGGATCCATTATTTCTTCTGAGCAGACGACTTTTGTGCCAAGCAGATTGATGGTGGACGTTGTTGTTCTAGCATCCAAAATGGTTTTGGATTGAATGTGTAACAACTGGAAGGGACTTCTGTGGACATTGGATTTCTCTAAGATGTATGATTGAGTAGACTAGTGCTTCATTTTGGCTTCAATACAGCAGAGAGGTTTTTCAAAGACTTGGAATGCTTGGATGAAAAGATGCGTTATAACGACCTCATATGAAATTCTAGTAAACGAACGACTTGAAGGAGGCCTTTTCCAGCCACAAAGGAGGGTTCGTAGGGGTGTCTACTAGCACCGCTCATGCTTGTGATGGTTGCAAACGTGTTAACGATAATGTGAAGTTGGCTTCAAATAGTGGTATATAGTCATGATACAAGTGTCGATATCTCAATCCCAATCCTCCGATACGTGGATGGCACAACCCTTTTCCTTGAGGGGGGGGGGGGAGTAGAGCATGCGAAGCAAGCACTGTGCATAATCAATATCTTCGATGACATTATAGGGGTCAGACTAAACATGGAGAATCACCTCTTGTTCATTTTGGCCTCTCGCAGATGGAGATCCAGGAGGCTATTATGGCTCTTCCTTGTCCTTATGTTGTACTCCCAATCACCCACTTGGGGCTTTTGTTGGTTGGTTGTAGGTTGCGGGCCTCGAACCAGCAAACAATTCTAAATAGATTTGAAAGAAAACCGATGGGTGGAAAGCGACAATCCTCTCATAAGGGGGGAAGCCGATTTTACTTAAGCATGTCCTTTCAATAATCCCTATAATAAATGTTTGACGAGATTGCTACATGTTGGAATCCAATCACGATTAAAATATATGATGTGGTGCTTCTTCTAGGCGTCATGAGAGAAATGGGATGCATCTGGCTGTCTGGGACACTATGATTAAACCTAAGAAGGATGGAGGTTTCAGTATACTTCAGTTGAAACGCATGAACAAAGCTTTTTTGGCCAAGTGGATCATCAAGCTTTAGGGAAGGGACGAGAACATGGTTCGTTAAGTGGTACAATGCATATATGGCATTAGGGCATCTTAGGTGGCTACGTTGTTTCGTCTACCTTCTTCCTATGGCAAGGTATTTCCAGACTCCTGCATGAGATGGTGAATACAATGAGTCTGATTGTTGGTTATGGTGATTCCAATCTTTAATTAATATACTAGTTGTATCTTTATCTTGGTACATCACCCTCTTTCCTTTCAAAAAAGGCAAACTTATCACGTAAATCAACCACAGACTGATGCCTTTGAAACCATAAAAGTCCACTTATCTGAAAATGTTGATGAGCTTTGATCTATAATCACATATCAAAATGGGCCAACAAGCAAACTCTTCTCTTTTTATCTCTTTAATTTCTCGCTTAAGTTACATGCATTGGGATTAGGGTTTTTTTTTTAAACCAACTCATCGGGGGAGGCACGACGTGGTGCTCGCCCCAAAAATTTTATTAAAGGCGAAGAAGCCTGATAAAGGAAGACAGGAACAATTACAATAAAAGAGGATCGAGAGGATCCATCCCCACAAGCAAATAAAAAAGAAGCACTACAGGTAAGACCAATCGCCCAAGAGCAGAGCAGCGTGCGCCAGAATATTCTCCTTGTAGAACCTTTGCCCCCTGAAGATCTTCGAGTTTCTCCCTAGCCATATCGCCCAAATATACGCCAATGGACGAAGCAGCTCCCCCTGCGATCTATCTTTATTCACGCGCATTGAGTCCCAAAAGGAAGAAGCAGATGAAACGTTGATCCAAGGAATATGGGCCTCCGCCCAGATGCAAGTAGCCCCAGGACATTGGAAGAACAGGTGCTCCGACGTTTCCGAAGACCCCTCACAAAGTGTACAATCCGTAGAACCGAAGCCCACGAACAACCTTGCGCACCTAACTCGAGTCAAAATCCGATCGCGTCTTAACAGCCAAAAGAAGAAGATGACCCTCTCCGGGAGTTGATACGCCAAAGAAGGTTGAGATTAGCGCACGTGAGGTCCTGTTGAGGAATCTCCTGCTGCGATAAAGCCCTGAATGCATGCCTAGTGGAAAATACGCCATCGCGCCACACCCAGTGGTCCCGGCCCTCCGAGGGCGTGGGCGCATCTTCAAGCAGTTGAAGGAGAGCCAAAAGATCATCGAACCGCTGATCAGAGAGGTTGCGGTCAAAGGAAGGAAGCCAATCATTCCCACTCCTGAAGGAGGCCACCGTCGCCCATGGGTCCCTAGACAGAGCACACATTCGAGGGAACGAATCGGCCAGTAGGGACCCACCCGCCCACCGATCGCGCCAGAACAAGAAAGAGTGACCATTGCCAAGCACCGGTTTAAAAAGATGGGAGAATCTTCGAGTAACAGAAACGATCCCCCGCCAAAAGGGCGTACTAGAGCGCCGATCATTCAACTGTAACACCATATCGACACCAAGATTTAACACCTCCCGCAAATTGCAAGGAAAGAAGGCGTTCGTGTTATCCCAGAGCTTGCTTACCCACTTCAGAAGTAGGGCATCATTTACCCGATCAAGCCGCCGAATTCCAAGCCCGCCCTCGCACTTCCTCTTAGCGACGTCATGCCAAGCCACCAAGTTAGGCCCACGCAGCGAAGGACCCCTCCTCCCCCAAAGAAAGTTCCGCATCATAGCCTCGAGCCGCTTCCTAATCCCCGCGGGCATAATCCAATTGGACATGAAGTAGATGGGATTAGGGATATGAGAGAATACCATGTCATAAAGTCCTAAATGAGATAAATGAGATAGAATCAAGATTAGAGCACTCATATTCTAAATGATTTCCTTCTCCAGTGAGGATCCATTCAAATTAGGACCAAGCAATGTCCTATTTAATGGTTGAATTATCATGAGAAGGAGAATCTACCCACAACCCCTTCTTCAACATCCATTGTCAACCTACGAAATGCCAATCAACTCTCTTCCTCTAAGCCCTACTGACATCACAGCTTCATTTTCGGTGCACGATCACCTGCAATAAAAAGGAACAATTGGGTTGCAACATTTTGGAGAGAGATGCTTCAACACATCGCAGAGTAGGCAATGAACCACCACCATTCGTGGCCCACCACTCCTCATGCATTACGAAGTAGTCCCCAACAAGATGTTGGCTTCATCGCCTACCCATCCCCACCTAATATCGGTGGCCCTCGTCCGCTCATTCTTTTTCTTGCCTACCTCTGACATCCACATCGTGCATGTCCCTGTATTATCATGGTGTGGGTCACAACAAATTTATCATTCTAACTTTTCTAACCACTCAAATAACTACTTAAAGGGTTTCCCATCTTAGGAACCTTTTAAAAGAAGCTTACTCTAACCCAACTTAATCATGCAACCAAACGAAACCCTTACACACCAGGAAAATGAAATGCCGAGGAATTAGCTCCCAGATGAAGGGAATGGGAAACAACCGGTCACTTTAGATCTTTGTTTGTAGCATTGCATTTGTTTTTGTAAAGGATGCATGTACTTTGGATCTATAGCATGCTTCTTAGTTCTAGAAAATAATACAAAAAGAAATAATATTTCAAAGAAGTTCATTGGTACGTTGATAATAAGTAGGAAACTCATATGACAAATCGGATTGGATCTAGAGAATGAAGATCATCCACTGTCATGCTGAAAAATTATCCTCTTGTATATTCTCAATATATTCCTCATCTACCTGTTTGGCATCTCCATGTTCTTATTGATAACTGTAGAGGAAAAAAACTTGATTGATTTATGAGAGGCCCTTGAGTTCTTATATAGGAGAGGAATCAATTGGAAAAATTAGATAAATTAGACAAAATAAATAGATAATAGGAAAACAATAAAAAAGATAGAAATATCTCATCACTCCCCCTCAAGCTAAAGCTTAGATATCGATCAAGCTCAGCTTGGAGCAACGTCTTAAAAACATATGTTATCTGATCTCCAAAGCTGACATGAGTAGTGGCAATAAGACCCTTTTGTATCATGTCACGAGTGTAGTGACAGTACACATCTATATGTTTGGTCCTCTCATGAAAAGTTGGGTTGTTGGCAATGAAAAGAGCAGCCTGATTGTCACATTGGAGGTGCATGAGAAGAGGCACCTTTATAGTTAGGACAGTAAGAACATATCTGACCCACATCATCTCCGTGCTAGCATGTGTCGTGGCCATGTATTCTGACTCAGCACTCGATCTGGCAACTACGATCTGCTTCTTGCTCTTCCAAGAAACCAGGGAATTCTCTATGAACACAACGAAACTTGAAGTAGACTTCCTATCATTTGGACACCTAGCATAATCTGCATCTGCACATGTTGTAATGGAAAGAGATGTATTTCTGCTGAACAGAAGTCTCGTGCCTGGTGAAGTCTTTATATACCTCAAAATCATATGGACAGCATACATATGTGCATGTCTAGGATGCTCCATAAACCGACCCACTTTGATCATGGCAAAGGATATGTCGAACTTGGAAATAGTCACATATAGTAGCTTGCCAACAAGCTCCTTGTACCTCCTCTTATCGACCTCCTCAGTGTCATCATCATATAGCTTCATGCTTGGGTCAATAGGAGTAGTGGCAGATCTGCAATCTGACATGCATGTCTTTGAAAGAAGGTTTGTAACATACTTCCTTTGGGCCATCACAAGACCATATTGGTTCCTGGCACACTCCAGTCCAAGGATGTAACGTAAATTACCAAGGTCCTTGGTCACAAACTGCTGACCTAGGAAGTCCTTGGAACTCTGAATATAATTTTCATCATCCCTTGTAACAATAATAACATCAATATTAACAAGGATGACAGCAATACCTCTTTGGGTCCTGTACACAAATAAAGAGTGATCTGCAGACGATCGCACAAACACTTATTGCTCTATCTTGTCGGAGAGCTTTTGAAACCATGCTCTTGGACTCTGCTTAAGGTCATAGATAGCCTTGTAAAGCCTGCAAACCTTCTGACACTCTCCCTCAGTAGCAAATCCAGGTGGTTGCTGCATGTAGACCTCCTCCTTAGATCACCATAGAGGAAGGCATTCTTCACATCAAGTTGGTAAAGGGGCCAATCTCGTGTCACAGCAACAGAAAGTAGTATGCGCAGAGTAGAATGCCTGGCAACTGGAGAGAAAGTATTATGATAGTCCACACCATAAATCTGGGTGAACCAACGAGCCACAAGTCTCGTCTTCTAACGATCCACACTGCCATTTGCACGGTGTTTCACAGTGAACACCCCATTTGCATCCCACAATGGATGTGTCAACTAGAGCAGAAACAAGACTCCAAGTACCACGTGACTGAAACACAGGCATCTCCTCCTCCATGGTTAATCTCCACTGACTATCCTGAAGAGCCTCCTGATATGTCTGTGGTGTCTTTATAGCTGATAGTGCCAAGGTAAACCTCCTGAAATCCTCGGACAGTCTGCACAAGGAAACTTGGGCTGCAAGAGGATAAGTAGCGCACCTATGTTTTTGCTTATGCAGAGCAATCAGCACATAGAGATGGCACCTACTCATCTTGTATAGAATCATGCTGCACAAACAACTCGGTAGTACCATCAGTAGAAACAATGTGCTCATTACATACCTAAGACATGCTAGATGATGGGCAAGGCCTGTGAGTAGGGGGGACCAAGTGAGACCTACGAGTAAAAAAACGTGGAAAAAACTTGGTCGTGGTACGAGGTAGAGCCACAGGAGAAGGTGTAGAAGCAGGATTAGGTGTAAGTGGTGGTGGTGGTGGTGATGGTGGTGGTGGTTGGGGAGGTGGTTGTAGAGCAGGAGTTAAGGGAGGTGGTGGCATGACAGTAGGAGGAGGCAAGTAGATCTCATCATCAGAGTCAGACGGTGTAGTCTGCCGCATGTAGGAGAAAAATACATGACAGACTCGAAGAAAGTAACATCAGCACTGACAAAGTATTTTCGCTTGAGCGAATCAAAGCAGCGATACCCCTTTTGGGTACGAGAATAACCAACAAAAAATACACTTGATAGCTCTGTGAGAGAGTTTGTCACGACCTGAAGAGACATCATGAAAAAAAGCAACACAATCGAACACACGAGGTGTAAGAGAGAAAAGATCCTTCTCGAGAAATGCAATCGAGAAAGGAATCTTCTCTCCCAACACAGACAAAGGCATGCGGTTTACCAGATAGCAAGCCAAGAGGACAGCATCTCCTCAATAGGCGTGAGGAGCACGACTCTGTATCAACAATGTTCGGGTCACATCAAGTAAGTGACGATGTTTAAGCTCGGCAACACCGTATTGTTGGGATGTATAGGCACATGAGGTCTGGTGAACAATACCAAGAGATCTAAGAAAGTTAGAAAGGTGTAAGATGCAAAACTCTAAAGCATTATCAGAAGGAATATATTTGACATTGGAAGAAAAAATATTCTTTATCTCAATAATAAAAGATTTGATAGCAGATCCACCCTCAAACATGTTCTTCAATAAAAAGACACAAGAAAGTCTAGAAAAACCATCGACAGCGACTAGATAAAAACAATGTCCCTGGTGATAAGGAACACGAAGAACCCCAGATATCTAAATGAAGGAACTCAAATAACTGAGAACTGCTTCGATTCTGATGGGATGGAAAGGAAGAACGGTGATGCTTCCCAAGCTGGCATGTCTCACATTGGAAGGAGGATCTCATGAAAATCTGAAGTAGAAGATGGCATAGCTTCTGCAAAGGAAGGTGACCAAAATGAAGGTGCCACAGAATTGGTGACACTGGTCTAATAGGTATAGTAGAAACGTCAACATGAGAGGATGGACCAATCTGTAGAGTCCACCTGCTCACGGCCACATCCAATCACCCTGCTCGTGAGTATGTCTTTAAAAACAAAAGACGAAGTGTCAAAGATGGCACGACAATACAGGTCCTTAGTAATCTGACGAACGGAAAGTAAATTCGTCTGAAAGTCATGAACATATAAAACATTTTGAAGATGTATGGATGTCAAATGTACCTCCCCTAGAATGGGTAAATGGTCGTCATTGGCAATGACAACCCATCTACCATGTGATATGGTCCTATAGGACCTCAGTTGTGCTATGTCTCCACAAAGATGATGGGAAGCAGCAGAGTTCGTAATCCTCTCTGTCATATATGCACCAATACTACCAGTGAAAGCATAAGCAATACCTGAGCAGCTCGAAGAGGCTCTAGCTGCGGCAGCAGTATCTGGAGTGGTGGTTCCTGCAACAAGAATCATGATCTCTCGAATACGAGAGACGATATCATCCAAGCGAGAATTGGCCTAGGAAGCAAGAGTATCAAAAAGCTCAATCTGCTCTGCTACACGACCAGAGACAGGATATCCATACTTCTGATAGCATGTATCCTCTACATGTCCAGTCGACGACAAAAGGTGCAAGGGCCATGTGGGCGTCCACCACCTCTGCCACGAGGAATATGTACTCTAGACTGAGTTGTCACTCCTTGACCACGAGAAACGGCCACAGCAGACGAGGGTTGAGGAGCGACCGAAGGAGGCATGATACTGGCTGAGACGACTATAGACCTCCTCTATGGGAGGTATGGTGGTGCTAGTGAGAAGCTGAGTACATGCTGCATTTTACTCTATATCAAGACCACGCATGAGAACTCCAACCATATTGGAGTTCCTATACGCCTTCTGCTCAAGAGATGCAATAACTATGAAGCTTCTCAAACATGCCACGGAGTAAACTGTAGTACACGTGCAGAGGATGACCATTCTGCTTGAACTTGTAGATGTCAAACTGTAGTTGAAGAATCTTCGCCTAATTCTTCGCTTGAGCACAAGTGGAATCCAAAGTATCTCACATCGCCTTGGCAGTGGGCTGGTTCAGAATATCATTGGTTATCTCTGTGGTGAGGATTCCACATAGCCAAATACGCGTATATGCATCATCTTGCTTCCAAGAAGCATTTGTTTTCGTCTTATCTGTTGACTCCAAATCAGTCAAGATACTGCATGAGGGTGAGAAATTGCATGGACCACAACTCATAGTTGGTCCCATCCATCTTAGCGACAGGGCCCTTGAAGGCTCCAGACAAGAAAAATGTAACCCTTGTTCTCTGACATGATGGTAAAATGGTCAAATAACGGAACTCAACTGGGGAATAGACCGATATAAACAAGTCTACACGATCATATGGAGGATTGGTTGTGTAGAGATAGTTGTCCGTCTTTTATGTTATTTCAGTTTCTTTATGTACCTCTCATGTAATTTACCCAAGGGCTCTCTCCCTATATAACAGACCCGAGGGCTCTATAGAATATATCATCTGAGTATTCTAACATGGTATCAGAGCCATAACCCTAACCTAGGGTTCTCCACCGCCGCCCCCCCCCCCTCTCGTCTCTCCCGCCGCCGCCGCCGAATCTAGGGTTTCGAACCCTACCTCCCCGGGCTCGCCGCCTCTCCGCCGGCTTACCACCTCCCAGCGCCCCTCCCCAGCGGGCTCCCCAGCCCCAGCGCCCTCCCGTTCACCGCCGCCCAGCCCCATCCACCGCCGCCCAACCTCCCCGTCTCCAGCCCCCGGCCTCCTGCTCGCCGCCAAGAGCTCTCCAGCCGCCATCTTCTTGTCGTAGGGGCTACCAAAGCCTCTACTCCTGGCCGGGGTATCACTTCCTCGCTAGGACTCGGCGTGATGTTAGATTCAAGTGCATAATCGTCTACCTATGCACTTGAATCCTACAAGGTCTCGGTAGACAATACCTTCTTGGTCTATCAGTACTTGTTCTTCTCCGGCAGTATGTCAGAACAGAAGCTCGATATGCCCGCCATAGGTGCCTTCAAAGGCTCGGCACCAATCGTCAAAATGGACGGGACTAACTACGAGCTGTGGGCGATGCAGTTCCTCAGTCTCATGAAGTCGTGTGGTAAGAAGCATATTCTTACCGAGGATGAACCGCCGGAGAAGACAGGGATTTATGCCTCATGGGAGGCTGACGATGCGTACGCCAAGGTGTGGCTCTCGGGTACGCTTACGACGGAGATAGCGAATGATGTCCTTCACCAGCCCACCGCTAAGGCGATGTGGGATATCTTGGCTATGACGTACTCTCAAGTACGCAACGAGACGAAGATGCTCCAGTTGCAGCATGATATATTTACCACGAAGCAGAATGGGAGGCCTCTCCATTCACTGTACACGTCGCTTCGTGGCATGTTCGAGAAGCTCTACAGCACCATTCCGCTTACAGCCACACCGGAACAGCAGAAGACGTTCCGCAACGCCACTATGGTTGGCGTATTACTCGCTGCCCTAGACCCGGAGTACGAAGCAGCACGGTCTCAGATCTTACCAGATGCCACTATCCCGCCGATGGAAGAGGTATACAGGAGGCTCAGTCGTGTACCTGTTCCATCTGTTATAGCGAATGCACCTCCGTCTGCAATGGCAGTTTCGAGGGGACGTGGTAGTTCGTCCTCGTTTCGTGGCAGAGGAAATGGTGGACGTGGACGTGGAGGTCGCATACGGTCCACGTGTTCTTTCTGCCGTCGTACTGGTCATTCGGAGGATACGTGCTATTCCAAGCACGGCTTCCCCCCTTCTGCACGTGTCGCGGATCATGTACAGGGCCCTTCAGCTCCTGCTACAGATCACAGGTTCGAAGAGTTAGTGGCACGACTTCGTGATATCATGCCACAATCGTCGCCAGAGGGTCCTGAAGTTTCTGATGTTGCAGCCTCGACGTCAGCTAGTACATCCGCCTCTGCCAGTGCCTCAGGTAGTCCTTCGGTCTCACCTCATTGTCATGATCTCACAGGATGGATTGTCGACTCTGGAGCCACACATCATCTATGCCGTGAGAAAGATATTCTTCAGTCCTACAGAGCGGTACAGCCGGGTCGATCTGTACTCATAGCTGATGGCACTCATTCTCCTATCATTGGTCAGGGGGAGACGGCTTTGTTACCCTCTATGCACTTACAGAACGTCCTACATGCTCCAGAATTCTCTATGAATCTCTTATCCATTAGTCAGATTACACGTGATTTGCACTGCCGTGCTATTTTTGATCCATCGTCTGTTGTTTTTCAGGACATACTGACGGGCAGGGTGATTGGTTGTGGTTCTGAGCACAATGGCCTCTATCGTCTAGTCCGTAACTCCTACGCTGGTGTCTCTCTGCATTCCCAAGGCACCGTATCTCCATACACCTGGCATCTTCGGTTCGGTCATCTGCCCCTGCAGAAGATGCGTCATCTACTGCCTCAGATCTCTCCAAGTTCCTCCTTTCGTTGTGAAGCATGTCAGTTAGGGAAGCACCATCGATCTAGCTTCCCAGGTCGTCAGAGTCGGAGCAGTCACTCCTCGTTTGAATTACTTCATGTAGACATTTGGGGTCCAAGTCGTGTCCCAGATCATCAGGGGCACAGGTTCTATTTAGTAGTGGTTGATGATTTCTCTAGAGTGTCCTGGACGTTTCTTCTTAAAAATAAATCTGAAGCAGGGAATGTTATTCAAAATCTTATTAATGAAATCCAGAATGTTTTCTCTTCTACTGTTAAGTATGTGCGAACTGATAATGCATTGGAGTTCTGCACTCGCTCTCTTGCTACCTTTCTTTCTACAAAAGGCGTTGTTCATCAAACCACATGTGCTTACACCTCCCAACAAAATGGGGTTGCAGAACGTAAGCATCGACATTTTCTTGATATTGCTCGCACATTACTCATTCATAGTTGTGCTCCATTATCTTTTTGGGGAGATGCTATCCTTACAGCATGTTATCTAGTCAACCGAATGCCTACAACTGTCCTTGGTGAAAAGTCCCCAATCTCTGTTCTTTTTCCAGAAAGAGACTTGTTTGCACTTACACCTCGTGTCTTCGGTACTGTTGCGTTTGTCCACCGCTTATCTCCAGGACTCGATAAGCTCTCTCCTAGGGCTATCAAGTGTGTTTTTGTGGGTTACTCCAGGACACAGAAAGGATATCGTTGCTATGATCCTGTTCATGACAAATATTATGTGAGTGTAGATGTTACCTTTTTCGAACCTGTCATGTATTTCTCACCTGCAGGTGACAGATTGGCCTCCTCCACTTCTCCAGATTCCAATGTCTTTGTTCCACCACCTCCAAGCCTGGGTCAGTCCCCTACTCCACCAACACCACCACCACCACCACTTCCTGCTGTTGTTCCCATCACTAAGGTCTATACGAGGCGGACAGGCCATGCTCAAGCTACAAGTCAACCATCCGACACGCCTCAGGTTTGTTCTGAAATTATCACTAACGATGGATTAGATAATGCACCAGTGCAGGAACCTTTACTACAGGAGGAGGGGCAACCGGTCAGCACAGTCTTGGAGGATTTGGACAGGCCCATTGCTCTCAGGAAGCAGCGCAGACAGTGTGCTACATATCCCCTTGCCTCTCACGTCTCTTTTCATCGACTCACTGGGGATTTCCAGAGGTTTGCAGCTGCTGTATCGTCAGTTGAGATTCCACGGACATATCAGGATGCAACGAAGATTGACTGCTGGTGACTTGCAATGGAAGAGGAGATGTGTGCTTTGCAATCTAGGGGAACTTGGTCTCTTGTTCCCATTCCTCCAGGTGCCTCAGTAGTAAGTTGCAAGTGGATTTTTACGGTGAAATACCATGCGGATGGCCGTCTAGACAGATACAAGGCCAGGCTTGTTGCACGGGGATTTACACAGACATATGGTGTAGATTATTTGGATACCTTCTCACCGGTGGCGAGACACTCTACTCTTCGCATCCTCATATCGGTTGCAGTGGTACGTGAGTGGACCATATTCCAGCTTGATGTTAAAAATGCTTTCTTGTATGGTGATCTACAGGAGGAAGTCTACATGCAGCAGCCACCCGGGTTTGCTGCTGAGGGGGAGACTCAGAAGGTGTGCAGACTTCATAAGGCTATCTATGGCCTTAAACAGAGTCCCCGTGCATGGTTCCAGAAGCTCTCTCAGCTTATTGAACGACAGGGGTTCAGAAGATCTAATGCGGACCACTCACTGTTCGTCCGGAAGACTCCTAGAGGTACCATTGTTGTTATGGTATATGTTGATGACATATTGGTTACGGGAGATGATGCACAGGGAGTTGAGATCACCAAGTCTATGTTGGGCAGCCAGTTCATTACAAAGGATCTAGGCACAATACGATATTTTCTGGGGATAGAATTTGCAAGAAATGCACAAGGAATGGTGATGACTCAAAGAAAATACGTCACAGATTTGCTAGTCGAAACAGGAATGACTGGATGCAGACCTTCAAGTACACCTATGGACCCGAGTATGAAGTTGTACGATGATGATACCGAGGAGGTGGACAAGAGAAGGTACAGAGAAATGGTGGGTAAGCTCCTATACATCACTATAACTCGACCGGATATTGCCCTTGCAGTAAACCGGGTGAGTCAGTTCGTGGAGCAGCCGAGGCAAGTACATATGGATGCCTTATACATGATATTGAGATATCTGAAGGCTTCTCCAGGCACAGGGTTGCTATTCAAGAAAGATACAGATCTGTCTATTTCAGCCTGTGCAGATGCAGATTATGCAGGATGTCCAAGGGACCGTAAGTCTACTTCTGGATTTGCTATCTACATAGGAAGCTCTTTAGTCTCTTGGAAAAGCAAGAAGCAAACTGTTGTGGCGAGATCCAGTGCCGAGTCCGAGTATAGAGCCATGGCACAGGCAAGCGCAGAAATGATGTGGGTTAAAGCAGTCTTAGAAGATCTGAATGTTGACGTTCCCTTGCCTATGAACCTTCAATGTGATAATCAGGCAGCATTATTTATTGCCAACAATCCAGCCTTCCATGAGAGAACCAAACACATAGAGGTGGATTGTCATTACACTAGGGACATGATTCAGAAGGGCTTCATCTCCACGTCTCACGTCAGTTCAGAGGATCAGACAGCGGACATATTCACTAAGCCATTGCTCAGAGGACCCTTCCAGAGATGTTCTTCCAAGCTGAGCATGATAGATATCTATGCTCCATCTTGAGGGGGAGTGTAGAGATAGTTGTCCGTCTTTTATGTTATTTCAGTTTCTTTATGTACCTCTCATGTAATTTACCCAAGGGCTCTCTCCCTATATAAGAGACCCGAGGGCTCTATAGAATATATCATCTGAGTATTCTAACAGGTTGTATCTGTAGACTCGTACAACTAACCTCATCAATCGTCGTTGCTTGCTAGGACCGAAAAACTGATTTATAGGTCAGAAATCACATTTTTCAGTCAAAATCAGACTGGTTCAGACCGTAGAACGATTTGCAGAGGTGCACGGAAGCTCGTAGGAGGGCCAACGGTGGCATGGGCGACGGCTTGGGAGGCCTAGCCGGCTGATGCGGTGGCCTAGGGCGACAGGAGCAGCGGCTTGGATGCTTGGGTGGCGGCCTAGGCAGGTCGAGGCGGCGTCCTGGAGGCTGGGCAGCAGTCTAAGCAGGCCGAGCGATGGCCTAGGCAGGCCGGGCGGCGGCCTAGGTTGGCCCAGGCGACAGCCAGATGGAGGGGCAGCATCCTGGGGCAGCGAGCAGCGGCATCCGAGGAAGGAGGGAGGATAGGGTTAGGGTTAGGGTTTGGTGGGGTACGGGAACTCCGGTCTAGGATCATCGCTCCGATACCATGTAGAGGAAAAAGACTTGATTGATTTATGAGAGGCCCTTGGGTTCTCTTATACATGAGAGGAACCAATTGGGCAAACTACATAACGTAGACAAAATAAATAGATAACAAGAAAACATCAAGAAAGATAAGAAATATCTCAACAGTGACATCATTCAGAGCTAGTGAATTGTTCTTCACCAAAGTTAACAAGACTTACATTGATAGAGTATGCGGTTCCAAGTACAAAACTGATAAATAATGCCCAAAACAACGGCCAAGAACCAACCATATAGCTGATGGAGAAGCTCTGCATAGAGTAGCAACAGTAGAAGCTCAGACAGGTCGATGCTGCTCTTAATTTAACAGTAGAATAAAATGGCATACGAAGGAGTGAAGAATTTCTTTAATATATACAAAGGAAAATAATCATGGCATTTGATACAGCTGGTTTTGAAGGAAGATAACGAATTAAATGACATATTAGAAACATGAAAAAGAATATGGTAGACAATTACATCATCAAATCATAATATACATTTCTTCAGATGAAACAGGAAAGTACAATCTGAAAGATAGTCTCACTGAGTGCATTTATATACTGATGGGTGCCAGTTTAGCAGCATGATTTCTCATATGCAAATACAAGACCGTTAGCTCACTTGATCTTTAGTATTTGGCAAGAGTTTCAGGCATATACAGTAAATCTTAAACTACTATATAGACCGCATAACAGTTGAAGTCTAAAGATCATTATTCTTTTATTCTTTTCTTTTTTAGAAATGAATGTACGTGCTTCATGCTTCCTATCAATATTGACTGGAAATGCCATTTGATCCATCACATTCCATACGTCAGATCCTACTTCATTTGCAAATCAATTTGGGAATCTTGCACTCCCTGAAAGAGGTTTTGAAAGAAAGCAGTAAGATAGTTAATAATCAGGAAGCCGGCCTTCCATTAGTTGTGAATAATTAGGATAGACGGAGATTACCGGTATCTTGACTTCTCATCAACATTCTTATGTCCAACTTATTTAAATATTATCTCATTCCCAGATCAATATCTCTCACAACTCCACTAAACTCAATTTTAAATGTTCACAACACGAGATTTGCGGCTACAATAAGTGTACAATTTATCATTATTTACTAATAAGGTTAGCAATCAAGTGACATAATAATTGGACCATGAAAGGTTACATGTATACCACTTTACCATTTCACATCACTGCCCACAAATCGCCTCAGGTAGTGAGTACTTTAAAAAATGGATCAATTGCAGTCTTCTTAACAAGCTCAAGGTCTAAGATGGGAGCCATGTAAAAGTCATGGTTTTCTATTAAACTGGTCCATACATGACAAGAAAAAAAAAAGCACCCCAGCCAAAAGAAGATCAGGAAAATGCATGGAAACAACTATCAAACATAATTGTAACAATTATTTCCCCATAAGATGGCAAATAAAAGAAATCTTTTATGTTACCACTAGCACTTAATGGTCTAGTGGTAATACCCACTTAATGGTCTAGTGGTAGTACAGTGTGTCTACCACACAAAAGACCATGGTTCAAATCCCACTCTTGCAGTGGTCGACGGCCAGCGTAAAAAATAATTGAATCTTTCAACATGGATTTGAGCAAGAATCCATGTAGCCGACCTTACTTATAGTGGGAGAAGGCCTAGTAGTACATGTTATGAGTGTTATTGGGATCATCTCTCCAATTTCTTGGGTTTCTTTTTTGTTTAAATTATATTATGTGACTATATAGACAAGTGTAGAATGAAAATTCCTTTGCTGATCATTTATATACCGTGTATCACCATTTCAATGAGAAAGTGGAACATTTTGAGTTTGGTGTCAAAGTGGAATAAGCCCTTTTTCAACATGATACCAAAGTGGTTCAGACCCTAGATTTTTTGCACTGCATGCCTCCAATCCAGGGCTCCAAATATTCAATAATACTTGACATAAGCATCACCTCCAGCGCATCCACAGTAATTGGAGTGCATAGTGATCATTACCTATAACAATATGTAGAAAGCTTTCAATCTTATGGCAGCCTTCAGCTACTGTCCGATAACACCTCCACTTAACACCCAGGGTGATTTAATGCTCCGGCACCTCACATTTTTCAACTAGCACTTTTGATCATTTAATCATAACGAAGATGACACTCGTGAACATTTTTACCATGTGAACGGTTCTAGGAATGGAAAACAAATATCATGCCTAAATATGCAGTAGATCTTTCACCTTATGCAACATACACAGACCCATTTTCAAGGATATTGTGAAGATATTTATGTTCTCCATAGTTCATATGTATCTCTTTCTTATTTTTTAGTTCTGTTTTCCACTTTGTGTAATTTACCTATACGCCTCTCTACTATACAAGAGAGCCTAGGGTTCTCAGAAATAACAAGTTCTCTTATTTTCCCAATATGGTATCAGAGCGACGGCTAGACCAGAGTTCTCGAGCCAAAACCCTAACCCTAGCCCTACCTCAAGCCCTCGTGCCTCTACGCGTCTCTGCGTGCCTCTGCGCCTTCGCCTTCGTCTTCGATCTTGCGACTCCGCCTCCGTGTGCCTGCGCACGGTGCGGCAGAGCCTCGCGAGATCCGTGCCTGCGCACGGTGCGACTGAGCACCACGGTGCGACTGCGCACGTTGGGCTGTGCATGCTGCGCGCGGGATTTCTGTGTGTGATGTAACCCAAAGCACAGTGCCCTTGCGCGTGGTGCCCTTGTGCCCTTACGCGTTGTGACCCAAAGCACCACGGTGCCCTGAGCGAGTGACCTGCGCATGCCGTTCACTTTCGTGTGGTGACCCTATGTGTTGTGCCCCTGCGCATCTGTTAGAAGAGAGGAGTCTTCGTTATAATTCATAGGAAAACCCTAGGCTCTCTTATATAGGGAGAGGCCTTCAGGGTAAATTACATGGATGTCTAAATAGAAAAGAGAAATAGAAACAAGGTACAGAAATATATAATAATATTAGAAACTATTTCTACACTCTCCCTCAAGGTGGAGCATAGATGTCGATCATGCTCAGCTTGGATGAACATCTCTGGAAAGGTCCTCTGAGCAATGGCTTGGTGAATACATCGGCAGTCTGATCCCCTGAGCTAACATGGGCCGTGTATATCAATCCTCTCTGGATTAGGTCCCTGGTGTAATGGCAGTCAATTTCAATATGCTTGGTCCTCTCATGGAAGGCTGGATTGTTGGCAATGAACAACGCTGCCTGATTGTCACACTGAAGCTTCATAGGTAGAGATACAGCTACATGTAGATCTTCTAGTACTGAGCGAACCCACATCATTTCCGTACTGGCTTGAGCCATGGCCCTATACTCGGATTCGGCACTGGACCTTGCCACAACAGTTTGTTTCTTGCTTTTCCAAGAAACCAAGGAGCCTCCAACAAACACTGCAAATCCTGAGGTTGATTTTCGGTCCTTAGGACATCCTGCATAATCTGCATCTGCACATGCTGAGACAGATAAGTCCGTGCCCTTTCTAAATAGCAGCCCTGAACCTGGAGAAGACTTTGGATACCTCAGTATCATGTGTATAGCATCCATGTGAACCTGTCTTGGCTGCTCCATAAATTGACTCACCCTGCTAACTGCAAATTGAATGTCTGGGCGAGTTATGGTGATGTAGAGGAGTTTTCCCACCATCTCTCTATATCTCCTCTTATCCACTTCATCAGTATCATCATCATATAACTTCATGCTGGGATCCATGGGGATGCTAGATGGTTTGCACCCATCCATACCAGTCTCAACCAAGAAGTCAGTAATGTACTTCCGTTGTGTCATCACCAGACCATGTGCATTCCTTGCAAATTCCAACCCCAGAAAATATCTTAGGGTTCCAAGATCCTTTGTAACAAACTGACGACCTAGGAATGCCTTCGCCCTTGCTATGCCCTGAGTATCATCTCCTGTAACAAGAATATCATCCACATAGACCATTATGACAACCGTACCTGCCGAGGACTTCTGGACAAACAACGAATGGTCAGCATTGGACCTCTTAAATCCCTGGTGCTCAATTAGGTTGGACAGTTTCTGGAACCACGCTCGTGGACTCTGTTTAAGTCCATATATAGCCTTGTGAAGTCTACATACCATATGCTTCTCCCCCTCAGCAGTAAACCCGGGTGGTTGTTGCATGTAGACTTCCTCCTGTAAGTCCCCGTACAGAAATGCATTCTTGACGTCTAGCTGATAAATGCTCCAGTCACGAACCACTGCAACAGACAGGAGGATACGGAGAGTCGAGTGTCTCGCAACTGGAGAGAATGTATCCATGTAATCAACGCCATATGTCTGTGTAAATCCTCGGGCGACCAAGCGTGCTTTGTACCAATCCAATGTGCCATCCGCATGATATTTGACTGTGAAGACCCATTTGCAGCTTACAACTGATGCATCAGGTGGTGCAGGGACCAAAGACCATGTGCCACGCGACTGCAGGGCCCCCATTTTATCTTCCATAGCTAGTCTCCAGCATTCACTCTTCAAGGCTTCCTGGTATGTCCGTGGTATATCCACGGAAGACAAAGCTGTGGCAAACTTCTGGAAATCACCTGTGAGTCGGTGAAGGGAAACCTGTGAAGCAAGTGGATAGGATGCACACTGTCGTCTCTGTTTCCGAATAGCAATCGGAACATCCAGATCATCATCTGTGTCCACCTGTAAGGAGTCATCCTGCATATGTACCGAACCTGACCCGTCATTAGTAACATCATTTGAACATACCTGAGGCGTAGTGATTGGCTGAGCTGTCATCTGAGCAGGACCTGACCGACGCGTATAGTGGTTAGGAAATGGTGAAATGATTCACCGTGGAACGGGTGGAGGTGGAGGTGGTGGTGGCGGTGCTGGCATAGGAACGGACACAGGAGATGAGTCAGGTGAAAGACAAGTAGGTGGTGGTGGAACCAAAATATCATCATCAGCGGTGGTGGACGGTACCATTCTGTCCCCAGCTGGCGAGAAGTACATGACCGACTCGAAGAAAGTGACATACGCACTAACAAAGTACCTGTTGGTAGTAGGATCATAACACCGGTATCCCTTCTGTGTTCTGGAATACCCAACAAAGACGCTCTTGACAGCTCTTGGAGAGAGCTTGTCAAGTCCAGGAGATAGACGGTGGACAAACGCCACAGCACCAAAGACACGAGGTGGTAGTGAGAATAGCTCCTTGTCTGGAAAAATAAGAGAAATGGGTATCTTCTCTCCAAGGACAGAGGATGGCATTCTATTGACCAGATAGCATGCAGTAAGGACAGCATCCCCCCAGAAAGAAATAGGAGCACAACTTTGAATCAATAAGGTACGAGTGATATCCAAGAGATGGCGATGCTTTCTTTCCGCCACACCATTTTGTTGGGATGTATATGCGCAGGTGGTTTGATGAATAATACCCTTGATGACAGAAATTGAGAAAGAGAACGTGTACAAAATTCCAGGGCATTATCAGTCCGAACATATTTTACTGAAGAAGAAAAAACATTCTGCACTTCATTAATCAAATTTTTAATAACATATCCTGCTTCAGACTTATTCTTCAGAAGAAAAACCCAAGAGACACGAGAAAAGTCATCTACTACCACAAGATAGAACCTGTGCCCCTGGTGATCGGGCACACGACTCGGACCCCATATATCTATATGTAACAACTCAAAAGGGGAGCTACTGCTCCGACTCTGACGACTTGGAAAGCTCGACCTGTGATGCTTTCCTAACTGACATGTTTCACAACGAAACGACGAACTTGGAGAGATCTGGGGCAGAAGATGGCGCATCTTCTGGAGCGGAAGGTGACCAAAACGAAGATGCCAAATGTAGGGTGAAACTGGTCCAGCAGAGTGAGTGGAGATGCCAGCATAGGATTCCCGGACCAGCCGATATAGACCGTTCTGCTCAGAGCCACAGCCAATCACCTTGCCCGTGAGTATGTCCTGAAAAATGAGAGAAGACGGGTCAAATATAGCGCGACAATTCAAATCCTTTGTAATCTGACTAATAGATAATAAATTCAGTGAGAACTCAGGGGCATATAAAACATTCTGTAGCTGCATAGTGGAGGATAAGAAAACCTCCCCCTAGCCAACAAGGGGTGAGTGGGAACCATCTGCTATCTGTACTTAGCGACCTGGAGGAATAGCCCTGTAGGCCTGTAGTCTACCTCTATCTCGACACAGATGATGTGTAGCTCCGGAATCTATAACCCAGTCAGATATATCATGTGAAGGTATGAAGGCTGATGATCTACCTGAGGAACTGGCTGCAGCGGATGAACTGGCTGAGGCTGTGGCAGCAATATCTAATGAACCACCAGATGAATCACCAGAAGACTGTGGCATAATATCACGAAGACGAGCCACGAGTTCGTCAAATCTAGACGGTAATGGAGACTGTGAATGCTCTGCAACCCGTGCCGATGCTGGGAACCCATGCTTTGAGTAGCATGTCTCCTCCGAGTGTCCAGATCTGTGACAATATGAGCACGTCTGACTGACTCGACCGCCTCTTCCTTGAGAGCCACGGCCACGTTAGAAGAGCCCTAGGGCGGCATCCCCTGAGCGCGCGTGATCTTCGCATGTGCGTCCTACGCGTGACCCTCTAAAGGTCTCGACTTCCGTGCACGCAACTCCCTAAGTCAAGCGCATGCATCTCCGAAGTAATGGGTTTGGTTGCTTGAGTCTATACATGAAACTAAACTCATTAATGTCTGTGTAGACGATTATATCTTCAGTCTACTACCCCAGTCTTCCTTTATCACTATGTCAAAAAGCAAGGCAGATATCTCATCTATAGGCGCTTTCAGAGGTCCAGCGCCGATTGTGAAGATGGATGGTTCAAATTACGAACTGTGGGCAATGCAGTTCATGAGTATGATGAAGTCAACCGGTAAGAAACACATTCTTACTGAAGAAGAACCTGCTGAGAAGACTGGGGTCAATGCCTCATGGGAGGCAGATGATGCAAAAGCCAAGGTGTGGTTATCAGGAACCCTAGCAATTGAGATTGCCAATGATATTCTTCATCAGCCCAAAGCCATGTGGGATATTCTGGTTGATACATATTCTCAGGCAAAGAATGAGACGAAGATTCTGCAACTCCAGCATGACATATTTACTATCAAGCAGAATGGACGGCCTCTGCACTCTCTATACACATCCCTACGAGGAATGTTTGAGAAGCTTTATAACTTCATGCCCCTGACAGCCACTCCAGAGAAACAGAAGACCTACCGGAATGCCACTATGGTAGGTGTTTTCTCGTTGCCCTTGATCCAGAGTATGATGATGCCTGGTCTCAGATTCTTACTGACGCCGCTATTCCTCCTATGGAGGAAGCTTTCCGCCGACTGAGTCGAATCACCGTCCCAAGCTCGACTACTAGCCAGACACCTTCAGCCAAGGCCTTAAATGTCGGTTTCGGTCACCATTTCGGTATCGACCAAAACAGAATTTCGATGGAATTTCGGTGGAATTTCGACCGAAATTTCGGTCATTTCGGTCATTTTATGTACTAGGACCCCCATATTTCGGTCATTTCGGTCATTTCGGTCAAATTTCGATTTCGACTGGATATCGATATTCGACAGAAATTCGACTGAATTTCGCTGAAATTTGAGGCCATGCCTTCAGCGATGGCTGCGTCCAGAGGAAGAGGTGGCTCCTCTACTTTTCGTGGTCGTGGCCCCCGGGGTCGTGGGGGTCGGATTCGTCAACCATGCCATTATTGTCGTCGCCCTGGCCACTCCGAGGATACATGCTATTCTAAGCATGGCTTTCCAGCATCGGCTCGGGTAGCAGAACAAGTTGAGTCCCCTGCACCTTCCTCGTTGGACCAGCGATTCGATGATCTTGTTGCCAGACTGAGGAATATCATGCCTCCTGATACAGCTCCTGGAGGTCAGTCACATGTGGCCGTCTCTGCCTCTGCCAGTTTACCTGCTACAGCCAGTACCTCAGGTAGTTCTTATGCTCTCACCTCTTGTGATGGATCTATGATTACGGACTGGATTGTGGATTCTGGAGCAATACATCATCTTGGGGACAAAGAGCAGCTTACTGCATATAGACAGGTCTCTTCAGGACGGACTATGGTGATAGCCAATGGATCTATGATTACGGACTGGATTATGGATTCTGGAGCAACACATCATCTTGGGGACAAAGAGCAGCTTACTGCATATAGACAGGTCTCTTCAGGACGGACTATGGTGATAGCCAATGGGACACATTCCCCGATTACAGGATAGGGGGAGATTAACTTGACACCTTCCATGCGACTGCAGAATGTGTTATATGCTCCCGATTTCTCTATGAATTTACTGTCCATTAGCTAGATTACAAAAAATTTGAACTGTCGAGCTATTTTTGACTCATCGTCTCTTGTTTTTCAGGACATACCCTCGGGCAAGGTGATTGGTTGTGGCCGTGAGCAGAATGGTCTCTATCGTCTGGTCCATACTCCCTATGTCGACGCATCTCTCCATTCTACAGGATTAGATACTCCATATACCTGGCATCTCCATTTTGGTCATCTACCTCTTCAGAAGATGTGTCATGTTTTGCCCCAGATTTCTCCAAAGTCGTCCTTCCAGTGTGAAGCGTATCAGTTGGGAAAACATCATCGGTTTACTTTCCCGAGTCATCAGAGTCGGAGCAGTAGCCCCTTATTTGAGTTAGTCCATATTGATATTTGGGGTCCCAATCGTGTACCTGACCACTAAGGCAGGGACACAGGTTCTATCTTGTTGCCGTAGATAATTTTTCTCGCTTGTCTTAGGTGTTTTTTATTGAAGAATAAATCTGAAGCAGGAGGAGATGTGATTCAAATGTTTATCAATGAAGTTCAAAATATTTTCTCTTCTTCTGTGAAAATTGTGCATTCTGATAATGCATTGGAGTTATGTACTAGAGCTCTTTCCTTGTTCTTTTCATCTCGTGGTACAGTTCATCAAACTTCTTGTACTTACACTTCACAACAAAATGGTGTTGCGGAGCGGAAACATCGTCATCAATTGGATATCACTAGAACCCTACTTATTCAAAGTCATGCTCCACACTCGTTCCGGGGTGATGCGGTTCTCACTGCATGCTATCAAGTAAATCGCATGCCCTCGTCTGTCTTGGGTGAGAAAACTCCTTTCTCTATAGCCTTTCCTAAGAAAAAGTTGTTCTATCTTCCATCCCGTGTCTTTGGTTGTGTTGTGTTTGTCCATCAGTTGGTGTCAGGTCTTGATAAGCTCTCTTCCAGGGCTGTCAAATGTGTGTTTGTGGGATACTCCAAGACACAGAAGGGATATCGTTGCTTTGATCGACTGCGTCGAAAATACTTTGTTAGCGCCGATGTCACATTCTTTGAATCTGTGATGTTTTTCTCTCCTACAGGTGACAGAATGACTACTTCACATTCTGATACAGAGGTCTACATGCCACATCCTCCTATGAGTCAGTTACTTTCTACACCACCTCCCCCACCACCTCCTGTCATACCTTCACCATCTCTAGTGACCGTTGTCCCCCCTTTACCAAAATACTATACCCGTCGGTCCTCTTCTGCTCATGGTCATTGTCTGTCATCCAGCAGGCCCCAGGTTTGTTCTGATAACATGATTTTTAACGATGAGTCTGAAGATCTATTGATACAGGGATCGCAGCAGGATGACGTTCATGAAAACTTGGACATTCCTATCGCTATTAGGAAGCAGAGGCGTACTTGTGCATCCTACCCATTTGCTTCCCAGGTTTCCTTTCATCGTCTTACAGGCGACCTCCAGAGATTTGCAGTTGCTCTATCTGCTGTAGAAGTTCCACGGGATTACCAGGATGCATTGCAAGATAGCAAATTGCGCCTTTCTATGGAAGAAGAAATGGCCGCGTTGCAGTCCCGTGGAACATGGACCCTTGTTTCTCCTCCTCCCGGAACATCTATTGTTAGCTGCAAGTGGGCGTTTACTGTTAAATACCATGCAGATGGGAGCCTTGATCGTTACAAGGTAAGGCTCGTGGTACATGGTTTTACTCAGACCTATGGAGTTGATTACTTGGACACGTTTTCTCTGGTTGCTCGACATTCCACTTTAGGTGTCCTTCTTTCAGTTGTTGTAGCATGTGATTGGCCATTATTCCAGCTTGATGTGAAAATGCATTTTTGTATGGAGATCTACAAGAAGAGGTCTATATGCAGCAGCCTCCGGGGTTTGCAGCTGAGGGGGAGTGTCGACAAGTTTGTAGACTCCATAAGGCAATATATGGCCTTAAACAGAGTCATAAAGCATGGTTCCAAAAGCTTTCAGATCTGATTGAACGACAGGGATTCAAGAGGTCAAATGCAGATCATTCTTTATTTGTGCAGAAGACGCCTAGAGGTACAGTTGCTATCATATGGATCCTAGCATGAATCTATATGATGATGATACAGATGAAGTTAATAAGAGAAGATACAGAGAGATGGTTGGAAAACTCCTTTATGTTACAATCACCAGATCATATATTGCATTTGCAGTGAGTCGAGTGAGTCAATTCATGGAGCAACCTCGACAGGTACATATGGATGCTATATATATGATATTGAGATATTTAAAATCATCTCCAGGCTCAGGATTACTATTCAAGAAAGGAGAAACACTCTCTGTATCCGCATATGCTGACACAGACTATGCAGGTTGTCCTAAGGATAGGAAATCGACTTCGAGATTTGCGATGTTAGTTGGCAGTTCTCTCGTTTCTTGGAAAAGCAAGAAACAAACAGTTGTAGCAAGATCAAGTGTCGAATCCGAATACAGGGCTATGGCTCAAGCAAGTACAGAAATGATGTGGGACCGAGCAGTACTAGGTGATCTACATATAGAGGTTCCTCTACCCATGGAGTTACACTATGATAACCAGGTTGCTCTGTTCATTGCAAACAACCCTACGTTCCATGAGAGAACAAAACATATTGAGGTAAATTGCCACTACACCAGAGATATGATTCAGAAGGGCCTAATTTCTACTTCCCATGTCAGCTCTGGAGAGCAAACAGTGGACATCTTCACCAAGCCACTGCCCAAAGGATCATTCCAGAAGTGTTCATCCAAGCTGAGCATGATCGATATCTATGCCCCATCTAGAGGGGGAATGTGAAGATATTTATGTTTTCTATAGTTCATATATATCTCTTTCTTATTTTTTTAGTTCTGTTTTTCACTTTATGTAATTTACCCATAAGCATCTCTACTATATAAGAGAGCCTAGGGTTCTCATAGATAACAAATTCTCTTATTTTCCCAACAGATATATCTGGAATTTCTTAGGGTCAAACCAAATCTCATGGTCATGAGGCAATGCTTGAGTTTGGACTTGAGAACAAAAGTCATGATGTTCCAATCCCTTGTGATACTACAATTGAGCTGATTGTTTCTATATAACTGGGATAGTTTTCACATTCACAGTCAGTCAAATCATGACAAAGATACACCCTTAAAAAAAGAAAATCATGACAGAGAATATGTTCTACCTGAACTAGAGCATAAAGAGAGTCTGCTATGCAAATTGGGAGGGCAATTAGTAAAAGGAAAATTTAGGATGGAAGAATTTTGGAGGAGGAGAGGAAGAAGAAGAAGAAGAAGAAGGTGCCTGTTGCACGAGATTTGGGAAGGGAAACGCAAAAATTATATGAAAGGAGAAGGAAAAGGGGAGAGATATAGAGGAACTTCGTTTTTTTCTTAAAACTTCAACTATCTCATACAATGACCCTCAACCCATTTTACATAGAGGGTTGGAATTAGAAAATACAACAAGGTCATTCCCACATTAAGTAGTGTCAGCAACACAGATTCTATGCCTCCATTCAAATCTATCTTGGCATGGGTCATTGTCGGGCTTAGATCCAAAAAATTAAGATTCCTTCGTATAGTCTCATTCCAACACTTCTTGGGCCTTGCTCGCCCTTTCTTAGCCGGCTGAACATCCCAAAACTCGCATGAGGACCTAGTATGCAGACTGTTGGAGAAGATATACGGGATATCATTGTCATTGGAGGTTGTGATTGGCCGTCTTCCGTCATCTTTGTGGAGAGGCATTACGCAGGTGATTGCGGAGATGGCAATTAAGTTGAGGCCAACTCTTGGGAGCAAAGCTATCTTTCATATTTGGTGGGACGACTCGACGGGAGAGGGAGTGTTGGGGGAACGATACCTGAGGTTGATGCAGTTGGCGATGGACAAACATGAGGTGGTGCAGCGAGCGTGGGACCGGGGCTCTTGGTCTCCAACTTTTTGTTTGGACTATTCGAATCAAAGGGATCTCACCCTCTTTTTCTGTCAAAAAAATTAATATATAATAATTCTGCGGTGGGTCCCAAAATGGGATGCCACCCATTTACTTCTCAAAAAAACAAAAAAACTCCCAAAACTCACATCTCCTGATCGGTGCATCAGCTGACCTCCTTTGCAAATGGCCAGACCACCTTAAGAGATTTTCTCTCATCTTATCCTCGATCGGAGCTACACCAACTTTCCTTCTGATGCAACATTTCGAATCCGATATTTGTGTCTGTGTCCACATATCCATCTTTGCTCATTTCCATTGTTGTCGTTCTCTGTATATGTCTATTGTTCACAGGCCAACATTCAGATCCATCGAGCATAGCAGATTTCGCGGCTGCTTTGTAAAACTTTCATTTGATTTTCAAAGGAATAATCTTATCACAGAGAATAGTAGAGGCTCCTCACCACTTTATCCAATCTGTGTTTAATCTATTAGTAACACCTTCATCAATTTCCCCATCATGTTGCAAAATAGATCTCAAGTATCGAGAAGATTCTCTCTTCTAAATGTAATTGTAACCAATTTTCTCCTCGATTCCTTCATCATTGCTTCCATCAAAAGTGCACTCCATATATTTAATCTTAGCCCTACTCATACGAAATCTGTTAATCTTCAATGCATGTCTCCAGACCTCAGGATTTTCTCAATGCCCTTTCGCCAATAATGTTTGGAGTACAACAATCATTTTATTCAACTACTATTCTTGAGAGAACTCCTGCAGATTTTTTGGAGGCTGCAGTAATTTTAGGGGAAAGATTGTTTGTCCTGTTTTTGACATATGAATATTGTGGTCAAAGCACAATCTTTTTTTGCTTGAGACAAAAGCGGGGAAACACGCTTAGGTGCTCGTCCCAAATACATTAAGAGAGAGGTAAAAGCACAATGATACCAACTTCAGTATGGCATGTCCTTGTGTTAAGATTTTGATTTATTAATATTATAATTTTTAAGTTGCACATTTGATAGTTACAAGTGATTGATCGTTGGAGTTTGGCTTGTAATTGTAAGGGCTTTTATCAGTTGTGCCCCTTCAAGATATTCCAATATCAGTTATCCCCCTCCTTTTTGGGAATATCGGTCGTACCCCCGACTTCTTGTCATTCTATCACGTGTGCCCTTCGCGTTAGTTGCCGTCCATCCCTAATGCAAACAAACGTTAACTTTAGGGACACATCGGGAATTAAACTTAAAAATATAGGTTGAAAAGTCCATTATCTGTCTTCCCCTTCTCTTCATCCTCCCCAGCCTCCTACTCCTCCTCTAGAACCTCCTCCCCCCGCCCCCGCACCTCCCCCTCCGCCTGGAGCTCCTCCTTTTGCCCCCGCACCTCCCCTTTGCCCCCCCACCTCCCCTTCTACCTGGAGCTCCTCCTCCTGCCCTCACATATCCCCTTTGCCCCTGCATCTCCCCCTCCGCCCGGAGCTCCTCCTCCCGCCCTCGCACCTCCCTTCTTCCCCCGCACCTCCCTCTCCGCCCCAACTACTCTCGTCCCCGCCGCACATCCCCCACCACCTGGAGCTCCTCCTCCTGCCCCTGTGCTTCCCCTCTGCCCCTGCACCTCCCTCTTTGCCACACCTGCTCCCATTGTCCCTGCGCCTCCCCCTCCGATCCAAGCTCCTCCCCTGTAACATCCGGAATCCGCCAAACCTGAACCCGACCCGATTTGGGTCCGGCAAACCCAATAAAGTTGTTGGTCGGTATTAAACAACCTAAAACGATAAATTGATTGTGAATCAAAAGTTGTTCGGGAGAAATCAACCGAAAATCGATCGCATCGTAATGCGCGCCGTGAAAAAGCCGCGACGCAAATTCAGAAACCGCAAAACGAACCGAGACCATCATTAGATCCGATTCGACGACACGAGACCAACGGAATCGACCGTTCGTCAATCGGAGGTCATTTGATAATTTAAATCACAAAATTTAATCTTAAACAAAATCCGTATCCGAAAATTTTGGGTATTCAAAACTCGACCGAAAGTATATCAATATTATACTCAAATCGATCGTCGTTCCGAGACGGTCAAAAGGAGATATTACGTGTCAAAATCCGAGACCCGAGGTGCACGCACGGCTCATTTTAAGATTGTAAAAAATAAATAAATAAATAATAATAAATTATTTTTTCCCTCTCTACGGCAATACAGATTACACAATCAGCAGCCCATTTTCTTCTCTCTTTTTTTTCCATTAAGCAAAATTTCTCTCCACTTGTCAGCCAAACCTTGTTCCTTTTTCCCTTATAAATAGCACCAGCCCCTTCCACAAATCCCACCGTAAGGACTTCCCCTTTTCAAATCTCGGCTGAAATTTCTGTCCACTGGAGCTGCATCTCCAGCCCTCTTCCTTGCTCTTCTCTTCAGACAAAGAATCCCTGCTGGAGGTAATACTCTTCTCCAACCCCCTTTCAAATTGCAGATTTCTCTTCCATGCAAAATTACTACCCTTCTCCCCTTCTTTTGCTCCCACGAAATCTCCAACGAATGAATGTTTCCAGCCCTTCCTTCCTAACTGTTGCTGGAAAAATCGATCAACTGCTACAAGCAGCTAATCCGGGAGCTACTGCTGAAGTTGAAGGACCTCCAAGAGCCCCTGTGGTTGATGTCCAGTAGCCGGATCTGCTACAGCCTATTTCCAACAACATCAAAAATCATTTCAACCCCCATTATACGGTTGTTCTGTGAGCTGCAGCATGCAACAGAATTGATCTCCGAAATTAGGAATTCAAGAGAGGTACAATCCATTTTACCCCTCTTTGTTGTCATGCATGTTTAAACCAATCTCTTCTTTTTACTACCATGAATGCCATGAACCTTGTACGATGTCTGTTGGTTTTGAATTGCAGAGCTGTCATGGGTGAAATTGTGTTGCCAATATTAACACATTATAATATTAATAGCTCTCACAAAGTTTGACTGCAGTAGGTATTATGAGTCATATGTATATTATGAGACAAATGACAGATTGTTAAAATGGTGTTTACAATATTTGAGAATTATTCCAGTTATCAAGTGGAAACAAATTTAATCTCATATTTTTATTGATAGTCATGATATATTCACATTTTTCTTCAAATATACTGCTTGTCCATCCTAAGTTATGTCGATATTAAAATGTTAAGACCTTTATTTTTGGATCTAAGGCTTGCATAATTTGCCAAATTAAGATGTTACTGGAGTTAAGATGGGTGAATCACTAGACAACAAGATAAATAGCAAATGAGATAAGACTACAAGATGACATAATAATTATATGGAGGGGAAGGATCTTAATCATTGATGTGAATTATAAATGTTGCCATTTATAGATGTTAAGGAAAGAACACTATAGCATGAATATGATGACCACTCTAGTAAGTGTAGAGATAGTTTCTACTATTATTATATGTTTCTGTACCTTGTTTCTATTTGTCTTTTCTATTTAGACATCCATGTAATTTACCCTTAAGGCCTCTCCCTATATAAGAGAGACTAGGGTTTTCCTATGAATCATAACGAAGACTCCTTTCTTCTAACATGGTATCAGAGCCGCCTTAGGGCTCTCCTCCCTTCCCCACCCGCCGCCCCTCCTCTTCTCTCTCTCTCTCTCGTCTAGCCGCCGCCCCAACAGCGGCTCCCGGCGCCCCTCCAGCGGCCCCCAGCCGCACCCTCCAGCGGGCCCGCCGCCCCTACCAGCGGCGCCCAGCCGTCCGTGCGGGCCCCCCGAAGCCCTAGCGGCACCCTACTGCCGTCTACAGCCGCCCCAGCGGCCCTCGTAGCCCCAGCGGAACCTCCCATCTGTCGCTGTAGGGTTTCCAGTGGCCTCCAGCAGTCCATAGGCGTTGTTCTCGAGGCGATTCAAGGGCTGTAAGCTTCCTTCGAGGCGTGCCCTAGACCCCTCTTCCTCCGGTTTATGGATTTGAGTACGTAAAAGTCTACACACGTACTCAAATCCGATGCAGTTGGTGTAGACATTCATCACATTGTCTGTTATCCCTTCTTCTTCGAGCAGCAGTATGTCAGAATCGAAAGTCGATTTGCCCTCCACCGGCGCATTCAAAGGTCCGGCGCCAATAGTCAAGATGGACGGGTCTAACTATGAGCTATGGGCTATGCAGTTCATGAGCCTCATGAAATCAAACGGTAAGAAACACATTCTTACCGAGGATGAGCATGCGGAGAAGACAGGGATCTATGCCTCATGGGAGGCCGATGACGCTTACGCAAAAGTATGGTTGTCTGGTACGTTGACGATGGAGATAGCGAATGATGTCCTCCATCAGCCCACTGCTAAGGCAATGTGGGACATTCTTGCTGCTACGTATTCGCAGGTGCGAAATGAGACAAAGATGTTGCAGCTTCAACATGACATCTTTACGATGAAGCAGGCCGGCAGACCTCTCCATTCTCTATACACATCCCTAAGAGGGATGTTCGAGAAGCTATACAGTATCATTCCTCTGAATGCTACTCCAGAGCAGCAGAAGACGTTCCGGAACGCCACCATGGTGGGCGTTCTACTTGCTGCCCTCGATCCTGAGTATGATGCTGCACGGTCACAGATCTTAGCAGATGCAGTTATTCCTCCAGTGGAGGATGTCTACAGGAGGCTCAGTCGTATTCCAGTTTCCTCCAGCTCTTCTACTCCACCCCCATCTGCGATGGTAGCTTCGTGTGGGAGAGGTGGACCACCTTCTTGGCGTGGTCGTGGACGTGGCTGTGGCTCTCAAGGAAGAGGCGGTCGAGTCAGTCAGATGTGCTCATACTGTCACAGAACTGGCCACTCAGAGGACACATGCTACTCAAAGCATGGGTTCCCAGCATCGGCACGGGTCGCAGAGCATTCACAGTCTCCATTACCGTCTACTACAGATCATAGATTTGACGAACTCGTGGCCCGTCTCCGTGATATTATGCCGCAGTCTTCTGGTGATTCATCTGGTGGCTCTTCAGATATTGCTGCCACAGCCTCTGCCAGTTCATCCGCTGCAGCCAGTTCATCAGGTAGATCATCAGCCTTCATATCTTCACATGATATATCTGACTGGGTTATAGATTCCGGAGCTACACATCATCTGTGTCGAGGTAGAGGTAGATTACAGGCCTACAGGGCTATTCCTTCAGGTCGCTCAGTACAGATAGCAGATGGTTCCCACTCACCCCTTGTTGGCCAGGGGGAGGTTTTCTTATCCTCCACTATGCAGCTACAGAATGTTTTACATGCCCCTGAGTTCTCACTGAATTTGCTGTCTATTAGTCAGATTACAAAGGATTTGAATTGTCGAGCTATATTTGACCCGTCTTCTCTCATTTTTCAGGACATACTCACGGGCAAGGTGATTGGCTGTGGCTCTGAGCAGAACGGTTTATATCGGCTGGTCCGGGAATCCTATGCTGGCATCTCCTCTCACTCTGCTGGACCAGTCTCACCTTACATTTGGCATCTTCGTTTTGGTCACCTTCCGCTCCAGAAGATGCGCCATCTTCTGCCCCAGATCTCTCCAAGTTCGTCGTTTCGTTGTGAAACATGTCAGTTAGGAAAGCATCACAGGTCGAGCTTTCCAGGTCGTCAGAGTCGGAGCAGTAGCTCCCCTTTTGAGTTGTTACATATAGATATATGGGGTCCGAGTCGTGTTCCCGATCACCAGGGGCACAGGTTCTATCTTGTGGTAGTAGATGACTTTTCTCGTGTCTCTTGGGTTTTTCTTCTGAAGAATAAGTCTGAAGCAGGAGATGTTATCAAAAATTTGATTAATGAAGTGCAGAATGTTTTCTCTTCTTCAGTCAAATATGTTCGGACTGATAATGCCCTGGAATTTTGTACACGTTCTCTTTCTCAATTTCTGTCATTGAAGGGTATTATTCATCAAACCACCTGCGCATATACATCCCAACAAAATGGTGTGGCGGAAAGGAAGCATCGCCATCTCTTGGATATCACTCGTACCTTGTTGATTCAAAGTTGTGCTCCTATTTCTTTCTGGGGGGATGCTGTCCTTACTGCATGCTATCTGGTCAATAGAATGCCGTCCTCTGTCCTTGGAGAGAAGATACCCATTTCTCTTATTTTTCCTGACAAGGAGCTATTCTCACTGCCACCAAGTGTCTTTGGTGCTGTGGCATTTGTCCACCGTCTATCTCCTGGACTTGACAAGCTCTCTCCAAGAGCAGTCAAGTGCGTCTTTGTTGGGTATTCCAGAACCCAAAAGGGATACCGGTGTTATGATCCTACTACCAATAGGTACTTTGTTAGTGCGGATGTCACTTTCTTTGAGTCGGTTATGTATTTCTCGCCAGCTGGGGACAGAATGGTACCATCCACCACCGCTGATGATATTTTGGTTCCACCACCACCTGCTTGTCTTTCACCTGACTCGTCTCCTGTGTCAGTTCCTATGCCAGCACCACCGCCACCACCACCTCCACCTCCACCACCACCTCCACTCATTCCACGGCGAATCATATCACCATTTCCTAACCACTATACGCGTCGGTCCGGTCCCGCTCAGACAGCAGATCAGCCAATCACCAAGCCTCAGGTATGTTCAGATGATGTTACTACTGACGGGTCAGGTTCGGTGCATATGCAGGATGAGTCCTTACAGGTGGACCCAGATGATGATCTGGATGTTACGATTGCTATTCGGAAACAGAGACGACAGTGTGCATCCTATCCTTTAGCATCACAGGTTTCCTTCCACCGACTCACCGGTGATTTCCAGAATTTTGTCACAGCCTTGTCTTCCGTGGACATACCACGGACATACCAGGAAGCCTTGAAGAGTGAATGCTGGAGACTTGCTATGGAAGAAGAAATGGGGGCCTTGCAGTCCCGTGGCACATGGTCGTTGGTCCCTGCACCTCCTTATGCATCAGTTGTCAGCTGCAAATGGGTCTTCACAGTCAAATATCATGCGGATGGCACATTGGATAGGTACAAAGCATGCTTGGTTGCCCGAGGATTTACACAGACATATGGCGTTGATTACATGGAGACATTCTCTCCAGTGGCGAGACACTCGACTCTCCGTATCCTCCAGTCTGTTGCAGTGGTTCGTGACTGGAGCATTTATCAGCTAGATGTCAAGAATGCATTTCTGTACGGGGACTTACAGGAGGAAGTCTACATGCAGCAGCCACCCGGGTTTACTGCTGAGGGGGAGAAGCATATGGTATGTAGACTTCACAAGGCTATATATGGCCTTAAACAAAGTCCACGAGCGTGGTTCCAGAAGCTGTCCAACCTAATTGAGCACCAGGGATTCAAGAGGTCCAATGCTGATCATTCATTGTTTGTCCAGAAGTCCTCGGCAGGTACGGTTGTCATAATGGTCTATGTGGATGATATTCTTGTTACAGGAGACGATATTCAGGGCATAGCAAGGGCGAAGGCATTCCTAGGTCGTCAGTTTGTTACAAAGGATCTTGGAACCCTAAGATATTTTCTGGGGTTGGAATTTGCAAGGAATGCACATGGTTTGGTGATGACACAACGGAAGTACATTACAGACTTCCTGGTTGAGACTGGTATGGATGGGTGCAAACCATCAAGCATCCCCATGGACCCCAGCATGAAGTTATATGATGATGATACTGATGAAGTGGATAAGAGGAGATATAGAGAGATGGTGGGAAAACTCCTCTACATTGCTATAACCCGTCCAGACATTGCATTTGCAGTTACCCGGGTGAGTCAGTTTATGGAGCAGCCCAGACAGGTTCACATGGATGTTATACACATGATACTGAGGTATCTGAAGTCTACTCCAGGATTAGGGCTACTATTCAGAAAGGGTGAAGACTTATCCATCTCAGCGTGTGCAGACGCAGATTATGCAGGATGCCCTAAGGATAGAAAATCAACCTCAGGGTTTGCAGTGTTTGTTGGAGGCTCTCTGGTTTCTTGGAAAAGCAAGAAACAAACTGTGGTGGCAAGATCCAGTGCGGAATCCGAATACAGGGCAATGGCCCAAGCCAGTACGGAAATGATGTGGGTTCGCTCCGTGTTAGAAGATTTACATGTAGCTGTACCTCTACCTATGAAGCTTCAGTGTGACAATCAGGCAGCATTGTTCATTGCCAACAATCCAGCCTTCCATGAGAGGACCAAGCATATTGAAGTTGACTGCCATTACACAAGGGACCTGATCCAGAGAGGATTGATATCCACGGCCCATGTTAGCTCAGGAGATCAGACTGCCGATGTATTCACCAAGCCATTGCTCAGAGGACCTTTTCAGAAATGTTCATCCAAGCTGAGCATGATCGACATCTATGCTCCACCTTGAGGGGGAGTGTAGAGATAGTTTCTACTATTATTATATGTTTCTGTACCTTGTTTCTATTTCTCTTTTCTATTTAGACATCCATGTAATTTACCCTTAAGGCCTCTCCCTATATAAGAGAGCCTAGGGTTTTCCTATGAATCATAACGAAGACTCCTTTCTTCTAACAGTAAGCAATCAATCAAACACACCACTGTTTATATCATTTATTTCAGCATGTCATGAAGTCTTGAAAGCTACTAGATAATTGTTTTATTTTACACCTACCTTCTATCGCCTTGCTCCCTCTACTATCACATGACTTTGGGTTAGGGGGATAAATATGTTGTATTTAAAGGGTGTGCATATGACCGTAGTATTGAGATTCATAATATGATCATATAAGTTGGGGTTTCATTATAGATTTTGATCATATAAATTAGATTTGAAATACATAACATTGAAGATATATGTGAGGGGTTGACTGTTAGTACTATCAATTGGGATTGAGTGTATGATTAATTGAGAGGGATTGTAGATTGGAATCATAATTTTTAGTATGGTTCTGGATATAGTTATTACTTATTAACAATATCTTTACTTAGATTTCTGTAATATATATATATGTATATATATAATAAAAAAATGGTATCCAATGTATAATGTAGTCATTAATATAGATGTCCAAACAATGTCATCTAACTTCCGAAAGATCCAGATTCCTTGTCATATAGATGCTATGTTAAAACATAACCACCATGGTGATTTTAGTTATCACAGTTTTTAATGCATCTATAATTAATTAGAGTGA